>JAFBJZ010000861.1:2215000-2795471 GCA_016785225.1 Psettodes erumei
AGTTTCAGGTAATTCTGATGCAGGTGATCAGGGTGAAATCTAGTTGTCTGACTGCTCATGAACAGTGGCTTTGATGAGAGAGCTGCCAGTACTGCTGCATTCACAAATCTGACGTTGGTGTCTAAATGCTAAACAAGGAAAGCGTACATTTACAAAATAACGTCTCAGTTGTATTTTAGGTTATTTGTACAAGGACGTTTAGACAGTCAAGCATTGCTCAGACTCACATCAAGTCTATGTATCATTTTATATATTTATTTATTTAGAATTATTTATTTAAAAAAATACATCAGAAGATGACACTTTGATGATAGTATAGAAAAATACTTATCGGTATGTACTTGTTTGTCCCTTCCTTTTTTTCTTTTTTCTTTTTTTTTATCAGACCCTGTCATCCAAGTCTTTAAGGTGTGAGGATCTCCTGGGTCCATTTGAGTGGCTCTTAAACACTGAGAGCATAAAGATCAATATCTGGAGATCAGCAATCTGTCAGAACAGCTCTGCTCTACAGGAAGCTCTACTGAAGGACTGGATGCCATTGATTCAGAAGGTAAGTTATTAAGCTCCATGTGAAGTTGTGCAAATTTTGATCAAAAAATGCTGCCTGAATTTCCATCATTGTGTGAAAAACATAGATATGATGTTAGACTTTCTTCAAAAACTGTGCTGGGGTTTCATTCCCGAAGAAGCAAGTTAGCTGAGTTTTTGTGCGTCAAACTCTTGATGAATAATGCCCAGTGATGTTTTTGGTCTCTTTGATTAATGCTGTTGTACATACTTGTACATACTTGAAAATACTTAAGATCTGAAGTGAAGATTTCAGCCAACTTTTCAGCAAACATAAATCAGGTGCCAGGGTGTCTTTCATCCTATTTCATATTATATTGACACAGGCACAAGAGGCATATGGGGCAGTCACAGGCCAAGCAGAATACAACGTAACACTTCCCATGATTCTATCCGAGTGGCAGAAGTTGAGCAACAACAGTATGCAGTTTGGAGTGCTTTTGACCAGACTGACCACAGAGCTGGGTGCAGCATACTGGATGAACTGGATGCCAAGCAACATCACTTATAATGTTACTGAGACTCTTCAACAAAGGTCTTGAATGTGTTTTTTGATTATATACTGTACCTGCAGGATTTAATTCCAAAGCGATCCTGTGCTCGATGGCTGCTTTTGATTTGGCCAAATGATTGAGTACAAGCTTCAGCACTCCCTATTATATTGCTTTTGTAATTAATGGTACTGAAATTTTGTAAAATAAAATGTCTTGAACTTAAAAGATCTAAGGAACCGGCCCACCTACACTATTTCTGGTGAAGAAATTTGACTTAACTTTGACAAGGCTACGAGAGCCTTGGTAATGTGCACAATGTTTCATTTCATAGTGTTGGCTATCATTCCACTGCCTCAACCGTGTTGTACTTTTGCTTTTCTTTGTTTGTAGGGTTTTCTTTTTCATGGTGAATTTTGGAGAAAATATTGAAAAGAGTCAACTTTGGCCCACGGTAAAGAACTACTTCCACATGGTTTACTGGATTTTGAACTACAGACCTGGTGTCACACTTCAGCCAGCAAATTGTAAGTACCACTACTTCTCTTGGAGTTAAAAAATAATTCCATAATTATCACATTTTCTGGAGATTAAGAAACAAAATATAGAATGACTAATACAATTTTTACATGTATTGTTTTCACGTACAAATGTGTATTCATTAGACTAATTAGCATGCAGTCACACTTTCCTTTGTTCTCTAATCCTCAACAAGAGAGCTTTTCTTAAGCATAGTCATCACCTAATTTGTTGGGGAATTTTTTTGCATTTCTCATTATATGCAACAATGAAAAAAAAGTGCAAATCATAACAGTGGTTATATTTTCAGTAACCTGCAACCAACAAAATGAAATGAAAAAAAAAGAGTTTTGAAGGTTCTCCATTAATTCAAGTGTAATGAAACTATTTAAAGTGGGCTGAGTATATGAATGAAACATCCATAAATAATGTCCCTAAATGATGCAACATTCATTCATTAAGTGCCAAAACAAACTGACCCAAAACTAAAGAATGGTTTATTTCACAAAGTAGAATAAACACAACTAATCCCAGCATGTGTGTAATGTGTTTACCTTCACCTTTAGGTTCTGTTAATGCCTTGACCTTAGCCATTCATTGTGATACCGGTTTGAACTGGCCACAGTTTGTTCAAGCAGTAACTCAGGCTCTGATGTCACCCAGCCAAGACTTCCTTGTGAAGTAAGAGACAAAGCTTTTAATTTTTAACAAATGGTGTCTTTCTGAATATGGAGCTGAGGCATGCACTATATAGTCGTAGGATTTTAATTTTCTTCTCTGTTATTGACTTTTAACTATTGATAGGGTGTTGAGTGTTACATGAGACACCCCTGAAACTGCTACCATGGTTTTGTACTGTTTTTCCTTTTCATTGTGCACGATCCATTCCTGCTTTGTCATATTGTTACTTAGTCTTTTCCACTCTTCTCTTTTCTCTGTAGTGGTCTCAAAGGAACTTTGAATCTGTTGCAGCATGTGTACGGTAACATCTCTAAACATCAGGCAGCATCATTTTTGAAACAAGAAATCAAAGGTGGCGATGCACTCTCTGCCTACCTGATTAACCTGCTGCATAACCTGGATGCGTTTTTCAAGCTTGTCTCCACCCTTCCTGACAGCAGTATCTCTAACCCTGGTGTCATGATGCCCCACCTTAGTAACTTGTTACAGTCCACAGGTCTGACACCACTGCTGCCTCTGTTCCTTAGCGACAGACCCCTTAATGTCTCCACAGTGCTCGATATTGCCTTAAAGCTCGGCAGGCTCAACCAGCACATATTTACCTTCAATGAGACAGACCCAACAATGCCTGAGCTTGAGCGCCTGATAAAGCTGTTCCTTTCCTTGGAAGGTAATCTCACCATTTCTATCCCTCACATCATGGGGCATAGCCTGCTTACGTATTCTGACTACTTCCACCCTGACGTTGTGGCCCGTCTCAGAGAAGCCATCCGGCCTTTCACCAACCAAACTTCAGCAGGTTTTGTAGAGGCCATCCTTAGTGCCATGGAGCTACTGAAGAAAGTTATGGATTCCCCAAATGGTGACCCAACTAACATTATTCTTGGATACCTACGCCAGCTTCAAGAATTGGTGGTGTCCATGTACAGACTACGAAAAATTGAACAGCTCCAGTTACCAAGTGGGCAGCTGAGCACAGCACAAGTCACTGAGCTCCATCTGCTTGCCAGAGATTTTCTAAACCTCCTCACCCCTGAGAGTCTTCAGAACCTGACTAACGCTGGGCCAGATGCTGCCCAAAACCTTGTTATCCAGAAATTTGTAGCATTCCTTCCACTGAAGGCCCAGAAAGAAGCTGCTCACTTTCTTCAGGATTTCAAAGCACTGCAGTATCAGATAGCCAAATGTGCAGCAGGCCAAAACTGTTTGGCTGGAATCTCAGAAATCTTCACCTTCCTGGATCAGATATTCAACATGATGCTCTTGGCCAACAATAGTGTCACCATCAAAGTAGCTGCAACCAACTCTGTTCTAGTGGGACGGCAATATGACGAACTTTCATCCATTGTCTTCTCGCTCCTCCTGGCCCCAAATGATGCTGCCATTGTGAAAACATTCAAACAGACTCTTCATTTCATTAGATTGCTCATGGCTAGACCAAATATTACTGTGTCTGATATCCAGAATGCCCTGAGACAGTCCAACCTAACCCTTGAGCAGCTTGATAACTTGGCTACACGAGCTGGTGCTGCCAACATAAATGACCTGATGGTTAATTTAGTGGAGATTAGCAATACTCGCCAGTGTTTTGAACCACAGCATGACCTGATGATGACAGCCCAGTGTGTCATGGGATTGATAAATGGAGTCAGTGGTCTCCTGACACGCCTACCTGATCTCCGTAATGAGACAGCCATCCTCTCCCTTATCCCATTAATCGTAAATGCAACTTTAAGAGATGTTGTCCAAGCTAACTTCAGCTCCAATCCAAACATGGTTCTTGTGCAGACCTTGAACAGCACTCTGGCCAATATCAAGATTAGCCTCCGGCAGAACCGGCTGAACCCTCCAGAGATCATGAAGGAAATCAAAGTGGTGGAGGGGCTAATCCAACTGATTGCCAACATGGAACCCTATAGCAATTTAAACAACACCTTAATGAAGGACCCAATATATGTCCAGAAAGTATATCTGGAGATTGTGGAATGGTACTTAAAAAGGCTGGAAAACATCACCAGCAACAGCTCAGTCTCAGAGCTCCTCCATCCATTTTTCTATCTCACACAAATGCAAGTGACATTACAACTTGCACAGACAGATTTCTCTTTGTTTGTCAGTAACCAGGTTAAATTCCTGATAAACAGCCTTCAGTACCCATTGGATGGTGCAGGGGTGAGTAAAATTGGCCAGACAGTTCTGGAGATTCTCCAGCGCCAATTTGACTTTATAAAGCTTAATCTAGAGCTTCAGAATAACATCCATCCGAGATCAAAGCCGATGTTCAACACAACCATTCTGAACATCATTGAGCCCCAAATTAAGCAATATCTTGACCTCATAAAGAAGTGGATGAGACAACCCAATGTCCCGTTGGTCATCAATAGTTTGCTCCAGTGGGGAAACTCCTCCTTAAATATCTCCACCCCTTTGACAGACATCCAGCACCTGCTGCAGACGGTGGTCAATTTTCTTAGTGATGATCAACTGGCTTATCTGTCTGTCATTGGCAATATCACTCACTCCCTGAACAAAGCCCTAATGGTGACCCAGCAACCAGGTGGCCTACAGAGTGATAGCTTCTTAGCCGCCATCTTGGAAGCAGTCCAAAGTGCAATGCAGATCTTGACCAGACCCACAGATCTCCTGCCACTATCTGTACAGCAGAACATCCTGGGAATCATGGCTGATTCATTTAAGCTGTTTGTTCACCCAAACATGAGTTTTGCCTCATCACGTAACATCTCCCTCCTCATCCTCAAGAGAGCTGAGAGCGTCATCCAACAGACAATACCAGAAATGTCGGCTGCATATCTGCTTTCTGGACTCAAAGTAGTAACCACATATTTTGAGAGCCTCTCTACAGTCAGTGGACCGGACAATTGGAATCAGTTGTGAGTGATGCTGCCATTCTTCTGAAATTTTTTAATTGGCCCAGATGAATCGCTTTGTAATCACTTTAAAATCATTATTCCCCTGATATTTACTCAGTTTTTGTGTAGGAATATTTAATGGTATTATAAAACAGGGCTTCATATGATAAACTAATTCAAATGAATAGAAGTCTCTCACAGGAAATAAGCCACTAAAAGTTACTGAATGCCTCTGCATTTAAGTGACCATAACAACCCAAATGAATACTTGAAACCAAACAGAAACATGGGCTCCTGCTATCACAGCATCCTGTCATAATATTTGATGAGATAGGAACTTTTTGCTTTTGGGATATGTTCAGTTGTGAAATATTGATGTGCTTTGTTTTCTAAAGGATTTTGAATGAGATGAGGACAGTCCAGAGCCTCTTGCCGCCAAACTGTACAGCCCAGGCCTACGTTTCTGTGTTCATTAACGTCACTCTTTTCATCTTGGAGTCTGGCCAAGGCAAGTCAGCGTCTCAGTGTCATCGTAAGGTGGACACGTGGAATCCTGATGAGCTCCGATAAAATGCACTTTGTCGTTCAAGTGTTGATGCCAGACAGCCTAAAAGATGTGTATCAAAGTAGAACAATGGAGGATTACGTCTGTGTGCTTGACGCTGAAGCTGAAGTCCACTTTGTGAACTATAATTCTTGTGATTTCAGGCAACATGAGTCTCTGGGCAAGTTTTGAGAATGCATCAATACAAAATGTGTCCATAATTATTGGCCAGGTAAGGCTGAAAACATGTGTATGACAAGGCCTGTGTAATGCAATCCCTTCAATTTAATGTTTTGCACTGATTCAAATGAAATCACTGTGTGTAAAAAAAAATGTTTTTGCTAATTTCCCCCATTTTTTCTATTATCAGATGGGCAAACTTGTGAGCATGCTTGTCATGGGAAGCCCAGGCTCACATCACACCAATGTTTCATCCCTGGCGGGCTTTGCTCATCTTCCTCAATTCTTGCAGGAGGTGATGACTGGAGAGGCAAACCAAGACACATGGGAAAAGTAAGTTTAATTGCCACATGCAATGAAATCAAATCAAACCAGTAATTATTTTGTGCTCATTACAAAGCACATTCATGTGAATTTGAATGCTTAATATGCTTGCATGAGAAGACTGGGAATTTTAATAATGTTTTTTTCATCTCATAATAAAGACTGTGATTGCACAAAACCGAATGCCCTGTGTTTTTTCACAGGCTTGAAAAGATGCTAGAAGCCCTTCTGTCACCCCTCAAGGGAACAGACCTGTGGGGGAATGTCTCATCTGTAATCCCACTGTTTGAAAAAAGCATTGGAAGTTTTGTGAACAACATGCAAGCAGAGAATGGTGAGATCACTACGAAATACCAAGGCTATTGTTTTACATTTATGTGGCCAGAGCAAGGACAGACTGTTCAGTGATCGCATACGGTCATTCATGGTCAACTCGTAGAAGGAACAAGACTCCTACTGTATGTGCAGCACATGTCAAACAAGAAACACATATAGTACAAGTAGACTTGGTTTGGTTAAGCCTTACAAAGCACACCTTTCATGCCTTTATATATCTTAAATTACCGGAAACACATTCTTACTTTCCAAGTTTGCAGGTACATTTTTTAGTCAGGCTGTTCATACTTGTCTTTTCTTCCTCTCAGCGATGATACTACACCTTCAGATGCCTGTGGTGGCCCTGATGAGAGAAATTGCACAGTCTGTGAACACCAGCCATTTTAACTTATCTGAGGTCTCGGAAACAATGCAGTTGGCCATTGAGCGCACAGTGAAGGCAGCTCAGCAGGTTAGACCTCAAGTGTCCTGTGTGGGATGTCATTCACATGTGTGTGAAAGAGCAGTATTGCATTGTTGCATCAATCCTCATGCATTATTGCAGTAAACAATACCTATCTTTCATCTTGGCGTCATAGCAACTAAAATATTGATAAGTGATGGAAGAGTACTGCGAGGGTGTGGTCGCTGTAGCTGTCTGTTTTGCCTGCCTGCATAGGCCTTAATTTACCCTTCAAAAGAATTTAGACGGATAAAATTCTCATACAAGGAAACACATAAAACATTGGTATGACTTGGCTTGTTAAAGCTTTGAATTGCATCAAGATGTACCTTCTGATTTAACAATGGCTGAGATTTGATCCTCATTTTTTATGCCTCATTCAAATGTAAGAATGTACCTTGAAGAAGAAGTGTTATTTTTGTTGACAATGATAGAGGGCTATGATGATGTAAAAAAAAAGTCAGATTTTGCCACATATAATTTATATTTCTTTATATTTCTTTCTTGCCAATAGTTAAATAGCAGATTTGGATCTGTCTGTATTGTTATATAATTACTCACCAATGGACAAGTTATGTCTTTTGTTTAATTTTACAAAACAAAACTGACTAAATTGACCAGCTGCTAACTTACTGTACAGATGCTGAGCTTCTCATTTCTTGTTAAGAAAACAAATGGTTGTATTTGCTAAAACGTCCAACTATTACATTCAAATTATTATTGATAATTGAATTTACTGTCATACAAAATGTACTATACACAGTTACGGTCATGTTTGTTGTTTGATCATACTATCAGGCCTCAGTACATATTTTTCACATGCACCAATATCATTATCCACCTAACAAAATCAGTCTCAGATTGGCTCCAATCCATAACATGGTACGGATACCATATAGAGTAGCAGAACATTTTTAGAGTATTAGTTTGTGTCTTCTATATCCTGTAAAGGGGGATTACACATTCAGTACATTGTGTTTGCATATACACAATGTGTGGGTGTCTACCTGGAATGTCAGTCTGTGAGAATGATGATACCTGTGTGACACTTTTATCCTTTTCTTTGGTTCCCCTAAACTGCAAAGGCCAGGAGATTATGGTGTTTCCCTTGTGCCTCTGCCTTTTGTTTCCCAGACACTTTGTTCTGTGTCCATCTCTGTCTTGCCTCTGAACAGGTTTTCTCTGAACAATGCATGTCAAACACAATGAGACATTTGGCTTTTTGTCGACATTTCTCTCCTCTAGGGTAATGGCACGTTGGAGTGCAGTGAAGCTGTCAAAGCATGGGAGCCAGTGAGACATGCAGCAGGCTTGAGCCATGTTTCCTTGGATATGTGGTGCAAAAATGGCCTGGAGCCTGTTTTGAAGGCCTATGCTGCAGCTCAGGCTGTCTACTCCCACCTGAACATGAGTGTGAGTAGATGCATGCTAAATTAAATAGTAAAAGGCAAATAAACCATTTTGATAGGAAAAGCTGACATTTTTGAACCAAATATGTAATACTTACTTAAGCACAGTTAAGTCTTTCACCACTTGGTGGCAGTGTTTGCACACAGAGGAAGCTGCCAATCTCTAACAGGCCATTCCCGGTGTATGTTGTTTGTACAGCACATGGGCGTTGGAGCGATGACTGCGAGTGCCACAGCTGCCAGGATTGTCAAGACCGTACAGTCTCTCTACCAAGTCAGTGTTAACCGAACACGTGTGACAGAGCAGCTTATCATGGCTTTCTGCCGCCAGCTCTCCGTGCTGGCAGGCCGGCCTCTGAGCCCCAAGGCAAAGATTTACTTGTACAGGCAGCTCCAAAAAATGCAGCTGCAAAACAGGTAACTATTGAATCTACAGTGACATTATGTCATCGCTGACATGGTGTTCAAAAGTCGCATACTTTTTGTTCTCATACTCTTACTTGTTTTTTTTCCCCACAAACAGAGGCCTCTGTAGATCAGACATTACAGGCAGTGCAGCCATAGGATACAAGGACATTATGATGTAGTCATTTTAAAATGTAATGCAGCCACAAAACAAACCCCACTGAACATACCAGTCTGATCATAATTATCAGCATTTGATTTGATTGTGAAAAATGTTCTGTACATTTCCACTTGATTCATTTAAGAGTCAGTTGTCTTTCTAAACTCACCTATAGAAACAGAATCACCTCGATGTGAACTCATCCCTCCATTCATTGTCGCAACATCATCCACAATGCAACCATCAAGCCAATTTCATTCATACATAATTATACAAGGAATTGGTAGTGACCATGTTTGCATTTAGCTTGATTAATTTAACACGAGCAGGGAGACCTGCAGGGAGGCCTGCACAGATAGTGCCTTAACTATGATTCAGCTAACTGCGACATCCTCTTAAAATTGATTTTCTTTTATACGCCAGCTGCAATAATGAGGCGGGCATGGTGATAATGATCACATTCTGCATATCGCAGGGAATCAATCAGGTTTGAATACATGAGTTATAGATCATCGATCACAGTGGAAAGACAGCCTATTATTGAGAATGAAATGGCAAAACTATGCGAATAAGTATAAAACATTATGATGAGGAAACATTTCTTCTGGCCATATATGAGAAGATTAGAGCTCTATGGATTCATTTTATTGAGGAAATGAAAGGGTTTGCATGCAAGAAGTTGGTGAGAATTATTCCTTAGTCTATTGTCTGATAGAAATGCTTTAGTTTTTACAATCATCTCAATTTTGTTTCTAATTTACATGA
This sequence comes from Psettodes erumei, assembly GCA_016785225.1. Taxonomy (NCBI): domain Eukaryota; kingdom Metazoa; phylum Chordata; class Actinopteri; order Pleuronectiformes; family Psettodidae; genus Psettodes; species Psettodes erumei. The sequence goes on from JAFBJZ010000861.1 coordinate 2,224,694, forward strand.
GACTATATCCATAGAATGAACTTAACTTGACATTCAGTGATTTTCTCCCCGCTGCAGCTTGTCGTCCATGAAAATGCTATCTGATAAGCTGTTGAGTGTGGCCCCATCCCTCCAGCCTTACACTGAAGCCATAGAAAAAGCACTGCACCACATCATGAGCAGTTCCTGCTTTGTTCAAGCCTGCAACTCATCCCAGCAACTGTTCGAGCAAGTAGCAATGATCCTTCTGACCTCTGTGAACATCACCTCAGATGACATCTTCTCCATGACAAGGGGAAACTTTTCTGGACTTAATGAGGCAGCTCTTATCAACATGATAAGAGAAGCCTGCAAACTGATGAATGACCTGAAGATGTTTGGTGATGCGCCTATGGTTTACAAAGCTTTGGAGCAATTCCTTGCATCCAACGACACAAGCTTGATTGTGCGGAAGTTGGCCCAGATGTCCGCATGGTTGACCTCCACTCAAGCTTCTGGACTAGATCTGCTGACCCAGGCAATGCCCAAACTATACGACATCCTTAGGTCTGTCTTGTCTGTCCTGCCCAAGATGGGTGTGGACATGCTAGCAAACACAGAGCAGTTTGAAGACCTAGCTGGAAACGTAATTGCAATGCTGAGGCAGCTGGCAGTCAGTGGTCTTCTGCCTCCCATGGACCAACATAATGGTATGTCTCGGCCAGCAATGAAGGGCGGTAACCATACGACGAGGATCCGACATAGACGCGAAGCCCAGTCGAGGGACCCCATGGATGACTTCATAGACCTGTTCTACATCGACTACCCTGCCATGTTCAAAGCCATCAGTGTCCTTCCTACCACAGAAGAAATTATGGAGACTGCCCACATGGTGTTTGCCAATCCTGATCTGAGTGTTGTGTTGAAGGGAGCCACAAGAGACATGTCATGGGGCTGGAATGCCTCTCGGGAAGAGACCATTAACACTGGCCTGGGGGTGCTCTCCTTTCTCACTTTACCCAGCACACTTCAAATGTAAGTAGTTATGCATTTAGAAATCTTAATAGGATCTATAAATAACTGCTCTTAATCCAGCCGTTTTGCCTGACCTTTCACCATTATGTTGTTCTCATTGGCCTGTTCCATAACCAGTCCTTGTTTAACTTCCCCCAGATCATCAATGGATCTCCTGAGGAACGCTGCTGAAATGCTTCCCAATGACTTCCCATACTCCTCTTTCCTTAAAAATATCACCAGAGTTCTGGCCAACGAGTCTCAAGGTAACGTTGCAGTCCAGATCTACTGTCTCTCTGACTCAGTCTCGACATTTAGAGGCTTCTTGGATCGAGGGCAGCTTTATAATGGGAAATGTGCCATCATTAGTTAAATGGAGAATCCCCAAATGAATGAATGATCCTTTCAGTTTCTCCAAATTAACTTGACCTACTGACTCCGCAGTGAATCCCATCCCACTCCTGCTTTGTTTTATTGTCGCTGTGCCGTGGAGATCACAGTGAGGCTGCAGCTTGTGTTTACATACCTGCTGTGTGACAGTATGTACACTACGTATAAGCCCAGTCTGCCAGCCTGTGCCATTAAACAGTCACAAAGCTTGGCACAGTACCGCCTTTTTTCTCTGACCTTCATAGCTATCGTGAGACCATGGGAAGACCATAAAACATTTTGTTAATGTTGTTGTTACTGTATACATGATTATAGGGTTGCATCATTCATTCTGGAGATATGAGGAGTAAGACTTCACACCAGTTTAGCTTGAGCTCCCAAAGAGCCCAAGGCCATATGGCCCTCCTCCAGCAGAAAGCCACTCAGCACCTTTTTAAATCTCATTAGCAAAGTAGAATTCAATCACTTATCCTGTCCGCCCTCGCTAAACGTCTCCCCCCGCACTCACACAAGTGGACATCTATGACCTCTTTTTAATCGGCGCCTGTGCTTGTGTGATAATGTTTTTTTTTTTAGTGCATAGAATCACTTTGTAAGCAGCAAAAGCTTCTCTTCTCTGCACACCCGCTCATAAACACAGACACCCACGCACGCACACACAGTGAACTGTTGTAATTGCAAAGGGCTCTAGGTGTTGAGCATCCTGAGATTAAACATCACCATTGTCTAATTTTGGCCTAATTAAATATTCTGTCATCATATCTTGCTGCCCGAGGTGGTGCCTTTCTTAGGGCTTGTCAGATGTGTTTTAATGCACGGAAGCATCTAGTACTGCTCGCCCTTCTGGCCCCATCAGTCCCGCACTGGGCTTCACTTTAAGCACATCATTTGCTGCTTGCTGCCTGATGCCGCCGCCCCCGTAATGGTGCGAGTCGTAATGAAGCCCAGTGGGATGTCATGTTATTCTGTCACCTTACAGACCTTATTGCCCTCTTTTCCCCTTCCCGTCCCATCTTTCTGTCTAACTCTAATAACCTCTCTCACCCTAACTTTTTCCCGCACCCCGTCTCTTTCGCTTTCTCCCTCCCTTCACAGAGAGCCTGATCCGCATGCAGCAGACCTTCCAAACAGTCACTGAGCTCCTTCAAATCAGCATGACCGACCCGCGATTCACAGAGCAACTTGGCCGCCTGAAATCCCAGGTCACTGCATTAATTAACCCTACCACTTTTACACATTCATCATTTATCAAAATTGGCAAAATAGTGCTTCAGATTGTCTGAAAACACTGACAAGGTGAAGTCATAAAACTCATGTTATCAGGGCTTAGATACACGCATATCTGCCAATATGATAACAGTGTTATTAGGGTGGTCACACTCTCTTGTGGTTATGATGCTGTATTGTTTGAAAGCGACTGACTTAAAGTCAGTTGAAAGTCAAGCAAAATATAGCCACGGCAGGGACATGGCTATGACACTGCTGACTGGACTTTGGTAACAGTTAGAACAAAATAGGTTTTTGTTAGGCTGGAAGTAATGCTGCTGGTGTTTGTACAAACCCCCCCCCACTACAGATCACAAATCATCAAATTATTCTACAATTTGCTCAGAGCTGTAGGGAAAGCCTGGAAGTCTGAATCATCGACAGTAAAACTTTTCACAAAAAACTGCTTAATCACCTTCTTTAATTGGAGTAGAGTGCTTTGAACCGCAGTGAGGCAGATTTTTATCCAGGCTTTAGCCCTAAGCCTAAAGTCCTTCCTAAAGTGAACAGTCAATTAAAATATTCCCTAACCACAGTGGGTTGTAATTTATGATCTTTATGAACGACCGATCTTTGCTTTGTATGTATGATCATGAGACTTGGGCCAGAAACTCCTAACGGTGCTTATGTGTCTGATTTGTTGTAGGTGTGCACCTTGGAGAATACAGAGTCTGTGCACCTGTTGATGCGCTTCCTCTCCATAGAGCCCGGTCAGCTGTGTCGCACTTTTCTGCCCAGCCTGGAGCTCCTGATTCAGAGTCTGAGGATGAACACAACCTCTCTGACCGATGTCATCATCGAGACCATCATCGGGGATCCTAGCTCCTACAATGCCCGGGAAAAGTGGTACTGGCTTCCTCTTCATTTTTCTGTTGAATCACCTTTGCCTAACCTAGATCTTTACCCTTCTTATCCCTTCGATATAATATGCTTAAAATGTGTTTCTTGGGTGTGTGTGTGTGTGGTTACAGGACCTCTGTGTGGACTTCAGGTTTGGGCTTTAACTCCAGCAGCCTGAGATCTTTCAACATCAACATCACTTCCCCAGGTGAGACACTTTTCTGTATCCTAACAGTTTTCTGAACAACAGCCATTTATGATTTGATTCTGTCATAATGCTGCAAAAAGTTCAGAAGCAAATCAAGATTGCCAAATATGTTGCTCTATTCCTCATTTCCCTTTTTATTTGAATAAGGTAAAGAAATAGAATCAGTACTCAAAACAGAAACCCGCTTACCTGTGTCACCATAGCAATGTTGTGATATGGTACAGTATAGAAGTACAGTATAGAAGTCCTTCTCACTGCTGCTATTTTTGTTTGGTGTCTGATTGCTTGGTTGAATAATTATGAACATAACGAGACATATGTAAGAACAGTTTGTATTCAAAATTATATACAGATTATCCATGACAAAAAACTCTACATCTACATCCATTTCACTTTTGTCTGTGGACACAGTTTATTGGAAATCAGAATCAAGTTTTAAACTGTTCTAAATTATGATCAAGACTATGGTCAATTTTCTCTTTAAAGGGTGCTGCCTGGTGTGCTGCCTTGTTTCCATAACAACTGACTGCTCATTTCATCTTACATGTTACTCACTTGTGTGCGAGGTCGTTTCTTGGTTATCTAGCAATAATAACTTATGATGGCAGCCTGTTTCTCCACTGTCACTTTGTCCATGATCGTTGCACTAGCGAACATTAAGCCTGCTGTGTCCTTCACTGTGACCGGCTGGAAGATGTGTCAGTGGATGCTGTACTTTTTCACCTTCTGAAGGTGTCTTCAGCAGCCAGGTGTAGCTCTTTTTAAAGAACACTTTCTGTATAGTGGCAGTATTGCCAATATTGACTATTTTAAAAAAACTGTACGGGAACAAGCTTAAGCCAGCTGTAGCACTCAATCTACGGTAGGGTATGCAAATGGGATGTTGTGCTACATAATGAAATATTGTAAAAAACAGACGTACAGGCTCTTTATGACAATAAATAAATAGATGAATTTTGTCTTGCACTTACAGTATATTGCTTTACTTCCCAGGAACGGTGACATTTGGTGAGATACTGAGAAATAAGACCGCCTTCATTCTGGATGTTCTGCGTCACACGGGCTTTGATCCAGCAGCGCTACACTCACTGATGGAAACCACGATACCAAACAGCAACTTAGAGGTGAGCGAGGTGCTTCCTGATTAGGCATGCACACACGTTACACTTCCTGTTTGTGTACCAGCAAACATTTAGCCACCGCATTCGCGTGCCTGACACTGAATTGTTCAGACTCAGTGCAATGAGACAAATAATGTTCCTAAATTCTTCAGCAAACCATGTGGAGCAAGATCCATGTTTTCACAGGTTATAGTTGCCAGGTCTTTTTAAAGGCTGCCTGGTTCCAAAGCCCCATTGTGGTCTCTTAAATAGAAGTACTTCTACAACCTCAAAAGATGCCATATTTCCCTTTCATGTAAACATGCATCATTGTATTGTTTTTTTAATTAGGCATATGTAGCATATATTGTTTGCTTAAGGGTGGGGGAAACAACCCTGTAACCCTCCAATAATGGCATAGTAAGTGCCTATTGCAAAGCAAGCTTGTTATATTTAATACAGTGTCAATCAGGCGAAAAAAAAAAATAAAGTGTCGACTTTGCAGTACAATGAATACTGAATTAAAAGCCTAATCAAAATCAAACCGTGGTCGGCAACTCTCCATCGACCATTTCTCTGGAGCAGACATGTCTTAGTGGGAATAAAAAGCTGTCGTCTGATAGTCTTTGCAAGTACACTGCACATTATGTCACCAAAAGAGCAGAGAAAATCACTTGAATTGAGGTTGTCAGCAGGAGGTGACACATTACTGTCTGCACACCACACCGGTGTGGAAAATAACAACAGTAAATGCAGTTGAAGCTGACCTGTGTTTCTTATGAGTGTCCCTTGATTTGGAACAAATGCATTTCCATGATTGTCAGCATGAAGAGCAGTTGACATCATTCCAAATTGTCTCGACATGCATGTTTGATTGCCTACCATTCTCATTTTCAGAGTGGCAACATTGACCCATCCCTGGCTAAATTTTTTTTTATGACAAGGATAAGAACTTAAACACACCAGGTTCCAAAATGCCGCACTAATACAGGGATTTGGAAGCCTGTTTACCATATAAAGACCACCCTTAAAGTAGGAATCAGGTATCAGTGATGTGAATGTGCTATTAGAGCATGACTCATCTTTATACCCGACTGTAGTTGAATGCACTACGTAACACCCCTCCCCCCTCCTGTTGCCACATATTACCTGTTTCCGTAACTGTCTGAATGTTTTGGGAACAGATCCTGTACTGGGTGATCAACCTACGTCACTGCAACTCCACCACATCTGTGAACATGAAAGCGACAGACGACGTCATCTTAAAGACCTTCTGCTCCATGTCTGTTGAGCAGTGGTACCCCTTTTCCCTGCTGATCATTCGCCATCTAAACATGGAAAAATTCATCTACAGAGTAAGGCTGAGTCTTTTGTCAGTAGACAAATAACACGTTTTACTTTCTTCTGTCGTTAACTGTAATAGTCAGCTGTCATCGTTTTGTAGAGAATGTGTGAATTTGATGATTGCACATTGTTCTGTAACGGCTGAGCGGACAAAGAAATTGTTTCTGTTGGGCCATCACAGCACACGTTTGATGCTACAGTCTGCTTGTTGTTTGTCAGAGAGAAATGCTTTTATGCAAGAAAAAGTCTGTTCACCAGACAAAGCTCTCTGTCACACATTTTAAAAAAATGTATTACATACTGTAACTGATGTTTTTCCATTTGATCTGAGACAGCCAACGCTGTCCATCCCAAAAACTGAAGTAGACCCCCCTATGAGACTCATGAGACTTTTCTCGATGTACAAGAGATCCAGTTATCTAGTTGCAGCAGTTTAAAAAAATGAATGTGTCAAAGCGTTTCTTTAATAGGCAAGGCAACACTTCATTTGTGTAAACATAAAATGATTAATTTTACTTATTTTTATTCTGGGTTTAATGTAATATGTTGTTTTCTGTCACTTCTACATGCACACATGTGGTACTGATAAAATGTGAAAAAATAGTATTGAGTAAAAGTGCTCATCAGTGGCAGCGCTGCTGTGTTGACAGTACATCTTTAGATTCTCTGTTGTATTTTATAAGCGCAGTGTTCCCTGTTTACATATCAAAATTACAATTAAGACTGAAAACAGTTTGACAAAGATTATCTATGAATAATTATAGTCATAAAGTCAGTGAGTAAATATCAGACGATACCACTTGCTTTTATTTATGTTCTCACCTCGTCTGAAGCAATCATATTATTTCAAAAAGGAGAGAGGAAAAATGCTGCAATCTGATTAAGAGAGAAATGTGAAAGTGTGACTTTGTGAGGGCATTTTTCATTTTGCGGAGAGGCCTTCACTATTTAGTAGCTTTCATTTGAATGATTTTCAGTTTGAAAGAGCGTTGCTGTTCTCTTCCATAACATGCGACCTGTTAATGGTATAAAAGGGTCCTCAAGACAAAGCTACACAGGACGAAGGACATATGGTTTTGAAAACATGATGCATATCAATGCGTTGATGAATCTAAAGGCAACAGAGGGAAGGAAAAAGGAGCAATGGAAATATGTTTGAATGTTGAATTCTTTTCTTTCAGATGGTGCTTTCAGAAGAACTGCAGGGCCTGGTGGGAGTTATGTCTCAGGTGGCTAAAGTTATAACAGACATGATGGACAAGATTATTCCTACCATAACTGAACTGCAGAGATACCTGCACTCCATCCAAGACCTCAACCCTCAACCCAACAACGAATTTAAACACGTGTGTACTCTTTCACACTGCACAGTGCTTTACCCACAATGTCTTCATGCATGTTTCTGTGATTTGGTGCTCTAAAAACAGTGAGATTATACCCTGCTGCATACACAACACTGGTCCAGGCAACATCAAACGGGCTTGCTGAAGCTTTTGAGAGCCTTCAGCTGATGTTCTCATCTGCATAACGAGTAGTCTATTACAATACATGAAATCATAATGTGTCTAAAGTTTCAAGCTATGTTTTTCCCCAGAGGGTCAGAGGACAGAGGAGCACCACCAATAGCGAAGCTACATTCGTCACCCTCTCCCGAGCCTTGTGCAGTAAAGGCATCCTGGCTGTGTTCGGAATAACCGAACTCCCCGACAAGTTGAAGTCAAACCCCTCCTTCCCCAATAACCACCAGAGGGAGGAGATTATTGAGAGGTTCAAGATTCCACGAAATGCCAGTATGTGGGGAGGGGGACAGATTTAAGGCTGTTGGAAACTGAATTTATCATTTTCAGCACAGTCACCATTCTTTACATGTGTATATTTGGCCTATTCAGTCAGTATCGTGTTATACATTTTTAAAAGTGGTACAAGCAGCTACAAACACTCGAAAAGAAATAATGTACTATATGCACATCAAAGTTTTGCTATTTTGACAGGGTCGTTTTCTCAAGTAAAATTTGGAGTGACCATTGATGGCTAAACATTTTCACGACCTTCACTCCCATAAGACTCTCGAGTATATGTTTTGTTTGCTTACTTGAGAATTCATAAAGGATTATGGATTAAAGGATAAGGCTGGTGATATTCCATTTTTATTATCAAAAAATCCCACAAAAAGACCAAAACTAAGAAACTGATTCTACCCCCAAGTATCGTTGAAAGTATTTATTTGTGACTATTGTTAAAGAATAAAAAGTAGAATTAGGAATGAATGGGTTTGGGGCTGAGTGCCACAGACACTGCAGGGAAGCCTCTAAGCGTTAAAAGACTGACAAGCATTGTCGGGTTTTGCTCTTTTCGAGGGATTTGTTGACAGCAAGAAAATATCAAACAGCAACATCCTTATCCTTTAAACCTAGAAATGATCCTGTCTAAACGTCAAAAACACCCTCAAACAAATATCTCCTATGTTCTTTCCTTGCGTAGGTCCCTTTTGTATGAATATGTACCTGGACATGGTCAGTACCACAGGAGGAGCCATTGCCTGGGCCTTCCTCAAGCCAATGCTTATGGGACACATCCTGTACACCCCTGACACACCTGTCACTCGGGACATAATGGAGAAGGTATATAGTACACACCACCTTGTATTCACTCTGGAAATTTTTAATGCTTTGCTGAGAATTATACACAGAAGTTCCCTGGCCAACCTGCTTAAATTATTTACTCACTTGTCTGCAGCCTATGGTAATGACTTTGGTTGCCCTAATGTGATGGCGTCTCCACTTTCTTTTCTTTTCCTTCTTTTTTCAGTTCAAAAATCTCAGTCTCAGACTGGGGGTTAGCGACTTCATGACCTTTGTGAACATAAATCCTCCCAAATCCCTCGGCTTTTTAAAAAGTTTTTGTCACTGCTCTATCAAGCATTTTTTTTAGACTATACTTACTTTCACCCCAGACTAGCATGTAAGTGAGAAATGTAAAGTTTCAGGGAGTACATGCAACACCGTCTTCTATTTAGACTGTTTTGTGCAAGGTTGAATATGTTTTTAGTACTGCTGCCTCCACAGATTCACAGAACAGCCACACGCAGGCAAGCAGCAGGTTACACAGCAGGTTAGGAAATTTTGCTGATACCCAGCCATTTCACTTGCTCTTGTCCTTGTCCCAACCTTGCCCAGGCCAATGACACCTTGCAGGAGTTTGCAAATCTGAGGAAGAACTCAGAGGACTGGATTGAATCCTCCAACTACATCATGCAGTCTGCCAAGATACTCAGCCACACTTTGCCAATCCTGCAGGTATGGAAACTCAGAACCTTCTTCTGTGAATCTGATTTTTGTGGCCGGCGCGCTGTCATCTGAAAGTCGAGAGATAAAGTTTGCAGTGGTCCTCCACGAATTTCTGCATCTGAATCTTGATGCTGTGCATCGTCTCTTTCACTTTCCCCGACCCCCGCCTCCTGTCAGAATTCCCTCGGCAATTCCTTTGTGAAGAATTTCATTGAGATGCAGACAGACATCAATGTCGACAGAATGAAGGAGACGCTCAGCAACTTCTGTGAGTTAGCATTTGAAGGTCTTACCTTTGTAAGCTGCAGATACCAGGCTTACCTTTATGTTTCTCCCTTCTCTCATTGCCTGTAAAATATCCACACAAGAAAATAGGGCTGCTCCTTAGGTTTATAGGAAGCTTTGCACTCATTTCAACATCATTTCCTTAAGGTATCTCTCTTGATGTGACTTTACATGTACTTAATTAGATTACCTTGTAGTGTCAGAGCATGCCTCTATTCTCTCTTACTGTTAATTCATTTCTTTCTTACTTTCTTTGTTTAAAGCTAACATGACGGGGATGCTGGAGAAGAACAAACACATACTTAAGCAGATCACCACCTTGTCCACCCTGATGGTGGACCTCTCCTCCTGTATCAAGTTTGACCGTTACCGTGGCTACAACTCATCCGATCAGCTCAACGCTGCAGCTCAGGAGCTTGCCGTGAATCGCAATCTCTACGCGAGTGAGTAATATTGGTTGCAGGCTTTTTGTAAGACATGCAGACTCCCTCCAGATCAGTGGGACTGTGCAACATGCATCCGGGATGACAGTCTACCTGAGCGGATTTCAGAATGCATTTTGTTTTTTTCCATTTCTTGACAGCAAAATCATGGCACTGTAATACAACTATCTGAAAAAGAGTCATGGTATGGATTAATGTGGATTACCCATTAGGTTTGTCCATTTAACAGAGGACTACAGTTTTACAAATACCCAACGCGTTCTTTTTCTTTTTCAGGACTCTGTCTGTGTTAGATAGTGGGTAAGATAAGGTCAAGCTTTAATGAGTGTAAGCTCTGCCTGTGACAGGGGCTGGCAGCTTTAAAGGTACATTAACCGTTCACTTAATCAAATGAATGCCTGTTTACATTTTCCAGTCTGTGGTGCTTCTGCTAAACAGGTCTTCTCTGAAGAGCTGAGTTGTGGACACTGCTGGGAGATCTGACCCAGGGCAACAGTATCTAGGACAATGAACTTAGAGTTCGTCCGATCTTGAAATTCTGCCCTGCACTTCAAACTGTATGGAGTGAGATGGTGCCTTCTGTCTTTCAGGTGTCATTTTCAAGCTTCCCAAAGATGAGGCCAAGTCTTCCTCCTCCGCCACATCTTCCCTACCTCCCAAAATCAGCTACACTATCCGCATGCATATGGACAATGTCATGCGCACTGACAGAGTCCGGGACCCCTACTTCACGAAGGACACGCACATCTTTGCCAGTCAGACGATGCGCTACAACCGGGGCTTTGTCTACCTTCAGGAAAACATCGATCGTGCAATCATTGAGACCCAGACAGGGAAGAGAGTCAGCGATCCGGCCGTCCAGCTTCAGCCCTTCCCCTATCCGTGCCATCTCCGTGATGAGTGAGTCCCTTAAATGCATGGATGCACACACACACATGCACAAGCAAAGAGCACACACAGACACAGTATGAGCATGACCCCGAATGAATGCACGCAAAGACACCTGTAGAGATACGTAGCATCCCTGAGCGGACGTACAGCCAATGATCTGGAATAATGCATGCTCTCCCATTACTCATTTGCCACTTGGGTTCATTCACAGGAGCCTTTCACATCATAATTGGCTCCGCCGCATGTGAATGAATATTCGCGATTGTTGTGTGTTCATTTTTGAAGCCCATGCACGTATACACTCAGACACCACGTCAGGCCTTTAATATCCACCTCTAAAGAACAGCACTCTTCTATGTAGTACATATCAAGCCCAACATGGGTTCGGAATTAACTCATGCATCGATACGCAACATTGTGTCCAATAAATCACGCTTGAACGTAATGTGTTTGTGCTCGCCCTCGAGTGTGACTTAAGACAGTGCTGATATCTCATCTACGAAACACCAGCGGGTCACTGTCTTCGGCTGGCTGCCTTCTGAACAACTGTAAGATAGGATGATCCTTCCCTCTCTGTCATTCTGATTTATTACTCAACTCAGTTGCTGACCTGATAGCTGTGAAATATAGATGTGTAGCATTAAAAATTCCAAGCACGGAATTCCTACGTATCAGGCTCCAGATATGATTAGGTGAAAAAAAAATAGAGAGGCATTTATTTTACGGGAATGATATGCGGATCAGAACATGGCTGTCAAAATTGCCCAGACCCTCCCTCAATTTTGCTCTTCCACTCTGTGTCTCTTTGTCTATCTGTCAAGCCAGTGATTGAATGATAGTTCTTTTCATCCCCTGTCGTTGACAGCAATCGGTTTGGTTCTAGAAAACTCATGGTTGTTCAGAAATTTGAATGACAATTGGCATTTCTGTATTCTCCAGATACCTGGAGGCCATCTCTTTTGTCTTCCCACTCATGCTGCAGATAGCCTGGGTGCTGTTCGTGGCTGATTTTGTGATGAAACTGGTGCATGAGAGAGAACTGAGGCTGCATGAGGTGAGGCGAAGGATGATCAAACCTGCCACACAGACTTGTGGGTTTCCACAAAACCCTGATATGATAGCTTCCACTGGTTGATTAACAGTAAACGGGGTGAAAAGATGTACTTTTCTCCTTTTAAACATGAGCATAGCTGCAAACGTTGACTTGGCTTTTTCCTTGCTTTGTAACTCCAGGCTGTTAGATTCACTTTCCGTCACTGCTGTAAATGTTCACAAGATACTAATTTTTGCCGACATTATAGCATTTTCACACCCGTTTTTATGCTCCCTTGTTGCACAGTACATGAAGATGATGGGAGTCAACCCGCTCAGCCACTTCTTTGCCTGGTTCCTGGAGTGTGCCGCCTGTCTTGTGATGACCATCTTCATCCTCACTCTGGTGCTGAAGTACGGCAGAATCCTGCCCAACAGTGACAGCTTTCTCCTGTTCTTGTACTTGTGCGACTATGGCTTGAGCATCCTCGCCTTCACCTACCTGGTCAGCTCCTTCTTTGACAAGACCTACATTGCCGGTCTGAGCAGCAGCCTCCTTTACATCCTCAGCTTCTTCCCTTTCATTGTGGTCGTGGTCATGGAGAGTAAGCTCACCTTCTCCCAGAAGAGCGTTCTGGTGAGGCACCTTCAGACCTCCTTTATCATTAGTCATGTATATTAAACTGCTGTGATATCTGTAATAACTTAAAACACCAAATAATGTAATTTGCCCCTGAAAGATGTTAAGAATTGAATTAAGAGCTAAGGAAGGTAGGAGGCGATATATCATTTCCTTTCTTTCCAGAATGTCATTTACTTTATCCCTGCATACAGTACAAGACTGTCAGAAATGTTAGCTCTGTTATGATAAACAGTGGCTTTAGTTTTTGCTTGTTTCCCATTGAGAGGTTTTATTGTTATTTTCTAGTGAACATATCATCAGTGCATCAGTGCAAGTCTGGTTTGCCTTGAACAAAATTCCTCATTCAATGCCTAGAAATGCCTTTGAAATGCATCACTTCATATTACAGAGAACTGTCAAGAGTATGAACAGAATTACAGAAAGGCATTGTAGGAAAGATGATGTAGTTTTGATCATTTTTGTTCTGCTTTGGTTTCTGCATCCTGACTTCTTTGTCTCACATCTTCCTACAGAGCTTATTTTCCCCGACATGCTTCAGTTACGCCAGTCAATATGTCTCTCGCTACGAGTCCCAAGGAGAAGGTATGAGCACATAGGTATATGAGTAGCATCCAACCCACCAGTCAGTGGAGGGCACCATAAAACTCTCCCACTGTTGACCTCTTTAGGAATTCAATGGAGCAACTCATACACTTCCCCCTTGGCTGGTGACACAGCCTCATTCGGTTGGCTGTGCTGGCTGATGCTTATCGACTCCATCCTCTACTTCATCATAGGGGCTTACATCCGCATGGTCTTCCCAGGTAAACTTTAGTGCTAAAAATATGGATATGGGCCATTCAAAACGTATGAAAATTTGTCATTCTTTGTACTCTCACAGTGATAATATCTTAGAATGTCAAGTGATGTGTATATTGCTCTTGCCATAATTGAAGCAAATGCAGCAGTTAATGAATAGCTTGGTAAACTTTAAATAGTGTTTTTTGTTGTTAAGTATTTGCTTCTTTCTTACCAATCAGGAAAATATGGCATCCCAGCTCCATGGTACTTCCCATTCAAAGCCTCCTTCTGGGCCAACCTGTGCTGTTGCATTAAATCAGAGAGCAAGGTGGGCAAAGGACTCCTCTTCACCAACATCATGCAGAAAAACCAGCCTGTCTTCGCCGATGTCAAGGGAAAAGGTACTGGTAAAAAAAGAAAAGAAAAAAGACATTGTACTGTCCTGCGGCAGATGACAATAAGTGATGCTGTCTGCCCGGCTGTTGTGTTTTGAAGCAAGAACATGATGTCTTCCCTTTCACGGTCTGTCATTTTTTTTGTTTCCCAATGCCTCAGTACGTTTACTATATATTTCTTCCTCATTCTTCATTTAATTCCTGTCCCCTTTTAGTTTGATTTACAGGCTGCTTCTGTCTTTGTGTTTCTCTCAGGCCAGAGCACTATTTCCACCGATTCAGGCGAGGATTTCTCTGATCTCCCAGTGGGCGTTGCCCTCCATGGTCTCAGCAAGATCTATGGCGATCGAGTAGCCATTGAGAACCTTAATGTTTCCTTCTATGAGGGCCATGTCACCTCACTGCTTGGTCACAATGGAGCCGGCAAGACCACCACCATGTACGCGTGGCAGAATCTTCCCCCAATTTCACTGTATCAGCATGATCATTATGAATGCATTTTGAACCATTCATATACTGTATGCCTGTGTCTTAAATTTGATTTGTGCATCCTTTTAATCATCTCAAGGGTCTGCTGCTGACAGGGAGATTGTTTTGTCCAAATCTAGCACAGCAAAAGAGCCGCGGCAGAGTTTAGCCTGAAGGGTCTGCATCAACTGGAGCACTTACATTTACATTTTAAATGTGACTCATTTTGCTGATGCTCTTATCCAGAGCAAGACACAATAAGTGCGGCAGCTTAAAAAGATTTAACAATGCTGAAAACAACCAAAACCTGAAGGGAATTTCATGTCCTGTAATATTCCTAGAACCAAGATTATTATTTAAGAGGAAAGTGCTGGTGAAAAAGTATAAAAAAAAAAAAAAATGTAACAAAAGGAAAGGGCATTTTCATATGATTATACAGTATATTTGATAAATATTTTAACTTTTTCCCCAATTATGGAACATAACATAACCAAAAACCAGTTTTGCAATTATTAAAAATAATTCCACATAAACTATTTAGGCCACAGTCATCTCTGGTGATATTTTATAAATCTGTCAAATCCAGTATTGTGCCTCACGTGATAAATGATCCTGCTCTGTGCCTAGGTCTCTCCTGACTGGTCTTTTCGCCCCGTCGTCCGGCACAATAGAGGTGTATGGCAGAGACATGCAGACCAACCTCAATGATATTCGCAAAGAGATAGGCGTCTGCATGCAATACGATGTCCTCTTTGACCACATGACCACCGAGGAGCACCTGCTGCTGTACGGCCAGATCAAGGCCCCGCAGTGGTCACGCAGGGAGCTGCGGGAGCAAGTCCGAACGTAAGCAGTCAATCATATGTTGCAGGGGGCATGCTCGCTGTATCAAAATCATTGTGTCTGTGAGACAGTATCAGGGGTTGTGCATGGCAGCAGTGTTATTTTATCTAAAGAAGATTTTACTGTACTGGCTGTAATTTACAGGTGTCTCTGGGCCTTGGTGTCAGAATTCTAATCTGCGATACCAACACAATAATTGCACTTTGCAAAAGCTGTGAAATGATTCAAGCTCACATTTTCCATTTATTCTTTCATTTTGGAGAAGCTTATTGGAGCAAGCATGAGAAAAATCATTTTTCATCCTGTGGCATCATTAAGCTGCAGGTTGAAACCCCAGTTGCATCATGAGACTCTATTTTTGGAGGGTTTCAGCATGACAAGGAAGAAGGGTAATAAGCCTGAACCTAAGGGCATGGAAATGTACCTTTCCTCTGGTACCTGTAGTTCAGACTAATGGGACTGATGGAACTGCAACTCGGAAACTTGCTTGTAATGCACAGAAAAAGTATGTTAGCATGAGCTACCCCTGAAATGCTTTACATTGCCTCCCCCACCAGGATCCTAGAGGAGACGGACATGTACGCTCACCGACACAAGCGGGTGGGCACCCTGTCGGGCGGCATGAAGCGCAAGCTGTCAATCTCCATCGCCTTCATAGGGGGCTCCCGCTTGTTGGTCCTAGATGAACCCACCACAGGAGTCGATCCTTGCTCCAGGCGCAGCATCTGGGACATTGTTATCCAGCATAAGAAACGTGAGTGTCTCAGATACAAGTGCACACACACACACACACACTTAAAAAAAGCATTCCTCTTAATTTGAGTTCAGAAATCATTGAACCCCGAGCTACTTGACTGCTGCTATTGCTGTTACCACATGTGACTGCGTTTACCACTGATAGTGATGATGACAACAATAGTAAGAAGAGGAGCAGGAAGAAATAGCAGCAGAAGAAAGAGGAGCTGAGCAAAACCAGAGAAGTGCTGGCTGCTTTTATGTCACACAGGGTCCCGCAAGACCTGATTTAATTCACTTTGGAGCTGCTGCTCCTTGGCCATATTATTTGCCACTTCAAAATCTTCTACCATCATTACGCTGATGATTCCCGGTCATACATCTCTTTTGTTACTGAAATTCATAACAATCTGGATTCCCAAACTAGATACCCTGCTGCCATCAAAGTGTGGATGTCTGATACTGAGAGAGCTGAAGTTCTGGAGAGTTTTAACCCCATTTTAGACCACTGACAGCAAATTTAAAACATTCAGTCAGAAATTTAGGTGTTCAGAAATATTCATATAATTCAGTGCAGCTGGCTGTTTGTATCTGGCTTCTGACAAACACTAGACCTAAAGAACACATCTTTCCAGCCCTGACTGAATTACAAAGCTTTTAAACAACCCACCTGTATTGTTTCATTTTGCTATTACATTTTGACTATTCTCTTGTTGTGTTTTATCATGTCGCACTTTACGTGCACCTGTGAATCACCTTGTAACTCGGGTTTCTAAAGGTGCTTTAGAAATAAAGTTTACTTTCTAATGTGACACAAGTCGGTAAGTAATAAAAAACTAGATCAACATTTTTTTTATGATTGTCAGCCTTGTACAGAAGTACTCAAATTCAAACTGCACATGGCACAGATGATAGAAACTCGTGTTTTCCACTGAAGTCAGAGAAGGAACAGTGAACTTGGAACCAACCCTGTAGGGCTTTCCCCCATCCTCAGGCTTCTGACTTCAAGCATGTAATTAATCTTAAATAAATCCAGAAGTACTTTTTCTTTGGGCTCTCAGAAGGGATCGGCAGTAATAGCAGAGAGAATGTTAAATGTCATATAATTATAGATGTAAAAAATACCCTGTGTAATTGGCCCTGTCTCAGATGCTAGTGAGAGTTTGGTGCCAGGGGAATCTGCTTCAAAATAAACTCTCTGCATCGCTTGCTGTTTGCGCGCCTGTTTCTCTGATGATTTGTGTGTGTGTTAGGCAGCATGTGATGATTTGTTTGTGTATAACATATCTTGTGTGTGGCTAGTCCTTTGTAATGCCTGGGTTTTGGTTTGTTTATTGGGATATGTGTCATGTGTCTGTGTGTCGGGAGCCTCACTTAAAAGGCAAAAACACAGGAAAATCCCAAATCCGTTTGTTAGAAGACTTCTGAATATTGCTTCTTTGCTGTTCTGTCACTCCTCTTGAAGCCTTGAAACTCCTACAAAGCTTCACTGAGTAGCTCGGCTATTAAAAATGATATTACTGTGTGCATTCCGCTGACAATGGGTCACAGGATTTTGGTGTAATACAAGTCCTTCATATTCACACATTTCTCTACGGCTTCTGCTTGGGGAATGATACAATTGTGCGCGTACAAATCATGCAGATGTGCGTATGTCCGTGTCCTCCCAGAACGCACCATCATCATCTCCACCCACCACCTGGATGAGGCAGAAGTGCTGAGCGACCGCATCGCCTTCCTGGAGAGAGGAGGACTAAAATGCTGTGGCTCCCCCTTCCACCTGAAGGAAAAGCTGGGTCAGGGCTACAAACTCACCCTCACCAAGAAGGTATGCACCCTCACACACCTCTGGTCGCCATCTTTAACTAAAGCACTGTCGACTAGTCTTACAGCAGCAAGAACGTGGTATCGGCGACTTGTTTTTTTTTCTCCACAACACAAAATTGTGGACAGTCCATGTTTCCCAAGCAGAGCAGTGGTTCCGGTGCGCCATGTTAATTTTTTAACACATAAGTGAATATTAAATGATTCCACGTCATAACATTAAACATTAAACTGATGCATTTTGCCCAGATGTTCTTTTAACAGTGACACATCTTGGACAATGCACAGCATACTGCAACAGTGCAAATTGTATCACATACACTGAAAAACTGCTAGATGGACCAAATCCTTACACAAATGATGCAGCACTGACTGGTGAGAACTTTTCTTAAACTTTTTGTTCTGCTGTTTTCAGCAGGTAAAAAAGTTTCTTGCCAATAAAAAGTCAGTCCCTTTCTGATTATGCTGGCCATATATGTAACTACATTGTTCGGTACAGCTGTTTCAGGTATCTAAGCGAGTGTTCAGTCATTTAAATAACCCCTCAGATAGTGTGAAACAATATTAGTAGTCATATTTGTAGCTGAGTAGTGGAAGCTACCTGCAGAATGAGGACAGGGAGAGATAAGACAGAGAGGACAAAGTACGAGACACTAGGTTAAGACACTAAGTTAATGACGTGCAGTTGTGTGAGTTAAATGTATGCTGAGAGAGAGAGAGAGAGAGAGAGAGAGATGAGTGCTCAGTGCATTAGAGGAGTCCCTGAGCAGTCTAGGCCTATACAGTATCAGCATAACGAAGAGATGGTTCAGGGCTCACCTGAGCCAGCCTGAACTATAAACCCTAAAAAGAGGAAAGTTTTAAACCCAACCGTAAATGTAGCGAGTGTCTTCCTCCCAAACCCAAACTGGGAGCTGGTTCCACATGAGAGGAGCATGCCTCCATTCCTACTCTTGGAGACTATGTGAACCGCAGGTAAGCCTGCATTTTGAGATTGAAGTGATCTAGTGGGATAATAGGGTACTTTAGGTCTTTAAGATTTGATGGTGCCTGACCATTAAGGGCTTTGTAGCTGAGGAGGAGGATTTTAAATTCTATTCTGGATTTTACAGGGAGCGATGACTCTCTGTTCACCTGGCTGCAGTGCTGAAAAGAGAACTGGAGATGTTCTTATTTTCATCTATTAATGATGAATAACGGAGGTTCTGGCATTATGTGGGGCTGTCTTTTATGTCATTAAACTTTCTTCTCAGGCTAAATGAAATTCTTGTCGGCTTCCAGCTTCTGTGATGCCTGTTTTAATGCATCTATGAATTGTACCCTGGAGAAAGCCTGCTCTGGCTCAACACCTTCTTTTTTAGAAGGTGTTTGTAGGAGTGTTGTACGCAGTGAGCCTGCAGAAGTTTGTAACGAGATCCTCAACTTTGTGGGAAGCATTGGCATTGGAGTAAATGACAGTTTAAATTTGGTTACAGCATCATGAGATAGACACCAACAGATGATAAGACACTACTAGTTACCCAACATACACCAGTAATAGATGATGCCTTCAGGGGGAGAATGGTAGAGCAGCCACATCCCAAAATAACAGGCAGACAGAAGCAGAAAAAAAGAATGAAAAATAAGCCACTGGCATCTGATCGACAGTTGTGCAAAGTAAGTCAATGTAATGTTGCAAACAAAGCATGTGATTATCTCTTCCTACTTTTCCATCTGCAGCTGCTGGGCCAAGATTCTGAACGAATTGACAGTGCTGAACTGAAAGCGTTTGTCCAGGCCCATGTACCCGAAGCAAGGCTGAAGGAGGTGCAGGGGGGCGACTTGGTCTACTCGCTGCCCCCCTTCACCTCAACCAACGCCTCCTCATACCGCTCCCTCCTGACCGCCCTGGACGCCAACCTGGATGCCCTGCAGCTCGGCGGCTATGGCATCTCTGACACCACCCTGGAGGAGGTATGCTCATACACACCCACACACAAAAAAACCCCAAAGGTATATACAGCATTCAACGTGAAGAAAACAAATTAAGAGCAGTTGCTGCGGTATATCTGAGGTGCATCCCTGTGCAAATGTGACAGCGCCCCGCATACAGATCGTGTGAACATGCCATAAGCCATGAAATGATAGAAGATAGGCTCTTGGGCAAACACAGATGTTGATGTTTGCCTTTTCTTTCTGTAGGTGTTCCTCCAGCTGACTCAAGAAACCACAGGAGTTGGGGCTGAGAAAAGCTTCCTGTCTATCTCAGAGACAGTCTCCGACACGGCATCTATCGATAGCTTCCCTTCAGAGTCTGGTGAAAGCTTCGGTGACAAGATCAGTGGGTTCCACCTTTCGTCCTTCCTTAGCTCTGTCCACCCCTCCCTACTGTACCCATCATTAAACAAATGATTAGCGCACTGAAAACTTCTCTCCTGCTTAACTGATTCATAAACTTATATCCCCAATTTTCATACTTGACCTAAAATAATTGACTGTTACTTTACTCAGTTGACCTGTTTCTACAGCTTCTACAACTGGGACACCCATCTTGATGGATTGCGCTGCCATCTTTTGCAATACTCAATAGCTCAGTGTTACTTAGGGAGAAACAGCAGGCGCCATCAAGTCAGTGAGAAAGTAAATGCATTAGCACATAGGTGATGACAAAAAAAAAATTCTCTCTGTTTCCTCTCCCATGTGTTTCAGAGCTGACTGAGTCATCCGGGGTGTGCCTGGCCTGGCAGCAGATGATGGCCATACTCATCAAGAGGTTCCACCACAGCCGCAGAGACAGTAAGGGGCTGATCTCCCAGATCGTGCTTCCTGTTCTGTTTGTGCTGTTTGCAATGGGCCTGAGCGCCATCAAGTGTGATCTGCGCCACTATCCTGAGATGGAGCTGAGTCCCGCGCTCTACAACATTGGACCAAGCTACTCTTTCTTCAGGTCAGTTGATGACAGAGGAAACACGGGATATCGCCGGGAGAGGAGTACACAGGAGTAAATAGAGTGAGACTAATCCGATTTTTTTTTTGACACAAATCATATTTAGGGCCATTCAAGTGATCTTTAAAGCTTTACTCTTTCCTTCCAGCTGATTTGACAAGGCTGATGGAGTCAGAGCAACTCCCACGTATGTCTTATTGTATAAAAATGGTAAATTGTGATCATGGCGGCAGTCAGAGGTGTCTCTCAGGTGATATCTCATACATGCATTGTGGCAGGGTTTGGAGGAGGATGATTTGTGGTGTTGCATTCTGGCATTCCCAAAATGATAGTGCTCGGCCTGAGAGAGGCACTGCAATGATAGATCAGGGTTAGGCGCTTGCTGCAGCACCCCTGGTCTGGTTTGATGAAACCTTGATGAAGTGTTGATGCATCTACAGTATGTCCCTGTACCAGCCCTTCGGGTTCTTGCATCATTTGCAGGGGGGGGGCATGTCTCGCTGGTTAGAAAATGAATCTGAAGCTGCACTTTGTTGAATGGCTGATGTCAACCTTAAGGGCAGGGAGGACTGAGAGAGAGAGAGAGAGAGAGAGAGAGAGAGAGGGAATGATTGCAATGAAGATGGCTGAGATGCAAGATCAAAGTTGGTGAGATTACAAGTGTCGGGGGGTCCGGAGATGTGTTCATTCTTGAGAGGGGCTATTGTTTGATCAAGGGAATATGTCGCAAGCCGAGAAAATGCTGAGGTGCCAATCCATAACAAAGAGTGTACTAATGCATGACCCAGTTCTCTTTAGTCTGAATTACGAAAGAGACGGAACAATTATATTCATGAGACCAGTGTTGGAGCTGAAGGTTATAAGTAGTTGAGGGCTGAATGTGCTTCATTCTCCTGTACTGTAAATGTGGTTGTGTCTCGCTTGCCAGTATGAACAGTGCAAATGTAAGGATACTGTAATTCTGTTCACAAATCACATATCCTGAACCTCCTAAAGTCTGCCCAGCTCCTTGTAGAACGGATGTTTATTCTAGAATCACTCGTAGTCTCGCCATGGTCATTTTATTGACAATGTTTTGAGGAGGTAAATTGCTCTTAAGTCAGATGTATACAAAGAAAGCTTGATACATGCTCACCTTAAGTTCTAAATCTTCATAAAACCCCAGTTGCCAAGACTGGTTTCCATAAACAAAATACTGTGCTGTGTTAGAGCCCCCTGAAAAAACTTATTTTCTGTGTTTCTTCTTGATTATAAAATTTCTGTGTTATGTATGTTTTCTGGCTCCACAGCAACCAAAATCCCAACTCCAGCCAGCTGGTGGACGCCATGATGTCATTCCCTGGGATCGATAACGCCTGCCTCGACGAGCCTGATAACCCGTACGTAATCACTTCTCAAATGCCAGCTGCTCTTTCCCGAAAGTGATGGATTTGTCAGTGATACTCTGGCCGCCAATGCTCAGTTTCTCTCTGCGTTCCACCCCTTTCCGCACGTACGCTGTTTTCATATTTCACTCATTGTCATTCTTTTCATGCCTCCTCTTTCATCTGGCTTCATTTTACTCATCTGTCTCCCTCCGATTCCTGCTCTCTCTCTCTCTCTCATGTCCCCCGTCTCTATTTTTCTGCTGCTCAGCTCAACGTATGTGGCTGGAAGCCTACAGCAGGACCCTGCGACGTGAGAGCATCATTTGTATTCCATAAACACCCAGTGTTTATGGGGCAGATTTTTTTCCCCCCCTTACAGGTACTCAAATCAATGCTGGCACTCAAACCACACCTCGAAGGCATTTTAAAATTCTCTGCCAATAAATAAATAAAGAAATCACATGGCGCAAAAGGGGCCTGCATAATTTGCTCGTGATATCCTTTAATCACAACATGATAGTGACTGAGAGGGTTGTGTGTGCTATACTTACACAGTTTACTGGAAAATGTCATGGTCTCCTGACTTTCCTCCATTTCCTCATTGTTGTTGACAATTTTATATCCAAAGTAACAGGGTACATTTTGAGTGTGCAAGTATGCAAAGACGTGAGTTTGGCTCCCAGCACTTGATGTGCACATTGGTGTCCCTGAAAACATTTGACAGAAAATAAAATGTGGAAGAGATGATTCTCAAACCACATAAGCAAAAACTTCACATATTACAGCACATAGTAAACAGCTCTGAAAACAGTTTTGAGCTGATGTCATTGAAACATTTAGGTTCTGATCACAAAAATCATGCACGAATGCTTGCAGATATTGCCCTTTTCCTTTCCTTTTTTTGCTGCAGTGTGCATGCAGTTGGGTTTTTTTTTATATTGGCGGAGTTTGGTGCCAACTCAGTTTCAAGACGTGTTCTCGGCTGTGTCTTGGGACAGGCTTGTGGCATTAACACGCACTGCAGCCTCCCACCATTTCACTTTGTGCATGTTTCTTTTTAAGGGTCTGCACAAGAAAAACAAACACGTGGCGTTCCAGAGGGAACAGCACCAATGGATTTAGTATCTGTAAATGCACCAGTCAGGAACAGGTGAGACTGGGTCACTGAGTCTGTGTGTGTGTGTGTGTGTGTGAGTGAGTGAGTGAGAGAGTTTGAAAAAGGACAAGTGGGATGACTTTGTCTCTTCCATATACTGCAGATTTGTGACGGAGACAACTTCCAGCCACCGCATAAGAACATCCCTTCATCTCAAACTGTTTATAACCTCAGTGGCATCAATGTGGAGAACTACCTGGTGGCCACAGCCAATGACTTCATCAGGAACAGGTACATGTTCTTGTTGTGGCCTCAGTGAGAATGCAGCCCCTACATCATCAACGTTTCATATTACGTTATTTTAATGATTTAACCTAATTTCAGATAGTTTTGAAATAATGCATTGGGCTCACCATCTTTTGTATGACCCAAACAAAAAAAATGTGGCGATTCTCTAACTTTCACTTTAAGTGTTATTAACAGTTGTACATTATGCAGCTGGAAGATAGGACTGTTGTTTTGCCAGTGAAGGATGTTCAGAGATCTAACAGTCGATTGCAAATAATACTAGCTGAGGCATTAAATGACAGTTTCCCTGGTTTTGCTCATCTTGATACAAATGGGCTTCTCCAAACTGATCAGTCATGTTAGTCATACTTTTAATGTGCTGTGAGATGCCTCATACCCCAGAGTGCTTCTCATCTGCAGGTGCAGATTTGCTTTGATTTGGTGGAAAAAAAACACAAACACACTCTAATTTCTCAGCAGCATTCAGAGCTGTTTGTTTTGATCGATTTATGTCCAATTTGTTTCTTTAGGTATGGTGGCTTTGATTTTGGCATGCCGCTTCCTCCTGACTTACAAATGGACCTCAGAGCAGTGCCCAAAAATCGCACTCTGGCGAAGGTAACTTTCTCCCCTGGTATCCTGCTGCCTGTCTCATTATCACTTTAATTGCTGCACTGATGAGTTGTTGGAAATGAAAACACAACATCCTAACTAAAGTTGTTTGTCTCCAAGATCAAGGCTCGCAGATGGAGCTGCATTGTTATACCATCAGTGTCAGCATAAATATGCTTTATTGCAGCGATTGTGCCACTGTTTTAGTGTGTAAATTTCCTCAGATGATGACATCTGTGTTTCATAGAGATTTAATAGACTTACACACCCTGATCTGTTGCAACGCGAGTGATGGCTTCTGTACGTCTGTGTGTGTGTGTGTGTCTGTGTCTGTGTCTGTCTGTGCTCCCGCTTGCATTGGTGTAGGTCTGGTTCAACCCTGAGGGCCACCACACAATGCCAGCATACTTGAACAGCCTCAATAACATCATCCTACGCTCCAATCTTCCGGCAGACAAGGATCCACGTGAATATGGTAAGATGGATTTGGGCAGAAAACAAATGGCACAAGTAGAAAGTAAAACGTCAGTCACGGGCGATGGACACAGAGATTTCAGTTTAATTTCACAGTGGAAACATATATTTGGTGGGGTTATATTGCTTTATACAGACAGTCAGCTATTGCCAAAGATAAGATAAGTAAATGGCTTGAGAAAGACATGAGTGGATTTGTGCAAAACAGATGCAGATTAGTATTAAGAAGGTGCTACTGATTGAACACCTAATGCATTTTGTAAACTAGATATAAGAAAGCTGTAAACAGTGTGTTTACTCATGCTTCATTTCACTGGATTAAAGCCAGGGGGTGCTGTGTGTCCTTCGACTCACATCACGATGCATGGTGAATACTGATGAATGCTGCTCAATGGGGTGCTGTGCTAAAGAGAACGAGGCAGGCCCACGTTTTCCGTTCTGTTTCAGCTCTGAGCGCCACCCTGACCATCTGCCTGTAGGCAGGAGTTCATAAACAGGAACACACAAACACGCATTGCATGCACAGGAAAAACATGCACAGACACGTTTCTCCACCAGTATATGATAAAAGTGCTCGAGGGGAGGGAATAATCATTTTCATGTTACCTGCAAACTCCAGCCAGGGGGTGTCATGGGTGGAGATACAGGGAGATTACTTCCCCAGGTGATCATTTGTCTGTCAAATGTAAAGCCCTAACCATCATGTTGTGAAAGAAACCTTTATGTTCAACTTCAGGTTTTAGACTGTTGGTCAAACACAGTTAGCAATTTATATATATATTATTTGGCACTCTGAGAAATCGTGATTGGTGTTTTTTCACTTGTTTGACATTTTTAGACTCAGCATCTCATCAATAGATCAGCAAAACATTGCTGATGAATATAATTGTTAGATGCTGCAGTAGTTGTTTCTCACTACAAAAGATACAAACCAGATTAGTGAACATCACACTTAGAATTAGTTAATAGAACCCACAAATTTCAGCACAGTGTCCTTCAACACGGCACTGAACCTGTAACCTGCTGCTGTGCTTTGGGTGAACTCAAACTCTCCAATATCAGGAAATGTAAGCAGAGACATACAGGGGAGCACTTCATGTCTTTGAGCATCTAGAAGACCCTGAAAAAATGATAAAGAAAATTCAATTTCCTTTGTGTGCACTGGCAAATGAAATCATCTTGCACTATATTTTTCAACTGACTGTGTCCCAGGCTAAGGGAATATCATTGCTCATTTGCTTCCAGTGCTGAAAAATTGCCTGTATGCTGGTGGATTTTTTTTATGTTGCTAACATAATGCTCTGTTTTGTTCTATTACAGCCATTTCAGTTTCCAGTCATCCCTATTTCGGTCGAGTGGATGATGAAGATGCATTGTAAGGACTACACTTAAAATTCTGCCTTCAGCTGAATTAACTGTCAGTACACAACAATATCAATGGCTGCTCTTGCAAAAAAGGAGCCTTATTAGCATTCTAATTGGTGAAAATATTCCAAAATTAGTCAAGTCATGATGAATATTATTGACTTTCATTTGGCTGAGCCCAAGATAAACTATGGAAGTATCCTATTTTTGAGTTCAGGACATTAAATTCAGGGTGGTCTCAGGGCAGTAAGGCACATGACAGCAGTATTTACCCATATTTAATTTTTTAAAATGGATTTCCCTGAGCTTGCAGTATTGATCAGAGTCCCAATATAATGAGCGTTTACCCTGAAGGTGACACAGAGGTAGACTGATTCCACCTTCCTTCCCAAAATGTGGTTATTCAAAAAAAATACATCACATTTGGCTGTAGAGATCCAGACTGTGGAATGTGTGCAGGTCTGTGTGCGCTTTCATGTATGTATGCAAGCACGTGTCTCCCAGTGGATCAGATGGAATACATCACTCACAGAGTGGATTGAGCTGAAGCTGCGGCCTCACGATAATCCGACCCATCAAGAGTCGTGTTAGCACAGGCAATCTCACCTGCTTTTTCAGTGTTTGCTGGCCTCCATTTTCTCCACATACGTGATGTTTATTTCTGTGGCGTGCAAGCCGGCTAAGGTGCCGCATTGGCTGCACATGCACAATTGCCCATCCATCCAGCGTGATTCTCCGTCCTCACTGGGTGTATTGATTTGGCCTGAGCTGTGTTAAAGATACAGCAGGCTTATTACTCCAATTGTCTTGATTCTCACAATGTGGTAGCTGGGCCCATGGGAAAAAAGGCTATCTTGGCCTCACTGATAACAAGCCTGCTGCGTAGCTGCTGCTGCTGCTGCTGGCTATCCTCTGCAGTTAGTGCTGCCCTAAAACGCCCACCACGTGTCCCTCTCTGCTATTCTCTGTCCTTCCCACTCGGTCACTCTGTCAGCTTCATCTTCATCCTATTTTTTAGCCTCATGCAGCTTATCTTGTTTGGTCGGGGTTGCCGTACCCCAGTCAAGGGAGAGGGGTGAATGCACTACAGCAGCATGCAGGGTAGGCAAAAGAGCGTGAGCGGACAGTGGCGTCAAGAAAGCTTGAATGGGTGCACTAGGTTTAAGTTTAAGTGAAGGGTCAGAGCCTGTTTGCTGGGGTGTAGTCTGTACAATAGGCTCTGCGGCCTCGCAGCAGCACCGCTGTGACTATACAGCCAAAGCAGTGTGAAGTTGTTCTCGACTTGAAGCTATCTGTTTCTGTTGCAGTTATTATCTTGTCAGAGGTGAGGCACAAACATCTCTTTTAACAGAGCTGTTTGTTATTCATGGAATTCCGTTTATTGTCCGCCACTTTAATAGTTCAAATGATTCAGGTCCCAGCAGGCAACGATATGATAGTTTGTAGGAGGACTTTAAAATTGGCCATTGTTTTCTAAAAAGAATTACACCAGGTTGCCTCATTCAAAGTGACTCAGCACACCAGAGTACATTGATTCGCACACTCTGTGTGGATCTAAACCTGTAGCTACTATAGCACTGTAGCCTTTTTTACAGTGAGTACAGAAAAAAGCCATAACACAACACATTATTCATGCAGTTAATGTGGATGAATGATACCCTGTCAATACACTAATTACAGATGTAGCTGATAATAATGGTGGTGTTGTCATTTGAATGATCCCCCCCACCAGTTTGAAAGGAATACTCCACGTCCTCGTGGCCATGTGTGTGCTGACGGGTTACTCAATCATGACAGCCAGTTTCGCCATCTATGAAGTCAGCGAGCACCACAGCAGCTCCAAGAGGCTCCAGCACATCGCCGGCATCAGCGAGCCCTTCTACTGGGCTGTGAACTTCTTCTATGACATGGTAATATCCTCTCATTGACTGAACATTGAACTAACTAACTTGGTTAAATATAACCCAAAACTGACATAATTATGGCATATCACTGACCGTGTTCACTTTTAGATTATAACTATGTGAACAACATTGACTACTAGTTATTTCTTTTGAAAAGTCACACAGATTCAGTTAATAACTTATTATTTATTAAGATTTGAATTAATTTGTTTTCTATTAAACGAGATGCCTTTGTGTTGTTGCATCATGTTTCATCTTTTTCAACAGGCCACGTACATGATCCCCGTGGCTTTGACTGTTGGTGTGATTGCAGCCTTCCAGATTCCAGCCCTGACAGATCGGCAAAATCTGGGTGCCGTCACCCTCCTTCTTGTGCTCTTCGGGTCAGTAAACTAAGAGGCGGAGGATTTACTAACTCCACTGAAAAAGGATTCAGCCTGTTTATGACATTGTTTACCAGTTTTATTGGTCTTTTCTTCAAAAGTTTTCAAAGGAAAACTACTACATGTAGGTTGAAAACAAGCAGTTTTGTCAGGTTTGCTCACACAATGTGGTGGTTAAAGTTAAAGTGGGGGGCTAAGGCTGGTAATATTCCCAAGTATAGTGGGAATAAAAGTAATATGTCAGGTATATGGCAAGTATAGTAGGTTAACATTGAACCAGGGAATCGCCCTGTAAACTGTGAAAGATGCGTACAACAGACAAGTTTGTTTTGTAATTTCTCAACCTTCCTTCATTTTCTCTTCTAAGCAAGATTGTAAGACTAACCCCGGGCTTTGTTTTCAGTCTGTATGTTTGGCACCAAGAATAAGAATGAAGTTCAGCACAAGATGTGAACCCCTAGTAAGCAAAAATCAGCCTCAACCAGAGTGATTGAATAATGTGCATGTGGAGAACACAGAGTCGCTTTGGTATGTTTGGCTGCAGCTGAACCTGGTGTTCAGTGGAAATGTCACTGCTGAGGGCAACAGCGTGATGAATGCAAAATATCCAGGAGCCTCTGTGCTGCTCAGATTCCGGCAAAATCATTGAATCGTTCTTTATTTTGCGCCAAGGCAGGGATATTTATGGCCTAACAGTCAATTCTTCTGGACAGGTTGAGTCAGTCACCAGACCTCACTTCATCTGACCATGTGTTTCTTGCAAAGGATTCATCAAAATCATTTGATCAAACAAAAGTTTATGAATTTTCAAAAGCATGTCCTCACATGACTGTTTTTTCTTGCCCCCTCATATGGCTTTGTGTAGCCACCAGCTTGAATTTACAGCACGGAGTACAAGGAGTACATTATTTTTCAATACCGCTTAATTTTTCCAAATGTCTTGCAAATACATATGGAAACAGGACTGAAAGGCAAAAAAATCAGTGCCCACAAGTTTGTCAAGACAAAGATGCTAGAGGGAGGGAGGAAGGGGACTCAGGAAGCAACATCAATATGACTTGGTGCGAGATAGAGGCTTGCTACCATCTCGAAATACAAATACTTTCAAATCAATCTGGACATGAAATGCAGATTTTGGAAAGGTGTTGATCCAAGGATGTGCCACGTTCCCCGCATCTGGATCACTGGCATTATTTACATCATTTCCCAGCTGTAGCAGAGGTTTAGGCTCCTGTGTTTGTCGCTGCTGTCCTAGGCCTCGTCCTGAGCTCTAGATCTTAGGAGACCAAGTCAGCATTCTGCTTCTCATTTATCAGACAGATGTCTCCCTCCCAAGCAATGAGTAATCACAGCCCTCCATCTGTCAGGCTGCACCCACCTGGTCTGGTCTGCAGCTTTCTTGCTTCTGTTCCTTGTCATGGCTTGGCACCCACAGTCTGCCTACCAAGCACCTTTTTTTTTTCTTGGGCACAACACGCAGATGCTTTGTCTCTGTTTCTCTCTATCTGTTTGTGTCTGTCTCTGTCTTTCCCTATCCCGCTTTTGTTCTTTTTCATCTCCCTCTCTCTTCCTCTCTGTCTGGCTGACCAAGACACCCCAATCAAATGAACAAGCAGATTAGGTGAGAGAAAAGAGAGAACAAAAAAAGGCAAAGGATGTTCTGCCAGGATGGGAATAAAGGAGAAGTAATCTATCTTCCTCTCTTTTGGCATCATGAGTGAACGTTTACCCTTGTCATGGTGTGGTATTTTTCCTTCTTCTCTTTCCAGTATTCTTTGGTGCCTATTTTCATCTCACAGCTGCCCTGTTTAGTTGCTCAAAGGTCTGAACCACTTCATTTAAAAATGCAAGATCCTGTCACTTTAGGAGGTGCATTTGTGAGGACTGTATAAATTTTCCATATCCACTGAGTGTGTTTGTCTTTGCAAGTATTCTATATTTGAAACAAACTCAGCCAGATCTCAATAGGGCTATTTTAAGGCGCGTGCGTGGGCTTGTTTTAATTTGACGCTGTGTTTCAAGTGTTCTGTCTTTGTCAATTCCTCAGGTTTTCTACCTTCCCCTGGATGTATCTGCTATCAGGTGTCTTCAGGGATGCAGAAATGGCCTTCATCACCTATGTGTGCATCAACCTCTTCATCAGCATCAATACAACCATGTCCACCTCCATCCTCTACTTTCTGAGCCAAATTTCAATGCGCAACTCTCAGGTCAGCATAAACTGCCTGAGTCAAGAAATTGCAACTCTGAAGTATTTAAATGCAGCCTGATATGTATGAGTGTTCATTAACTGTTGAATGAAATCTTGTCGGTCTGCTGCTGTAGTGATGTTGAGTTTCATGGGAGTGAGAAGGGCAAACATACCTCACATCCCAGATACAGGAAAGCGAGGGTTACGAATCAATTCCTCATCGCCATCTATTCTGCCCTTTCCTCCTGCAGGCCATAAAGGACATCTTCAAAAGACTGAGCCACGCCTTCCTAATCTTCCCCCAGTTCAACTTTGGGAACGGGCTGATGCAGCTCACTAGGATGGACATAGAGGTCCAAATCCTCAGTGGCTACGGCATTGACGCCTATCAGAACCCATTCTCCACAGATGCCCTGGGCTGGATGTTCATCGCCTCTTTCATCGAAGGCCTGGTCCTCTTCACCCTGCGCCTCCTGCTGAACAAGTTCCTCATGCGCAAAATCAGGTAAAGAAAACTGAAGCCAGAGGCAACTGATGCTTTACATGGTCATGAGCCTCTGTGTACACATTCAGCATCAACTGGACTAAGAATATATGGCATGTGCAAATGTGGAATTGACTCTCTTGCAGTCCAAAATATGAAAGTGAGATATAAGTGTTCAGAATATGCAAATGAGTTGTTGGATAGGCATCAAAGCCCCTTTAATTAAAGAAATCAATGCAAAGTTCAATTACACCAATTTCCTAAATGAACAAAGATACATTTTGAAAAATAAAAGCGATAAATATTTGAGTACCAAAGAAGTCTGATGTACTCAATTAAAAAAACCCCCAACAACCTGTCACCATGTTTCATTCAAAGACACATCTAATGGTGCTTCAACACCCATTCCTTTTCCCTTTGCAGGCATCTGATTTGTGGCAAGAAGACAGTGCCACAAGTGGCATGTGAGGACGAGGATGAGGATGTGGCAGCTGAGCACCTACGGGTGTCCACTGGAGCAGCCAGCTCAGACATACTGCAGGTCAACCAGCTCACTAAGGTCTATCAGCACCTCAATAAGAAGGTCCATGCTGTCAAGAGGCTGTCTGTGGGCATTCCTGCAGGAGAGGTGAGCTGTAAATTTGGTGCTTGTTGTAAATATTTGACTCATAAACTTTAGATCTGCATGAGGATGTATCTAATTGTTGTATCATAGTGCTGTATAGTGGTTTCATGCTTCAGGGTTACTAAGAAGTTACTGGTTCTTTACAGTGCTTTGGTCTTCTGGGCGTAAACGGAGCAGGAAAAACTACCACCTTCAAGATGCTGACTGGAGATGTTAGCGCCACTGATGGCTCAGCACAGATCAGGGGCTGGGATGGGTGAGCTGTACATTATTTTTTATTTTCTTTTTTATTTGTTTGCAGAGCAAAATGAACAGTGTAGGGATTCTTGCGTGTGTCTGCTGAGCTTTTTTTTTTCCACAAATCGATCATATCTGTAAACTAAAGATGTGGAGATGTACAGCTAATGTGAAATGTGTTACAGTCTAAAATATTAAATATAATATAATACTAATAAATACTGAAACTTAAAGCATATGCCTGCAAGCTGAAGGTCTGTGAGAATCATAGGAGGACAAGGCAGAATCAAATACTTTGATTCACTTTTTGCAGGTGTCCAAGCGGGACCGCTTAATAAATTTGGGCTCGATTACATTTGTGTAGTACAAATGAGGGATGAGATTGCTTTCCATCAGTCAAAACTTGAACATAATGGCCTTGGGATTCAGCAAGTAATAGCTCTATCTGTCCTACACAGTGTGGTGGATGCCATTTAAGAGCATCTGTTTTTCTTTGTGTTTTTTTTTTATCCCCCAGGAGGTTGGTAGACATCATGGAGTGTCGTAACAAGGGAATCAACATTGGCTACTGTCCCCAGGTGGATGCACTAGACAGTCTGCTCACTGGAGAAGAGCACTTGTACTTCTACGCTCGCATCCACGGCATCTCAAAGAGGGAGATAGAAGGGGTAAGGAGGAGCTGCAGACTCTGTGCTGCCTTTCAGGGCTTCAGGTGGTGAAAACACCATGCACAAAATGACGGGATCAGATATAAATTCAAATCTGCACTCCCTATGCAGGACTGTAGATCTGTTCTCCATGCATACTGAATCAGTGGGGCCAGTAAAGGCTTTACTATCCGGGGGAAAATGGAAAAGCTTTTGTTGTCAGCCTGTGCAATTCAAACTTCAGAATTAAGCTGATGCTGTATGCTTCAGTGCAGACAAATTTACATTTAAACGATACTTTGATGATGAGAGGATCTCATTTGACATGTCACTTTTGCCCCATTCTTCCCATTTATCTTTTTGAGAACTAATCAATCTTGCTTCTGTGGTGATTACTGAGTGTGCCTGTCTTTTGCTGCTATTGCTGCTGCTACTGCCTCTGGTGACATGAGTGGAATTTGGAGACAAACCAACTCAAACGATAACGTGATATCTGATTTTCCGACTTGATATATTCTTTTTTTAGACAAAGAATAGAAACAGCAAATTTGACGAAAACATGAATTGCGTGCAGAAAAACACGTAACTACTGTATGTTTCTCTGTGTATACCGTTTCACAAATTAGGATGCAGAAGCACAGAAATATTGATTGCCACTGACAGTCAGTCATGCCACAAAAAGAATTGCACCAACACGTTTGCAAGCCCCCACACACACACAGACAGGGAGGCACAGAAATGGGTCCGTCTGGTTCTAATCATCATGGTTGCTATTGTTACAGCTCCTCTTCTCTGGTCAGGGAAATGACAACAATGGTTATAATGGCCACAGCATCAGCGTTGGGCTAATTTACAAAGACGAGGTTATATATAGAGTTCCTCTTATGTTGTCTCCCACTGACAGTCCCCTAGCTGTGTATAATGAGACAAGCCTTAATGGGGTCATTTCGCATTGACATGGTTTTGTCAGGCTTAATGAGCTGTTACATCAAAGGTGATAGAAAGGGGCTTTTATGAGACAACATAAAAAAACAACACATTTCAATCTGAACCGGTAAGGAATATGCCACGTTTACAGGGGTAATCATTCAATTCCAGCTGCAGAGACAGTGTATGTGTCTGATGCATGTAATGTCCTGCACACAGTGCTCTGATAACCTGGATCAGTGAACTTGGAATCATCCGGAAAAATCAACACTAAAGGCAAATCCTCTTAGGGAGAGAAAGCAGAGAATCTAAGTGAACTGAGCTATCTATTGCACTGGCTCGCTTCATTGATCGGGTTTCCAAACTTGCCAGCTGATGGGGAAAGGGCTAAAGCTTACCGATGGGAAATCACCTCGAGCTATTGGAAAATGAGCTGGTATTTACAGCACAGTATTTCATGTGATTAATCGGCAAGCATAGAGATTTTTAAGTGACTGAAATGGTTATGGGCCATTAAGGGTTTTTCATTCCTGCTTTAAATGTGGTTTAACACACAGGATAAACTGATGGGCACCGAATTTGTGCTGTGTCAGTTCCTCTTCTCTAAAGTTGCAGCCTCAGGACAGGATGGAGTTCAGATAGAGTGAAGTTGCCAAGAAAAGTCATCATTGTTGCACAAACATAATTAAATATGCATGGGCGTTGGACAGATAAATACCTCAGTTATTTGCAGTGCCGCTGCACTGGACAGAATAGGAATTGGCAAGAACAGAAATGAGCATGCATAGCAAGTAGCCATGAAGAGGAGGGCCACACTTTACCCTCAGAAAAAAGCTTTCTATAAATCCACCCTTTCCTGCTGCTGTAGTGGGATATTGGACTTTTCCTCCAGAGAGAGGGCTTCCAGTTGATGGATTAAAGAGCTGGATAATCAACTTCGTGTAAAGGTCCTGGGTTGTTTAGATCTGCTGGAGCCACAGATGGTTGGTTGATTTCAGCGCCATGTTCATGAAACGAGGGAAAAGCATTCTGGACTGCGAATATGTCTCATATTCCTTGATGCTCATGTGGCCACGCAGAGCAATTATTACACCTATAGATGCACAGTAGATGACATTTAATCCATTGCACATCTAGTACATTGATTTGATTGATTCAGTTTCCATGACGGGGTTTACTTTGGCTTCCTTGAGACAGTAACCCACAGTATTTGGAGGGAAAAGGAGAAAAGGCAATTATAATTACCTTAAAATGTTATTGTTTTTCTAACATTTATGATAATCTACCAAAGACATGTCTTTGCCTGTTAGCCTTACATGCATAAGGTTTTCAAATGGCATATCTATGTGACAGGGGTGGCTTTTAGTGCATTCATATTGCAAAAATGATGTCCCTAATGAACATTTGTGGTATTTGTCCATTAGCATGTTAAGGATCTGACACGAGCTTTGAATGGTTGTCCAGGCTAAGACAAATGATCTGTTTGATGGCTGACGTTGCTTTGAAAACTCACATTTACAGACAGTTATCTTTCTATCTACTTGTGGAACTGCTGAAAAAGGAAAAAAACATATTAAACTAGTTTACTGACTGGATGGCACCTCTCTGTTTGTGACTCAGTCGTACTGTTTTAGTATTCACCTTTATCTTATAGCTACAGTGACTGCTGCTCAGGGATTGTTATTTAGTCTCTCCTTTAAAGCTGAAACATGCTGCTTGGCTCTAATTGTCTTAGTCTTATTGTCTTACATGATTCAGTTGTGTAGCTGCTTTTTAGTTAAGATTGGTGCATGGAAAACTGCCGTCCTTTTCTATGGGGTGTTTTGTTTTCATTTTACTTATCCTCTGTATAATCCCTTCAATGTCTCCCTTGAAGGTGGTGAACTATCTGCTGAAGAGGCTGGAGCTGAGCTACCACAGAAACATCACTGTTGACGCTTACAGCTGCGGCACCCGCAGGAAACTGTCTACAGCACTGGCTCTCATTGGGCATCCACAAATCCTGCTCCTGGTGAGGACACACCTGTTCATGCCACTGTAGCCACCCATTTAATTGGCTTATTTGCCAATATGAAAGTAACTGCGTATGACTGTTCCTCCTTAAGGATCTGTGATGTAAAGTAGATGTTGACAGACGAGACTTGACAGAGCTCGTATAGTTAATGAGTCTGCTTGCTCAGGCTCACCCAAGGGGAGTCTTCCCCATAGCTTTCAACTTGGTTTCTACCTCTGTCAAATCCTCTTCTCTCTCTTTCTCCCTCTCCCTGTCTTCAAATCACTCTATACTTTTCCTTTCCTCTACATGTCTTCTTAATTGCCCATTCTCTCTTGAATTTTCCGTCTGCCTCTTGTCTTTGTCTTCATTTCTTCCCTCAACCTCCCCCTTTGTTTTGCGTTGCCTGCAACGCACTGCCTTGCTCTCCCCTGATGTCTCTATCTTGACTTCAACCTTCATCTCTTTCTTTCAAACACCCTGTTGACCTTCTTCCCCACCCTCCGCAGGATGAGCCGAGCTCTGGCATGGACCCTCGCACTAAACGTCACCTGTGGAAAATCATCTCTGAAGAAGTGAAAGGAAAATGCGCTGTGGTCCTCACCTCTCACAGGTTAGAAGAGCATCACCTGCTAAAGTGGATCTTGAAACATCTGATAAATATGTTATTAAACCAGTATATTATAAAAACTGCTTGGGACTGGGCTCCAAATGGGTAAAAAGCAAGGTTCAGCATTCTAGCATATTGTGTCAGTATATTGTAAATAACAATTACGATAACTTCAAAATGTGTTTTTTAATTTTTATGTGACAATGGCCATTGCTAATTACTGTATGCTCAAATGGTCCAAGTATGACCTTTTATCTTTCCCTCTTTGTCTCTGTTTCTCAGCATGGAGGAGTGTGAGGCACTGTGCAGCCGTCTTGCCATCATGGTGAAAGGTCAGTTCCAATGCCTGGGCTCCCTGCAGCACATTAAGAACAGGTTAGTGACCTCTGCTCATCCTCCTGTCCAGCTATTACAGGTATCTCTACTCTAAATAGCCTCTTCAATCTGCCTAGCCTCCCATTCTTCCCCCTGTGGTCCTTTGTGCAACTTAATGCTCAATTTTACTTGTAAGAACAGTGCCCTCCCCCCTCCTCCTCCACTGCCTCACCCCCCACCCCTTAGATGTGTATTAACATTGAGCTTTGTTCATAAAATCTCCTTTGTGCAGGTTTGGCAGCGGGTTCACTGTGAAGATGTACTTGGCCAAGGCCTCCTGTGATGCAGAGACAATCACTGGCTTCATGCAGCGCAGATTCCCCAGCACTTATCTCAAGGTGAGCTTTGTCACTTATCCAACGTAGTCAAGAGTACTTGGTGGAGAAGAGAGAAAATCTTGCTTTTAAAATAAGCATTTGGTTGGCATTACTTCTTTCTCACTTACAATTGCCTTGACTTATTTTTGTAAAACATCAACAGACCTTGCTGTATTGTGAAATTCCACCAGTGTGCCCTCACATGAGCTGGCTGCTGTTCCAAGCTTTAAAGCAACATTAATATATTTTTTTGGCAACTTGGGGGCAGTGAAACAAGCTGGAAACACAACAATGACATACTCTATTATCATCTTATAAAGTTGTTAAGGTAAACGCGTTCGCACACAGTTTGCACATCCTGCAGACATGGATTACCATTATCATTAACTTGGAGGCATTTCTGTCCACCCGATGAATAAAACACCAATATTCAAACTTTCTTTCGTTTTTATCTCCCATCAACCCCTTAGGGAAATATCTTTAGCTGCAAATGCACCACCATGTTTACAAACCAGCCACTAACACTGTCTGCCAGTTGTTTGGCATTGGGGCATGGTGTGTATCGTGGGCTTATCACAGGGTTTTTTGCTGAAAACAGACGCCTGCTGCAGCAAAAAACCCTTTGATCCATTGTTAATATGACACTATCGAGTAGAGCAGCTTTAAAGAATCCATATAAAATTAAGTTTGAGGTATTGACATTAATCCCTCACTATCCATGTGGGCAGTTTCTTGCTCAACTAAGGGTAACCTAAAAGTGCAAAGAAACTCATTAGGACACATAATAGATAACAAGACCTTCTGTATTCCAGGTGTCTATCTGGCCCATCCCAAAAACTAAACTGTATATGTGTATATATATATTATTTATCCATCCTCTCGGCATTCTCATGCGTTCTTTTCCAACACACAGGACCGGCACTCCACTATGGTGGAGTACCACATCCCAGTTGCCCCAGGAGGGGTGGCTGACATCTTCGACCAGCTGGAGTCAAACAAGGATGCGCTGCACATCAAACGCTTCTCTGTGAGCCAGACCACACTGGATGAGGTGAGAAAAAGAGATGGGACACAAACAGGGAGAGAAGGAGAACTAGTGCGAGGATTTGTTGGGGCGGGTAGATGGCGGTGAGGGACATAAAAAAGGGACAGACGATGAGAGAAGAAGAGAGATAGTGGGAGGGTAGGCAGAGACAGAAGAAAGCTGAGTAGGAGTGAAAGAGGAGAGAAAGTTTAAAAGCGGCAGAGGGAAACTGACAGAGGCTATGCCGGAGGAAAAATAAATGGAATATGAGTTAGTGAGAGAAGTCCATGAGCTTTAACCAGTGCTAATATTCCCTAACCACTCTGCCTTCCTGAGGCTCTGGGATTGGAAGATACCACAGGCAGGAGAAAGGGGGGAAGGGGGCCTGTCAAGCAGATTAGCCGAAATCTATTGCACTCAGAGAAGGATAATTACCTTTGATACTGGCATGGCTCTTACATTATTACTGAATTTCCACAGGTCTTCATCAACTTTGCCATGGGAAAGATTGGCATGGAAACCATACCAATTCCCAGTGAGAATGAGCGTGATGACCCTGATGTCATAAAGGCAGTACAAACATAGAGTTGACCACCATGAAATGAAACCCATTATCTGTTTCTAGTAAATCTGTGCCTTTACACACAGGAACAAATGCAACTGCTGTCTATTTTATAAATGAAGAGCACATGTACATGTACATTGATAAATCAAAGGCTTGTCTATTTTTTCCTATCTTACAGGTCACATGACAGCGAATGCATGTTTACCTTTAATTATAAAGGTATCATTTATGAGGGATAAAATCTATCATGTAGGCTTTTGATTTGTTCACTACATATTTTAACATAGCATTATGTATTAGTGTTTAGAATTATTTTCATTTGATTTTACACAATCTTAAAGCACTCACATACTAATAAATAATTTCTCTCACAAAGTATTTTTTCCAATTTTGAGGGACATGTAAATGTGCCTCATGGATAGAGTTTGACCAGAAACAAATATTCACATGCACAAGAACATCCTCAATATGCACTTTTCCCCTCATTAACATTTCCTCTAAGGGCACTTCTAACTTTTAGAATGAATAAACTGAATAATTTATGTACTCTTTCCTACTTATGGACCAGTTCCAAATGGTCTTGAATGTATCAAGCCTTTTTTAAAAAAATTCTAATAAAACTATTTCACAAATGCAACTGCTGTTCATCTGGCTAATGTATGTGCGTTTCTTATATTGAACTATAAGGATCTTTGATCTTGCTGCAGTGATGGACCTAAACCACTAGCACTCTAGCAGATTTAATTCCTGTTACATTACCATGGTTTAAGTATATGACTTAGGGAGCTGAATAGCCATAGGTTAAGCTAAAACAGAAATGATAAGAACAATCAATTGCATGATTTTGCAGCTGCATGTAAGCTTCTCAGAGGACTCCAACATTGTTAATATTCTCTGGATATTCACCTGGACAATTGTTGTCACACATTTTGATTCAAGCTCATTTGTCTTCATGGAAATGCATCTTCAGTTGTTTACAGTGGCATTTTTATTGATTGTACTAAACCAATAATAATACATTTGTTGGGCTTGTCAATGTGGAAATAAACTGAATATAAAAGACAGTGAACCAGTATTCGTCCAGGGTTGTAGGCCTACTGAAATACATCTTTACCATGCCTACTCTGGCCATGAAAAGTTGTTCA
Organism: Psettodes erumei; assembly: GCA_016785225.1. Lineage (NCBI taxonomy): Eukaryota > Metazoa > Chordata > Actinopteri > Pleuronectiformes > Psettodidae > Psettodes > Psettodes erumei. The sequence goes on from JAFBJZ010000861.1 coordinate 2,263,995, forward strand.
AGCTAAATATAAGATAAAATAATCCTTTATTAGTCCCACAGTGGAGAAATTTACATAATATTACGAAAAAAGTGATTTATCTATCTATAAGAAACAGAGCAGAACAACAAATTGTATCTATTATCATCTGCTGTTGAATTGAATATTTGTAACCAGTCGAAGTAACATTGGTAAATTTCATTAAATATACAATTAAGCATTTTTGATCGGTTTCGTAGAAAATTAAAATACCCTACTATCGTTTGTGTGTGTGTGTGTGTGTGTGGGGGGGGGGGGGCGACATACGTCATCACGCAACCGCGACTTCCTCCCACTTTGGCGGGAGATACAACTAACAAGGAAGCGACTGCGGTTTGTTTTGCAGTAAAGTTGTAACAGAGAAGCCGGGAAGCGAGCATTTTTCGAGCTAAGAATGGACAACGATGTCCCTGTGCAGACAGAGGACTGGACGAACACTAAAGAAGCGGTTGCGAACTTTCGACGACTGCTGCTCTGCTCCAAATGGTAAGCTAATGTTACAGTGGCTGGAGCGAGTAATGGGACGGGCTATGTTCTGAAGGAGCGTCCTTTGTTGTGTAACTTTAGGGCTAACATAGACTTTGACAAATAACAACTTTACTGTACTTTTGCCAAAGTACACTGTGTTTATTTTACACGAACGTGGCTCGCGTATGTACAGTTCAACAACGTCGTTTTGAGCAGTGTTGCAGTGGTAGGAATGACTGGTTATAAACGTGCTAATCAGTTATCTCGGGGTTTAGTGTTGGTATGACGAGCCATGTTTGCGCAGCGAAAAAAAAAATCCCATGTCATTCACTCACTTCCGATGTCATGTCTCGTCGGAAGTGGAAACGTAAGCATTCCTGCGGAAAAAGCAAATTGCCCGACGTCAGGATAAAACGTCTGTGCAGCCCGTCGTTAAAGCTCACCTCATTTAGCTGTGTGCTTGATTTTGCTGGCGTTAACTTAAATCGAGCCTGGTAGCCTATTCATGTCCGTGCGTTGTGGTAATATGAAATTTAAGTGCTGAAAATCACAGCGTGATTGTGTATGCGTTCGTGTGTTTCGGTTTGTGGGCTGGGGTGGGGTGAGAAGTGAGTTCGTTCAGGCGTGGAGTGTGTTGCCATAGTGTCGAGGTATATGACTGCCTGGAGGAAGAAGCTGTTGCGCAATCTGGATGCCAGGATGCTCCGATGCAGCCCGTCAGATGGTGTGTGTGTGTGTGTGTGTGTGTGTGTGTGTGTGTGTGTGTGTGTGTGTGTGTGTGTGTGTGTGTGTGTGTGTGTGTGTGTGTGTGTGTGTGTGTGTGTGTGTGTGTGTGTAAGAAGTGATGGAGGTAGTCCTCACAGTGCTGGTGGCTTCATATGCAGGGGTTGTGCTAAATGCTCTATGTGCAGGCTCTGACATCCCACTGATGCTCTCTGCTGTCCCTGCTGTGCTGTAATGCAGCTGTTCGGGACATTACAGTAGAGTCCCTGCAGTCTCTGGAGAGACTGCAGACGCTGCTGGAATCTTTCTTTTGGAGGTGGCATTAATTGTCTAGATGTGGTCTTCTCTCAGCAGTGTGTGCTCTGCCTGTCGCTGCAGATCCTCCCGAGCAGTCCTCAAGTTTTTGATTTGAATATTCTGTAGATTACCTGACCTTTAACCTGGCATCATCGTCGTGTCAAATTCTCATTTTGTTCAGTGCTTTCATTCGTTCAGGCGTGGAGTGTGTTGCCATAGTGTCGAGGTATATGACTGCCTGGAGGAAGAAGCTGTTGCGCAATCTGGATGCCAGGATGCTCCGATGCAGCCCGTCAGATGGTGTGTGTGTGTGTGTGTGTGTGTGTGTGTGTGTGTGTGTGTGTGTGTGTGTGTGTGTGTGTGTGTGTGTGTGTGTGTGTGTGTGTGTGTGTGTGTGTGTGTGTGTGTGTGTGTGTGTGTGTAAGAAGTGATGGAGGTAGTCCTCACAGTGCTGGTGGCTTCATATGCAGGGGTTGTGCTAAATGCTCTATGTGCAGGCTCTGACATCCCACTGATGCTCTCTGCTGTCCCTGCTGTGCTGTAATGCAGCTGTTCGGGACATTACAGTAGAGTCCCTGCAGTCTCTGGAGAGACTGCAGACGCTGCTGGAATCTTTCTTTTGGAGGTGGCATTAATTGTCTAGATGTGGTCTTCTCTCAGCAGTGTGTGCTCTGCCTGTCGCTGCAGATCCTCCCGAGCAGTCCTCAAGTTTTTGATTTGAATATTCTGTAGATTACCTGACCTTTAACCTGGCATCATCGTCGTGTCAAATTCTCATTTTGTTCAGTGCTTTCATTTTGTGACTACACACCACCACTAACAATAAACCTATAAGCCTTATATGCACATGTTTAGTGCTAATCACCAAATTTTAGCTTGCTGTAGACTTCTGTAGTCTGTAGTCTTGTTGCCACTTGCAAACTAGACAACGTGTGTTCCACATGGTGATTTTTTTTTTTTCCTGAGCCCACACCTGTAGTCCCAGTAGTGGACTGAGCATGTAGTCCTGGGGGGCCCCAATACTCAGTGTGAAGGAGGTGACCTTGTTTATTCTGACTGCACTGACCTCTTTTACACGTTTTGTCCCTTTTGCAGCTCTAATCTTTTGACGGAACCTGTATGCCTCGGAATGTGTGAGCATATGCTGTGCAGGTAATGAAACTTCTGCTAAACATATTTTCCTCTGACATGCTGATTAACAATTGACCTGCATCATGGTAGACACTTATTTGTCAAAGACAGACGCAACTAATGATTTATATGATGGCACCATCACATTTAGGTGTGCCACTAGCAGGGTTCTTGTATTGCGTGCGCTGGTTTACTGGGGCGTCTAAATGAAATGGAGCCATGATGCATTTCTTTTTTTTTTTGCATTTGAAACCTGCGGTTGAAAGTGAATAACGTCCCCACAGGCATAAACCGCAGCCTCAATCTATGCCTTCTGCTCATGACTGAACGGTCCAAGTAAATCAATGAGCTCATTGTATTTCATTTTACAGAACTGTGAAGAAGAAGCCTAATCTAAGAAATGTTTATTGCTCAGGTCCTGTGCTGGGCCCCGGGCAGGAGATGGCTGTGTGGTGTGTCACAGCCCCGCGTGGGTGAAGGACATCCAAATCAACAGGCAGCTGAGCAGCATCATACAGCTCTTCTGCGGTCTGGAGTCCCTGCTCAACCCCACAGAACAACCAGGTGAACTGTAGCTGTGAAGCAGTTATGTTGCTTGAATGCATAGTTACGGGTTATATTCTCAAACATGTCTTACAACCCCCCTACACCCATCTGCATACACACACATTTTCATCAATCAATCTAATCTCTGAGCGACAGTATTGGTTAGTTATTCCTGGGGTTTATTTTCAGTATTGCTCATCCAGCGTCCTGATAATGACAATAATAATGCGATTGAACTAACAATGACAGTTTTTAGTATTCAAGTAGATCTCAGCATTGAAAAAAGAACTGCAGGGCAACTAAGTCCTGTTGTTTCAACAATTCTTTGTGTTGTTGTGGTGTCTAAATTTACACACAGTAATAACAGAGTTAGCCTGTTTTGATTTGTACTTCTCTACTTCTGTCAAATGTCAATAGTATTGGCTTGCAATGCATAATTCAAAGTTTGGTGTAATTCTTTTTTCGTCCCAACAGATAGTGGGAGGTTATTGCAAAAAGCCCTTTAGACAGCAATTCACCATGATAAATTCTAGTACACGAGGCAGCAGGAATTTTTGTCTCGGTAAAAATGCTTTTCTTTTTTTTCTTTTCTTCCATTCATTGTAGATTCCTCTGTTGCTGAAATTCAGACTCAATCCGAGAGCCCCGTCTTCAAACAGAAGAAGAACTTTAAGATCTGGTTCAGTCCCCGCAGCCGCAAGGTGCGCTGCATAGTGGAGAAGCCTTCAGAGGTCACCGTACCGGACAGCAAGCAGTCTTCTGGAGAAACAGCTGCAGCACAGCCAGACGCCATCGCTGCTCAGCGCCAGGACCTGTCAGTTTTCAACTTCACCCCGTCCTCCCAAGACTCTGGCTCCTCTTCTTCTCAAAGATGCAGTAACGAAAACACAAACAGGAGGAAGAGGTCAACTAAGAAAAATGCTGCCAGCAGGAAGGCACAGAAGCAGGGAGCCACTACGACCACACGAAAGCAAAGTAAGCAGAAGATGAAGAAAAAGAGGCTGGAGACCATAAATCAGCAATGGGGGATCACAGGGGAGGTAGAGGCCTTAAAGGAAAAGGAGCGGCCCTGCGCTGAAGGGGCGAGGAGGTCCAGTAAAAGAGTTTTCTTCCTGAGCCCTGCCGTCCCCTCTGACGAGCCTCAGCCTGAAGTGCCACAGGGAGCTGCTGACGAAATGACCATCATGACGGAGAGCCTCTCAGGAGGAGGCACCAGTGACATGAATTACCAAGCGTCAGATGGTCAGAGCAAATTGGACAGTGTCGCCCGGCACAACACGCCGCCTGCAAACGACCTCACCCCTAAAGACGATTCTGAAAAACAGGTCAATTCTCCTCCAAAGCTTTCCTCAAAAAGAACCAGAGCGGTGGAGGAAGTTGGCCCCTTGGAGACCACGCCAAAAAGACCGAGGGCTTCCCCAGGCCTGAGGAGAAAATCGCGAGGTCAGATGTCGCCAGTCGTCCTTAACCCTGCATCTTTGACCAGCCCCAGGGGTGAAAAGAACAAAAAGATCGCCAGAGAAGAGCAAGGACACAGCCCCGCTGTCTTTGCCACCAATGGCAGAAAGTCTCCCTGCGCTCATGGTGCACATGTTGGACGGCCCAGCTCAGGAAGCCCCATGGTCATGAAGAAGAACCACAAGGGAGAGACCCCGCTGCATCTCGCTGCTATAAAGGTCAAAAGTTTTTTGAATAATTGAGCTGATTTTACTGCGACACTCCATTTTCTGCTGCAGTTTGCAGGTGCATGAGTGTATTTCAGCAGTCTGTCCTAAATGAATAAACAAATATAAATAAGTTTAATTGAATCTAAATTAAAAAAACATTCTGTCCTGCAGAAGCGTTATTCCCCTTATGTTAGTTATTAAACAAAGGGTGGAAAAAAAGTCAAAGAATTTGTCAGCAGTTAAAATGATGAGATTTCATGGTGCAAACTTGGTCTTTCATAGTCCTTATTTGTCTTAAGTTTCTTTAAACTGTATTTAGCAGCAATCTGATGGTTTCAATATCTTCCAGTGCCCCCCCCCCCCCCAGTTGAACATGTTTGTCTACAGATGATCAGACCGCCGTGTTCCAGTCTATTGAGAATAAGCCGTTTTACTGTAATCCTTGTAAACATAGCCGTAATCCCCCTCTGGATTCCAGACAAGGTAATCAATGGCCCACCGCGGAGTGTGATTGATAAACACTAGGGGCTTTGGTACACCGGGATCAGCTGCTGTGTTTGAAGAGTTGCGCTTACAGGCCTGTAGCTCTGACCTCAGGTTTGTTTGTTCTGCTCTGGGTCCTGCAGGGAGATGTAGAGGCTGTCAAGGAACTGCTGGACCAGGGGGCTGACCCTAACCTGAAGGATAATGCGGGGTGGACACCTCTGGTAAGACCAGTAAAACATCTGAAAGCTTTATTTATTGTGTGGAGATACTCTTGAGTTGTTGTTTTTTTTCTCCTTTTGATGGAAGAGATCTGTGGCGTTTCTTGTCAGTAATGTAAGCTTTTATCTTTCTCTTTTTTTTGTGAATGCAATTACTTAATGGTTTGTCACACAAAGGCCGTCATGTTCACTGTCGCTTTTCCTCTCTGGCCATGTCTTGCCACATTCACATCTTGCCATCTTGGTGTTTATGTCTTCTCTGGTAAACCAGATGCAGTCATTAAGTTGTTTGACTACCTTTTTATCCAGGAGATAGAAAAGCACATGCGATCGAAAAGCCATACAGACAACACACTGAAACTTCTATCCCACTAAAATGCCATCATCTTGGAAAAAAAGATGGACATCACAGTGATTGAAAATAGAAGCCGTACTAAAATATGAGGTTTTGTTTTTGAGCATATATATAATAGTAATAACCAGATAACTTCCCAGCTTTACCTTACTTTAAGTTTGCTTCACGTTCCAGCATGAAGCATGTAACCTGGGCCACCTGGCAGTTGTGGAGGTGCTGGTCTCGAGAGGAGCCCTGTTGAACACGCCGGGCTATGAAAACGATTCTCCGCTTCACGACGCCGTGAGGAACGGACACCCGGCCATCGTCAGACTGCTGCTGCAGCTCGGGGCCTCGCAGAACGTCCTGTGAGTCGCTTTTGGTGTTTCTCGTTCTTGGCGGCTCATTGGCTTTGCAAGATGAAATGCTCTCTCAACAGAAACATTTTAGGGAAGTTAATATTTATGGCAAGGCGATTGTATTTCATCGCGTTACATCATGGAGGCGTTTGGGTTTCTGCGGACTGGTGCTTATTTTCCACGTCTCCAATAAATCATTGAGCGCCTGTGTACCAGTTATTGTACCAGCCGTTCGGCCCTTAAGAATTAAAACAGTGAAGGACAAAGGATCCCAAAGAGCCGTAAATGGTCAATTCCATCCTCTGTCTTCCCTTCACTTTCTTTGCGTCTTTGATGGGCCGCGATTGCCGAGTCTTACATTTTCTCCTCTTTACCTTTTATTATTTGTCTGCAAGGCAAAAAAGTTGGCAGCGACTGGGACAGTCTTTCTGGTCTCTGCAAGATGAATGCAATCCTTCCCCCACACACACACACACACACACACACACACACACGAGACAAACCAATCCCTAATGGATTGATTGGCACACAGTTCAGAATATGGAAATATACGCTATGCAGATCCTCATTGTTCCGCTGTGTTTGTTTCCGTGAGCACTTTTGGGTTTGAATGATTGGACTGCATTTTTTTTTATTGTTTAGCCCTGTCATCTAAATCAGTGACTGTGACTCCACTTTCTGTCCAGTTTGTAACTCGCTGAGCCGTATCATAAATACTGAGGGATGCCTTTTAAAAGAGGCAAATTCTTAAGTGAATATGTTTTTGCAGTGGGCCGTTCCCCGTTACCTAAAAAAACCCCAAAACAACAGCATTCAGCGTTTTCTGTGAGGCTACACAGTGCACACAGCTGGGCTCCTGACTGTGTCTTCTAAGCATAAATATCTACCGGTGCAGCATATTTGCACAAACAAGAAGCCAGTTGGTAGCATATGTTACGTTCACGAACTTAAGACGCAGTGCCGACGTTTTGTTCATTTCAGACCTGGAATGCTGTAGTTTATTGCGGACCGTTTCCCGGCTCACACCCACAGGCTTTTCGGTGCCACCGTTTACGTTTTCGCGTCGGTGCTGTATGAAAATGAATTTGTGTTAATGGGAGGAGGGGAACGAGACGCCTGGTACATTCGAATAGGCTGTGGGCTCTCTCCTAATGACCGTTCAGAGCCTGGAGCGCTGAATCACCTGCGTGCCTCGCACCGCATCCATTACGCCGGGTTACAGCCACAGCACCGGAAGGTTGTACATACTGTCATACGGCAAGCGTCAAATGTTTGCAGCAGGTTATTGCACCCAGCGCTGGAATACAGAAGCAGAGTATTTAGCATTGCGTGCTGTGTTGGCGAATCATTTTGCAGCAGCAGGGCACCAACTAGGAGTGAAGACGTGAGCAAACAAACGTTTGGATGTAAACAACTGCAGAGGCCGCAGAGTGGCCCCGCAGCCCCTTTTGCGAATGTTTTATGAGGAGAGAAACTTGTTACACCAAATAACGGAAATAACGAATGTAGTTTGTTTACCGGAGAACTCGGTGCAGCACCTTTTTTAAGAATAACATACAGTAGGTATAAAAATACTTTCACCTTCCAGTGAGAGGATGTCATTTTCTCCTTTCTTCCAGCCTCGGAAATGTACTCCGTGATGTATACTGTCAATGTTAAAAATTTCATCCTGTTGTCAAAACAGGGGGCGAACAGCTCTCTCTTATTTTTGCTCAGTCATGACAGTATACTTGCCAGGAATGTACTTGGTGGTGTGCGGAACATTGTTATCGGCTTGAATGAGGCTATTTTTAGGTGCATCAAGCGCAGCCTTTATTTGTGATTTACGCAGTTTGGCACGAGAGGCTGGCGTCTGCAGTAGATCACTCGGCGCCTCTGCAGAGTTAAACGAGTCCGTGTCTTCGGTAGGAGCCGTATCGCCCAGCTGATCCCAACCATCAGGACAAATTTAGAGTGGATTGTTAAAGAAGGAAATGTAACTAATGAACCCTCTGATTAAAAATGCATTCGGGCCTCACCCCCCTGCCTCATCGGTTGCCTTCCACGTTCCTGTCATTACACTTTGGACTCCCTTTTAAGTCTTACTGCTGAGCCGACATAGTTCAGACGCTCTGTCAGCTCCCGAGCTCCGTTTTGAATTTTGAACTGACCTCCCAAACTGTATGCATACAGTATACTGGAGTCCTGCACGAGGGCAAGCGGGAATTGAATGCTTAAGTTAAAAATTGCGTGCAGTTTTTGCATAACAGATGCAATAGCGAGTGCATCCACAGTTGGGCAGAATAAAAGGCTATTATTATTATTATTATTGTTGTTAAAGAAGGGATGCAGTGTAGATCGACTATGGGCAGTGTAAGGTGTGAGCTGATGGTGGCATGCAACACTTCTCTGTGCTTGCGTACAGCTTGAAATTAATATTTGAATCTCCTCCCCCTGTTTAGAATAGAGTCATGGTTACCGTGGGTATCCACTCGAACCACCACCGCTATCCTCCCACTTGTGTACTTAAGAAGAGGCTTGTGGGAGACAGTTTGCCGCTTCACCTCCTGCACAATTTTCCACGCGTTATTATTTTTCCTCAGATATTCTTCTCACGTGCAGCTGCATCAACCGGCTTGGGTCTGTGTGTGTGTGTGTGTGTGTGTGTGTGTGTGTGTGCATGCGTGCGTGTGCATATGTATAAGTGTCAGGGACATTTATGTTTGTTTTTATTTGTGTGGCTGCATGGGGCTGGGGATATGAATCCAAATGAAATATTTTATGGACCAGTGGACCTATTAATTGTCCCCCAGGTGTTATCTTTGCTGACGCTTAATCTTTTTAGAGACGACCTGCTGCGCTTGGTTCTTCTCTCCTTCCTCTCTCCTCCTCCCCAAAGTTTTTCTTCACTCTTCTCTCGTCGTTGCGTAAGGTGACCGTTGTGTTGTTTTGTGCAGCTCTGTCGCGCGTTCTTCAATGTCCCTGCCATAGCAAGGGCACGGTTGCCGTTTCATCTCTGCGAGTTTGCATGCATAACGACGCTCAGCCTCACTCGCACGTGCTGTATCATAAGGAGTTGCTGTGTATCGCGTGTAAATGACCACGATGAATCCGTAAAGGGAGCGTGGTCTTCTCACCCGAGAAATGTTTGTCAAAGCTTAAAAAGTTACAACACGAAGGCCTAAGAATGAAGTCGAGCAAAGATTTCAGCTCAACCTCCTCAAACAATTATGCTCCAACAAGTGAATGACACACATGGGCGCACAGTTGCACGGAACAAGCGACGTGTGACATCGCCAAATTGTTTTCCTCTGAGCTCTGGAGTGACAAAAACACAGTGACAAAAACACAACCCGCTTTTGTAAGGATGACTAGATCCTTAGACAAGACTTTGCTTTGTGCTGTTAATGTAGTAATGTCAACACTGCCTTCGCGGGTATAAAGCTTTGTCAGATTTGGCAATTAGTCAGGGCAGCAACGGTTTGGTTACAAACATTAGTGTTATTACCCAGTTAGATTGAGGATTAAATAGTTTTAATTCTCTTGCTGGTTGCCTGGAGACAAGAACAAGAGCGTGCTACTTGAAAAGAAGAAGATCGCTCAAGTGCTCACTGGCCAGAACAGTATACTTGAGCAGGCTGTGATGATGAGGCCTGATTTGCTCCAAAGTAAAGGAAAAGGGCCGTCGTTCGTGATCGTCCTCGCACAAACCTTTTGACTGTTCCTGGGTCCAAAGTTTGTTATAACCACAGGGCATAGAACCGTTGCTGTCATGGCCAATCCGCTCTTACAGTTTGCTGCTACTGCATATCTTATTCTGAATTTAGACGAGTTTCCTTCTTGCCCCTTTGTTACTGGATTTTGCGCTACTCTATTTCCTTTTGATCTGGTATGAAGCCTCTTGTTTGGCTTTTGGAAAACATTATGTCACTGTGTGACCTTATTAGCAGCACATTGTCATGTGGCTTTTGAGAAGTGCTTGAAAAATCAGATGTCTATCACTATTATAGTTGTAATTCCTTTTTATTTTGCACAATAGCCAAGTAAATGAAACCAGCGTGGGGTAATATGACATTTTTTGAAGTTAAATTGGTGTTATATTGGCTTATACACCTCTTTTGTATTACAGGAAATAGTGTATTAAGTGAGTCACAGTCACATAATACAGGACCAGAAGTGAATTATTACCCTTAAATTTAAAAAACCACACTGTTTTGTTTCTGTCAGTAAGCAGTTATATCAGTTCTCACCATGTCTGACTGTGGTCACCAGCTGGTCCACACTGACGCACTTTATCTCCTGAACGTTCTCCTTCCCAGTAATCTGCATGGAAGACGGCCTGCGGATTACGCAGCGGGTCTGGAGATGCGGGAGATTTTCCAGGAAGCCACGGACGGCAGCCAGCGTGCTAACGCTACGTCGAGCCCCTCGACCAGCCTCACTGCGGTACATACGCCTGTCCTTTTAGATTTGTTAAGGCTTGAGTGCTCTTGCATTACAGACCGAGACGTTTGTCAACTCACGTTCTTGTGCCCTGTTCTCAGGTGAGCGACTGTGTGAGGAGGGATGAAATGGCGGTTTTTCTTGCCACCAAGCTGCCTCAGCCCGCGCAGCTTCAGCTGGCCAAACTGGGCCAGCTACTGGGAGCGAGGGTGGCCGACACCTTCTCTGGCTCAGGTACAGTTTCTGTGATTCCGACGCAACTCGGTGCTGCAAGCAAAGCCCCGAAGATCACAGTCCCATATGATTGCTTTTTAATGTTTTTAATTGTGAAACGTGGGCTCCCGGCAACACTGCAAATTAACAGCAGCATTGGGACCACGGCTGATAAGGGTGTTCAGTGCCAAACCCTTTGATAGGCAATCAACTATCATTTGGCTTCCCTGTTCAAATGAAAGATGTATTTTATGGGCAGATTTCAGACTCAACCACCATTTTTTCCCATCTGAATGGTCCTTTACAATACGGACAAAGCTTTCCTTTCTAAACCAGACCCTTTTGTATTGTCAAGGCCAACAATAGTTGCTTGAACATTATCACTTGGGAAAGTTCAACAGTAACTTACAAGTGCCTTTAGAGCTGTATACATCATTGTGATACAGCAGCTCCTTTGCTGTTGCATAGTAATGGCTGGGAGAATACCAGAGAGCAAAAGTAATTGAAATCATTCCTCATAAAATGTTTGGAGGTGCTGTCAGGGTGATGAATAAGCCCTGATGAAAAACAGAGGTATTTCTCACAACTCTCCTTCCTGGAGGGGTAAAAGTTTTACATTTTGAATTCAAAGCTACAAATCCGCACAAATCCACGGTCAAAGCACAACGTAAGTTGTGGTTTTGCCCCGGAGATATAATTACGTCCATTTTGCACTTGTCAGCTGCGCTCAATTGTTGAATGAAGAGGCAATAAGCCCGTATTTAAATTTTAATGAACTTATAATTATGCGTCCTCATCTGAAGCATTTTATGAAATAATAAATCAGGAATCCAAACAAATATTAGTTATCTTCCGCAGTTGGATCAGGGCTGACAAATCACTGTCATCAGTCAGTATCTACTTTAAGCAGAGCTGTGTGTTTTGTTTTTTTTTCCTGTTACAAATCTCTGGTGTCAAAAATGAGTTATTTCAATCCAAGTGACTCATTGAAGCAGTGAATAGTTTTTATGAATAGTTTTGGGGTTTTTTTTGTCATGTGGACAAAGTCTGCTGAGTTGAATGTCAGCGGTATGCCTGCATTTAACTCAGTGTTATACTGTATGCCGAAAGAGACATACAGTCCCCAAAGGATGAATTGTAATATCCTCGCTCCAAGTCCTCCTTTGTGTTCACTGATAATTAGCTAACCTGCTGGATTAAAATGACGTGATTGACACCGTACCTGCTAAACAGCAGCATGTTAGCATGCTGGTGTCTGCATTTACCTACAAACCCTGCTGCGCCTGAGGAAACCCCTGATACAGAACCTTAATCTTGTTTCCCGGTCTTCAAACCCCCCCCCCTCCATATCTTGATTGATGTCAACCATATCCCCCGGTATAGTTGGATTTGAATTTTTAATTAAAATACCTGACTGGTGGAATAAAAAGCTAGAATGTGATAAAAATGTGTTATCTAGTAGCTGCACAGACATTCAAGGACGACAGTGACCGTCGGTGCATGTGCACCGTAACTCATTTGTACCTTTTCAATTCGGCTTTTGTGTGTGTGTGTGTGTGTGTGGCCTGTCTTCTCCCTCCAGTGAGCCATGTCGTGGTGCCAGAAGGACCCATGGCCACCACCTACTCCGCCCTCCTGGGTCTCCTTGCCGGCTGCTGGGTTGTCAGATACAGCTGTAAGTATGGAGTGAGCCGTCGGCTGGAGCGGCTCTCTGCACGTTCTATTTTTGGATCTCATGTCAGGCAACGTTGCCGCTGGAGCCGGGGCAACTTTGGACTGCAGCGGCACCGAGGCAGATTTTTATCCAGAACGTTCCCAAAATGTGAAATGCATTATCTCCGTGAATTCTTTTTTTGGGGCTTGTAACGAGATTATAGTTCATCAAGACAATGGCTGAAAATTAGGTTTGCTTATTTATTGCCCTCAGAACCTTTCACTGCTGACAGTCATTAAGTCACTGGAGATGGCTTTAACACGCTTCCATTACAGCAGCTCGGGACAACATGAGGCAAATTGGCGAATAAAAATATCTTTTAGACAGAGTTGCATCATGACTGGATAAAACCCAAACCATTTTAACCACGCACGAGTTATCGCCATATGAATACAATATTTCGGCCAGATTCCAGGGTTTTGCCGCTGGCAACAGAAAGAGTGTAACATATTTAAAAAGGCTTTGGTTATTTATAATAGTTTGATCATTATTAGACAACAGAGCACCAATGTTCATTATTGTTTTTCCTATAGTCTGTCCCGACTCTTAAACGTGCTCACCCTGTTAAACGAGGGAAAAAAGCCTCGTTAGCTTATCTTAGCATAAAGACTGTAAATGAAGGTAGATTTGTGTGTGTGTGTGTGTGTTTTTTAATCAATATACATGGGGATTCTTTTCATTTTACAGAGACATTATTGTATTTGTCTGCCACCTACAAGATCATGTTTGTATTCGGTTAACTGAGTCATACGAGGGTGCTTGAGCCACAGAAAAATACAATTTCCATCTGCATTTGAAATGATATTCGCTGCAGTTCGGTAACTCTTGGCATACTGTAGTATTGGAAGAAGTATGAAAAATCTAGGAGGTAAATATTGGACTCCCGGAACCACAGTGCAGAACAAATGGATTGCGCCGCACAAGCTTTTCGGGGTAATGTTACGGGTTTTGTGTGCATCTCTGAATCCCAGAGAACATTTTACCTGCCACCTCTGTCTCAGAAGAGGCTGCTGGGAAGTTGTATTATCTAATGTGCAGTCTGTTACTCTGACACCTGACCTTTTATGAGAAACATGAGGACACCTTTTGTTAATTGGGTGTTTACCTGCCCGCGAAGAGGGATACATTTGCTGCCGTAACAGGGTAAATGCCTCGTGAGGCTCCCGTGTTAATTCCTCTTCAGTACCGACCTAATCAGAGATACGCACTTTTGTTTTTGCGCTTCCTCTCCTCTGTGACCTTTCAGAGGAGCTCAGATGCTGTGTCTGGAATGGGACTTTCGAAAATTAAATCCTTTTTTATTTTCACGTGCAACGTATTGGGAAACATTAAAAGAGCATTTTGCCACAGGTCATTTTCAGGTAAATTGTTTGTGCCTGCTGTTGTGTGCGCACTAATCTGCTTTGCGTGTCTGACTGCCAAATTGAGCACGTGGGCGAGTGGGCGAGGGCATCTGGGAATCAGCGCGCCGCAAGGCTTCAATATCGCTTGTGATAGATGGCGATGGTTAACTCTCTCTTCCTGTTTGATTTATGCCAAGATGAAAACTTAGCAGAAATTTTAATTATCCTCAGCCAGGTTCTCTGGCATCGTTGAACCGAGTCAACGAGCAAATATTCAGAGGAAGTCGGCTTCAGGGGAAGTAAAAAGAGACGTGCTGTCAAAGAGTTTTCTAGTGCCTCGGTGTGCTCTTGACGGGCGTATCCGTCAGCGGGATCTCTTCGCTTGTCTCTACTTCTGCTTGTCCCTCGCTCTGCCGGAAAGGCAGTTCAACTGTGTGTGTGTTGGGGGTATGTGGCTGTTTTACTGTACACAGTTTTGTATATGTGGACCATATTCTGCCCCTCTTCTCTTCTCTCCACGCAGCCTGAGCACTTGACACAGCTTGTCTCCCTCGTGACAATCGCTGCGCCATCCTATCTGTCTCTGTCCGGTGTGTGTGTGTGTGTGTGTGTGTGTGTGTGTGTGTGTGAGCACACACAAGCGGCCGAGTTCTCGCCGTCACCTGCCTTGGTAGGCCGTCCACTGTCAGCTCGGCCAAACCCTGGTTTTACTTTATTGGTCATTGCGACAGATCGCGTATGTGTGAAACCTATTGTGAAAATCAACTTGAATCCCGCTTAACTGGGCCCCGTTCCAGCTAAAAGCTTCTTCCTCTCATGGAAGCTCAAACACTGATTGAAATAATTTTGCCCATTATGCAGCATTTTAGAAAAGGCACTTATTGGCTTTATTTCTAAGAGTGAGATAAGATGATGGGATGGATATCTGTCTCGATATCTTAGTTGACTTGTTTAGCCCGGCTTAGAATAAAGGCTAGAGAGCCACAGAAAAAGACCAACTCCTCTAAAGCTCTGTATTTAAGCCTGTTTCATATGTTTAACCTGTACATAAAAAAAAGGTAAATGACAGCCAGTCACAGGGATCTTGCGCTTTCTTATAGTCACCGTGAGGTTGCCGGCTTCAGTGGTATTTTTGTGCCTATAGAGACACCAAAACACGGACACGTGTTTTGCAGACGTCTGGCAGTTTTGACGTCTTGTCTGGCAGCCTGCAGTACAGCTAGATACACGTTCATCCCGTTTGTCTGTGTGTTAAACAAACGCCACGCATCGTGTAAACAAGCTGGCTCCGGAGGCTTTCACAAACATATTTTATTCATTTTGGAGCAAGGTGAACCCCCCCCCCCCATCTCCTCCTGTTATTACGCTAAGCTAGGCTAACCAGATCTTGACTGCAGCTCTGCGCCTAATGCACAGACATGAAGCAGGAGATGGATCTTTTTATCTCACTCCTGTAAAATAGGCAAAAATCTCTAGTCTCATTTTTTTAAAACCGTCTCCTTGATATGATGACACAATTTTTTTTCCTCCGTCCTCTTCCTCGCCCCCTTTTTTTCCTCTTGATTTTTAATGGCTTATTTCCCTGCACTTTGGTTCTTATTAGGGCTACTTCCACTGTTGTCCCGGGGAGGTTGCGTGCACCCATGTGTTCCTCCCAACACATGAGGTCTGGCCGTGTCTTCTGCGGCTGCCAGCGAGAAGCATTGGGGAGCGACTCTGTCGGAAACAAAAGGCCCGTCTGAGACGCCGCTACTCAGGACTGGACTCAGGACTGTTGTCTTATTTCTCATGTAGCATGGTGTGATGATGTGTTAGCCTTCAGATTTTCATATCGGTCAAACCCAGAGTCTCCGGTGGTTGTCTTCATAATGAGATTGCAGTTCCAGTTGGTTTCATGATTAATCAAGGAGGTGCGTTCATCTGTCCGTTTGCTCATTCACGGATTCAGGAAGGGTGGGATTTCTGACTTTTTCTGCTTTCAGTCTCTTTGAAGATAATTAGCAAACATGATAATGAGTCCTCAGCACTAAGCACCATCGTCCGGAGCGATTAACCCCAGTATCTTCACTCTGCTCTGCCCAAGTCTCTGGCACCAGTAAATGAAAGCTGTAATTAAGGAGGATGAAGAAATGTAATTGCACTCCACCTCATCTTCTGGAGACTGTGCGTCTTCATGTATGTGTGTAATTTAGTAATATTGTGACAGGGTTTATATGCACGCACGCACACACACACAAACCCTAATCTGTTCATGTCGCCATATCTTGCAGCTGGAAGCACCGGTGTGGAACATGAAGCTGCAACAAAGATGTAATGAATTACAAGGTTGTGTGGCTGTAGTGGAATGTAGATACTGCACCGTGCAGATGAGTATTGGGCCTGTGGGACTGTTTGCATCCGCCACGGTTGGAAATGTCCCGAGAATTCTCTGCACTGCAAGTCTATTCAGGCCAAGCCCCACGCTTAGGTCTATTTGACACCCTTTTATTTTATTTATTTATTTATTTTTAACCAAACTAAATCGAGTTTAAGTAGGGTTCAATGTTCAACTTTTAAAATGTGCGATTTAATTTTTTTTTTTAATATTCCCCCAGCATATGATATTTGAAGGCTTACTGAGAACACCAGCACTGTGATCTGTGTCATGTTCAGAAGCGTTTTTATCTGTGATCCCCCTTCCCCCCGTATCTGCCTATACTTTTCAAAAAATAACAAAAAGTTTTTTTTTTTTTTTTTTAGAAATGTTTTTCTTAAGGATTTAGAACAAAAAAAGTTCTCTTCTAATTCAAAAAATGCTGGGATGCTGGCTGTCACACAATTCCAGTTTGACTGTGTAAAACCTCTTGAGACTGAAAGAAAGAGATGACGCTCGAAGTCTGCTTAAGATCGAGACACTTAAAACGAGGGTTGCATCATTAACTCCATCATGCTGTGGGCATCTCTCGTTGTCAACAACCGCAGCTTTGCCGCGACTTGAACTCTTCCAACTCGTGATGAAACAGTCAAGAGCCTTGTCATCCTCCGTTCGCAATTGCCTTGTCGTACTCTTTCAAGTCAACATAATTAGTTGGAGCTTTTAAAAAACCTTTTTTCTCTTTCTCTCTGTGACTCCAGGGGTGGAGGCATGTCTGCGCGCAGGCCAGTGGATGCCCGAAACCGAGCATGAAGCGGGAGAAGGCCCCCAGCGCAGTCGCGTCAACAGATGTAGCTTGGTAAATGAGACTTAAACAAATACTGTTATTTCAGCAGCACATGTGCCATTAAAACTCCACGCTTGGACTTTTTGCGTTTTGGAACCACGAATGGAATGGAATGAATTCAGAAAAAAAAATCAATCTCTTACATTCATATCATTTCAACTTTGCTGTGAAGATTCATCTTTGATTGCGCAGTCGACCATTTTTCGATAGACAAAAGCAGATGCAGAAATACAAAACAAAAACGCACCAGTCAGGAAAGGCAAGGTTTTTCACACTGTCTCGGGC
Source organism: Psettodes erumei (assembly GCA_016785225.1). Classification (NCBI taxonomy): domain Eukaryota; kingdom Metazoa; phylum Chordata; class Actinopteri; order Pleuronectiformes; family Psettodidae; genus Psettodes; species Psettodes erumei. The sequence continues at coordinate 2,281,419 of JAFBJZ010000861.1, forward strand.
TATACTTGGTGTTATCCAAACACACGTCAGCAGAAGCAAACCACCCCCACCCTTGAAACCTGGTGTTTGCAGGATCATGTTGTGGGGATGATTCTCTGCCCTATAAGACCGGTGAGTGTAGAGAGTAAAATGAAAGCAGCGAAATTCCCGGGGGGAAACTTGCTGAAGTCTGCAACAAGAGAACTGCAACCCGGGAGAGGATTTATTTTTTTTTATCCCCAGAAAGACAATGGCTCCGAGTGAAGCCAAAATTACACAGGAATGGATTCAACCTAACAACATTAATGTCCTTCAGTGGCCAAGTCAGAATTATGTCTTCAGTCGAAACAAGAAGTTGTGCCTGGGCTTGAAAATTGCTGCTCACTCACCAGTCACCATGAAACCTGACAGCTTGTGCTTTTTTTTTCAAAGAATACCAGGGACACTGCATTGCTTAGATGGCAGAGCTGATACAGAAATGCACTCTAGGCTGCGTTTGTTGCAAAAGGTGCCTTTACTAAATATGGACTTGGAGGGGATGAATACTTGCTGTCAATATTTTTTCATACCCTGTGTACCCAGCTTAGATAAACTTGGAGAAATGTGATTGCAGTTTGACACAAAGTCTTTTTCTCTTGTTTTGCATCAAAAATACAGATTATACTGTATGCAGTGTGTCCAAAAACAGCAAATATTTTCTCTATGGATTGCACTTTATTTACACATAATATTGTGATTACCAGTTTGTTCCCTGAAAGGGTGGAAGTGCCTTGGGAACGCAATAGAATAGATGGAGAGGGAAGAAAAACGAGGTTATTTCAGGCTGAGGTTGAGTAAATTATCAAATTTCCATAAAAAATTGAATTTCTTCTCATCTCCTCTCATCTTTCGTAGCTCCCCCCACTCTTCGACGGCTGCTTCTTCTTCCTCCTGGGCTCCTTTAAGGCGCCGAGCAAAGACGAGCTCACCAAGCTGCTGCGGGAGGGAGGCGGTCAGCTCCTGAGCCGGCAGCCCAAGCCCGACAGCGATGTGACGCAAACCCTGAGCGCGGCTGCCTACCATGCGCCGCCGGGCTCCGACCAGGCCCTCTGCACCCAGTACATCATCTTTGACCCCCAGGGCCCTCACAAGCCGACAGTGGTCAGACGAGGCAAGGTATGGTCAGCCCCCTCCACTTGGATTATTAATTGCATTGCGGCCTTCCAGCTCCTCCCAGTACCGGACCCTCAAACTTAAGCAGAAAACTTTTTTTTTTTTAATACCTACCGTATGATAATTATGCATGGTCACTTATGTGCTTGACTGTAATTTTTTCCTTTATAAATATGATGATTAAGTTGATGTGAAATACATAAACAAAAATTAAAACAATAATGTAGCTTTGAAAATCTATCCTTTCTTCTTTGGGACCTACGGGCATGATAATGTCTCCTATATCAACGAGCGGGGTCTCAGTTACAAAACAAGCCAAAAACGTTGAGAAACAAAGGTATAAATCAGTCATATAACTATCCAGATTAAGCTCTTTGGATTGAGAGACGCATAATATTTTGTAACGTGGCAAAACGCGGCTGATGGATTGAGCCATGGTGGAGGCTTGTCCCTTCATTTCAGGTTAAACCATGTCAAACCGTGTCATCATCGGCGAAAACGTCCTTAACAGATGCCCTAAAACACATGCCACACTCCGATCAAATTGTTGTCAGCTTGCAATATCCGATGAGAGGTTTCAGCAGAATTGCATTACATAATCTGCATGATTTTGACCGGGAAGACATAATTAACTAATTATCTAATTGAAAAGGCCTATTTGATACAAATGGAGAGCACGTGTTCCCGAAAATCAATGGACATTCAATACAAAGTGGAGGAAAACAAAGCAATTAATTGTTCCGTCACAGCTCTGGCACATGCCGTGAAGGAAAAGCAAAACTTTTCTTTTCAGCTCTTTCGATGTGTAGGTGTGTGTGCGTGAACACATTCCACACCACCGACGCTGGTCTGCAGGTCTGTGTGGTTTAAAAAGGTTTTCTGTTGGCCATCTCCCAAGATGGGATTCAATAGGATTAGTCAGGGATGCACCTAATTGCTATTGATTGCTAGGTGCTGCATAAAATTGCTTCCCTTTTCTTGTCCACGGTGGGAGGTGGGAGAAGGCAATTAGCAGTGGGGGCGAGATAGAAAGCACAGGCCGACTTGTAATGAAATAGAACGGAGGAATGAACCTGTGAGTAATGCCCTTGAACTCGCTGAGCATTACAAAACCATTAAGCACTGGTATCCTCTTTTTTGCTCTCAGAGAGCTGTGAGCCTGGGAAATACTGTACTTTTTATTTGTTCGGAAACGTTCCGCTCACAGTGAAGATTACCTGCAGTCGCGCCGTGTCCCGGGTCAGCTGTAAAGCACCACATCGGTTATTGTTTTTTTTTTTTCTTGCATGGTTTCATCGGATAGAGAACGTGGCTAAATTCAAGGGGATCGTCTCAGCAGCCGCATCCTCGGAGTTCAATTGAATTTCACTGCACGCGCCGCCCCCGTTCCCATGAAGTGTTGTGCTGTAAAGAATTGCGTGGGTTTTTTTTCGGTCGACGCCGCTTGTGTGTTTTCACGCGATCTTAGCTGATCTTGTGTCGAGCAGCATCACCGTTAATAACGAGCCAACCAAAACAATGGAACATAAAAAAAGAAAACCCACACTCACTTTTTGCCGAATCACACTTCTTTTCAGGTCTATTTAACAAAATAGTTTTTGTCTCAATGAATAATACACATTACTTATTTGTTATTTCTTTTTTGTTGTTTTTTTTACTCCACCTCAGATTTCAGAATACACATTATACGTTTGAAGGTATTTACATATGAACAACACAGGGAGGACCAAGGACTGTTTTGCTTTTGAAATTTGGACCCTTTGTTTCTTTTCCAGTTCAGGGTGAACCTGTGTGAGCGAGTATTCCTGTACAATCAAAGATGCTTTTGATTTTAAACATAAATTTGTATTTACTGTAGAAACGATGCAGTGACACATTTGCGTGCCGCATGAACAGACCCTTGGTGCCCCCAAAAAACTAATACAGTTGATTGTATAATAACAGTGTTTCTCTCTTCCTGTTCAGGCACACTTTATGTAACAGTTTTGTTGCAGGAAAAAAAAAACATAAGGGAGAAACAAAACAACAATCTTTCATAGTTTCCAGCTACAGTAACTCAGTGTCTCATGGAAAGAGCGAATGGTTCACCTCTACAAAATGCCCATGTACAAGCCTGCGGTTCTGATGATGACGGGACAGATGGGATCATTTGAATAGACATTCACAGACGGAAACAGAAACACGCCAGAGTTTCTCGGCAGAAAATGAACAAAAACAGACTGTGCTGCTGATTTGTCCTTGAAACCGTGCAGCTTCACGTATTTGCAAGGCGAAATGTAACACCCCCCCCTCATTTGCCCAGGCAGAGGCTGTCTGTGGGATGCATATAGTGCATGCGTGCCGCATAAACACACCTGGCCGCTCTCTCGGCTGACACACATCGGCGCCGACTGTATGCTAATTGGCATGGATCCAGGCTCATCCTCCTCGGTTGTCAATGAGAGCAATAAAAGTAGTTCTCATTTCAGCTGTTTAAAGAATCAACCTACTTGCAGTGCAGAGCAGAGCATGCAGCGGTATAGCCCTGCTGCATGCCTGCATCCCGTTTTCTGGAGTAGGGAAAGAAAGAAAATTCTTCCAGGCTTGGTTTTCTTTTGACTGTGCTACCTGCTTTGAATATATACGATTTTGCTTATTAGATTTCATCTAGCAGCCTGAATCACAGCTCAGCTCCTCATGTGTAGAAGAACAGTTGAGCGCTATCTTATCCCCCCCACCCCCACCCACCCAACATGAGCTTACCGAGTGCAGTGTACCACACGCCTGGGAGGAAGCTATATCAGAACACGTATGCAGTACAATGACTTGGAATGTCACAAGGAACAAGTTGGGAATTCCAATCCGCTTTTTTCCCGCTATGATTGAGTCGTCCTTGACCTCGTACTCCTACTAATTCAGACTTCCGGGTGTCGCTGGAATGACAATTGGTAGGATAATAATTAGTTTTAGTTAATGCAGGAACGACGAACCATTGCAAAGAGGAGCACAAACAAAGTAGCACTTGAAGCACCCTGGGCTGTCCATGCAGCATGAAACCAGGGGCCATGCTTTGTGAATTTTATCGGCAACAGAAGCAATAAGGCATCGGTGGTGGCAGCAATGCCTCTGAGCCGACTGGCGCGCGCGCCGCAGACGTCCTCTGTTGCTACCCGGTATGGAAATTCCAGTACGTTTTTTGGGGTACATGTGCAGGCTGAATAATTACGTGGCATTTAAAGTAATTAAGATGAATGAGGCGCCTTTATTAAAACGAAAACGTCTGCGGCGGCGAGGCTGTGATTGATAAACCATCGATGTCAGTTGTGTTTTATGAGTCTGCCGACCTCAAGCCAGATAAATGAGGTCTGTCTTTAGGTGCTGAAAGACACTAAATCACTGTAGCTTAATGATGAAAATGACTCGCGCTCCACTGTTGCACCTAAGATTGGACTCCACCCACATTCTCTCAGTTCTGTGATTCCTCCACCGCTTGTGTGCTGCAGTTGGAGACTGTGCACCAGCACTATGAGATTCTTCCAAAAATTACTTTTTAGTGCCTTTTAAAGTAATATAGCTCTTTAGTCATCTGTCTTTATCCTCTGTTCATTTCTGTCTCATTACTGAGTGCTGGGAGCTACTATTAAGCAGCCCATCCATCACCGCCCAGAAATAAGGTCTAAAAGGTTAACAGGAACGGATTTTCTGGAAATAGAAAAAAAATTGTAGTGATGAATGGCAAGCGCTTACCGGAATTCACTTTTTGAATTAATGACTTGTATTTATCATATCAAAAACATCATGTTTTGGGCCCCAGTTGGGCGCTTTTCTTTCAGACCGGGCCGAGGTCTGAGACAATTTCAAAGAAGTCGCTCTCTTCTCACCACACCACACCGCGTGAGCTCCTCCAACATATCTGGGAGGGGAGAAACTGGAAATTGATTAGCTAATCTATAGCGGTGGGCTAATGTAACCGCTTTGGATCTAAACAAGCCTCACGGGTTTAAGCGCTCCGCTGGATGCAGCTCAGCATAGCGTGCCTACGAGACTGCGGATGAATGGGGCGCCTGTGTAAGCACGCACACGCATTCAGACATGTGCGGGTTCCCTCCTTTTGTCTGCTGGTTCTTACTGAGTGTGCCCAGCATGCAGGCTGCGGCGGAGCCAAGCACCCAGCTGGATGATTTATCACAGAATACTCCTTGATTATGGGAAATTAAAGCATGCTGCTTTTGGCTGGCTAATTGCTTTGATAACAAGTTCAAGCAGTTAGTTAGTGGTAATATTTTGGAGGATATGGACCTCTGAGTTGACAATTAAGCCGGAAAGAGCTGCCCAAAGTCGTCGTTTCGATTCAGTATCGCAGAACTTAAAAGTTTCCTCTCCCCTTTCCTTCAGCCATTTCTACGGTACCAACTTAAACTGCCGGTGCTGCTGTTATTGGGAGACATGACTCAAAACCATGACATGATGGTCAATAAACTCACTGTTTGGGGTTTTATAGCGATTTATAAAATCCAAAGTCGCGTCATCTAAGTCTTAAAGGTGACTTCCTGCCACAGTGTGATTAAAAAGTCATGAAGACAAACATTTATGTGTGATGTGCAATTTGTAAACAAGCTCATAGAGTGAAATTGTGAAACGCAAAACACACCCTTGCAGTGCTTTTCACCGGTGCCAAACCTCATGTGACTAAACAAAAAACAAAAAAAAGCGCAGTTTGTAAGTGTGCTTACGGTTTGTTTTTCCTGCTGTTGAAATTTGTACAACACCTGCGTGATTGTGACAGACAGACAAGCAGATGACATACATACAGAAATCAACATGAACAGTTCAACGTCGCCACTGGCGTTAGGAAAGAGTTCCAGGAGCTTAGAAACTTTTCGTGGGAGAGCAGCAAGCAAGTCAACTTCTGAAAATATATAGGACGATTAAAACTGGAGGGTGGAAACAGCCACGAGACCAGTTCTGTCTTCTTCTCAGCGGCGAAAGTTGTATTTTACTATGCTGTCTCAGGTAACTTAGGGATTGTGCTCCTGCCCTGTCAATCATACAAAATGGTGCAGTAGGCAGGGCCTTGCCTGAGCTTTTCCACCATCCCCGGTGGAGTCTCTCTATGACAATGACTGGCCGTTGAGGCACTCCCGCCGCAAGCACTGCGCCGGCTTCCACCAGTCTCCGTTGTGGCAGCGGCAGATGGTGCAGTCGTCCACCTTTACTTCAATTCCGGCTGGGATGATCGTTGTTCCAGCAAAGCAATTTGGACCTGCCGCGTGGGAGGGGAGAGAAAGACGGGGAAGAAGGAATGAGAACGACAGGAAATGGATGTGGCTCTCCTGAGAGCTTCTCTTTTCGGAGGGGTGGTGGAGTGATGCGGAGAGCTGCAGGGAGTTAGGGGAGTCAGAGCAGACGTACAGATCTTTTCACGGGCATGCACCGATGGGCTTGTTTTTGCAACACTAAAGCGCTTTTGTTAGTCTCCCCTTCTCCCTCGACATGGAGCGCTTTGCATCCTAATGCACCGCGAGCGGAGAAGCCTGCCAGGCGCTGGCTTGGCAGTACAGAGAGGCTGGAGTACAGAGAGAGAGAGCGAGAGAGAGAGAGAGAGCTGCTCTGAGAGGCAGTAGGGAGGATGGTGTTAATCACTTCAGTCTGTATGAAAAGGCCACAGAACTCCTTAGCAATTCCTTACACAGTTCCTTTCCACATACACACGCACACTGTCCTGACTTCCAAAACAATAAGGAAGTCAGATTAATTCTGACATCTGATTTATCCTTAACGCTCTGTAGGATTTACTTGCATGGATCTCTTTTCTGTCGATAAGAATCCTTTAATTCTAAAATGGGTGCGATTGTGCACCAATGGAACACCTCGTACCCATGTATTTGATAATCTCAGCAGATAGAGAGACAGATTAGCCTGGGAACGTCTTCGGATCTGCAATCAAGGAAGCCAAAAACGCTGTTACCTTGGAGAGAATGCAGCGCATTCATTATATGTAAACACCGTCTGAAATTATTATATCTAAGCTGCGTCTCCCAGCCTCGGGGTGATTCCAGGCTGTGTATCTTTACCTCTTACCTCTTCAGACAGAAGAGACAGAAGGTGGCAGATATTCGCCCCAGTTTCAGTCATTTAAATCAAGCAATCAGCAGCTCAGTTGGTGTGACAGTGACTTTGGATTGCTCTCAGTCTTCGGCTGTGTAAAAACCTGCCAGATTCAAGACTTCTTCTACGAGTGGCCGTAAAAAACTCATATGTCTCATAACTCACGAAGACACAGTCGCTTTCACGGCTAATATTCACGGACATCTTAGTGTCCCGGTGAATTTGATTTAGTGTGGGCTAACTTAATGCTAGCAATGTTAATGTGCAGCAGTATGCTTAGTTGACCTGAAGAGCAAAACACCACTCTGCTCAACTGCTCCACCTCGACACACTACAGACTACAGACCTTTTTTCCCCCCGCCAAGGACATTTTGACATGTTACTGTAAGAAAAGCTAGAAGGCTTAACCTTAACCAAGTGTTTATTATCCTAAAGACTGGCAAACACGGTTGGCAACAACTCCCATTGTTGCCAGGGTAGAAACCATAAATAAATATCCATGTGACATACACAAAGGAAGCTGTTGGCCAACTGGTGTCCCCATCCTTTGCCACAACATAGATGAGTCCCATGCTCTATTCGGACCTGATAAAAGCCCTTTGATCTGAGCTTAGAGGAGACATTGAGAGCTCGCCAAGTCTTAACTCTCATTGATCTGCCTCTGCGAGGCTGGCACAGGTTACAGGACAAACTCAGTAGAGGTTGATGAGGGTAGAGAGTGACTGGTGCTGCTGCCAAGTGTGATTGTTTATAGCCAGATAGATTTGGAGCCGCAAGGACACAGTTTCAGCTACCTGTCACTGCCGGAAGGATGCGTGGTCACCCGTCCGAGCCTGTGATCAATTCATGGCCAATAAAATTTAGTGAAGTCAGAAAATGTTTGTCCTGTGTCAAACCTGTCTCAGCACATCGCACTCTCCCTGACTACAGATTAAGGCATGAATGCATATTAGGACTCATTACCGTCTATTTGGCAGAAATTCTTGCCTGAAGGTAAGAAATGCTTTCATAAAAACCCGCCTGCCCGAAACCTGCAATTCGCGAAAAAACTGCAGCTTGTCCACAGAGTATGTCAATCTGAATACATTACCCAGCTGTAGACAGCTCTATGGCACTGCGACTAAATGATAGGTCTATCAAAAACACAATGACAGCCTGCAGACCGATAAAACGTGGCACATCTATAAATGACTTCATCGGATTGTACTGAAAAGACACTGCCCATTTGGAGATGACGACTTATTATCATTTCCATCATGTGAGTTATATAATTACATATATCCCCCGATGCATTTACAATATAAACTTCATGATAACGATTAGAGCTGAATCAGTCGGCCTCACTGAATGAGATAAGCACTCCCGCTGGCTGACTATTCCATTGTGCTGCCTTCCGCTTCCGAAACACCAAAGTAGACTGCACTCAGAAGCTCCATGGAAAGCATTGAGAAAAAGTTGGGACCACTGTTTGGTGATTTGCGGGTTAATATGCACATAGAAGGTTATGACCGCGCTACATTCACTTTAAATGTTTCTCAAAAGTTGAATTGCAGTTAGGACCGGCTTGAAATATAGTAATTAATCTCGTCCTATTTTGACCCAAACATCCAGATGCGTTTTCACCTACAAATCATCAAATCAGTGATTAATGGGAGCTAATTAGTAAGGCACAAGACATTCCTCAGTAACGTTTCAGCCCACAGCAATTAGGGCCTTTAACTATCTCAGGATGAGTGGGTTCAGCCAGACCTTTCACCTGTGCTGGAACAGTGCAAACGCAGTGCTGATACCTCCAGCTGAACTTCCTACGCGGTGGAGTTTGTCTGCAGATGAACACTGAGTAACCTGTAAGACATGCAGTAATCCGTACAGAAAATGCTTCTTCGCCTCTGAAACGAGAAACTTTTTCATATTCCAATTGGTCTATTCGCTTGGTTTATGACCCATACCAGCTTGAACTGTACCAAACTACTTAACCGTTGTTATTGGTATTATCTTGTTTGTTATCTGGCCCTGCAAATGTACTTGATGCACAAAACACATTGGCATTTTAAACTGCTCATTTTGCAGTTGTTTGACACCAATGGTTGCAGCAGTTGTAGTAAAGAAAACGTCTGCCTGTCTTGCACCAGTTGTCAATATATCTGACTGGAACACACACGTGAATGTCTATCTTTCACAGTCCCATGTCCCCTTGGACAAAAATGAGATTCAGACAGCGTTCCTTCATTGTCCTCTCCCCACAGTCCTCAGCTATCCACTCCTATAGAGACTTATCTGGCTCCTAGAGCCTGACCAGACGCCCTTGGGGAGCCTAGAAACGGCAGGCCTACCCTGAAATGCCAAGGGTGTCACTGTGTCCTGTCAGCCTGGATTAGCTCTCTCCTAGCAGCTTCTGCAACCTTGTTAGTGTGGGTGGCTTTTGCTGTGCATGGATGTGTATACATGTGTGTTGCAGTGAAATAAAGAAAGCAAGGGGGGGGATGAAGAAGAAATGAGAGGAAGTGTGAAAAAAACACAGGCGGTTGTGGTGAAAGGGGCATTTAGTATTTGCCTCAAACTAAATTCCTCGTTTCGCATTTATAGGTCAACCAAGCGCTGCTGAGAGGAAAAAATAAATATCTCAGGAAATTTATTTCCCTTTCAAAAGGCATGCTCAGAAATAGTTTCTCCATTTTTGGCATGGCACTTCATGTAATGAAAAGATTACATCTTATTGTTTATCAGGTTCCGTTTCGAGTACTTTCCGTTGCCAGCTCTCTGATCATCTGAAGCCTGGATGTGAGCATTGTAAAACAACAAAATAAAAGCCTTTCATCAAACAATGCAGCACTGTTTTGCATGTGCTGTTGATACTGACCCACAGGCAGACTTTGCTGTTGATCATCCCAGGGAGGATCACATTGCAGATGAGCAGTTACTGTACTTTTGTCATAAAGTTCCATCTGTCCCTTGGGATCAGCGAGGCAAAGGGACATCTCCCACCTCGCCTTGTAAATAACCAATGAACCATTGGAATCCTATAATTCTAAATTAGGGATTGGATGCGTGTGACAAGGGCACCGGGGCACTGGGAGATAAAAGGCTCTCCGAGGACCCATTAGTCCCTCCTACCATGCCTTTAATCAATGGGCTAATGTTTACTCTGCTTAGTGTGTCATTTATAATTAAAAGTAGTACTGCTCATTAGTGTACAACGGGCCCAAGGTAATAATTTTAATTCATAAAACATCACTTAGATCCTCATCCTCTAAAGGTGCGGTCATCAAATGGCGATACCGCAGATAAACTTGCCATCACTGGTTTAATGAAAATTTAATGACTTCTGAGGAATGCGCGTTGATTTCCAAGAGAGTATTGTGTTTACCGTTTTTACAGATGGGGCAGCACTGCTCCGGCTCGTACACGGGGTTGACGCACTCTGGGACGGCGCAGTCCGACACCACGCAGTGCACCTCGTTATTTGGTTCGCAGCGGCACCATTCGCAGGGTGACGGCTGTGGGTGGGGGGTGGAGGGGGGGTGGAGGAGAGAAAAACAGCAAATCGAGGTTAGATGATTCGGTAGGATTCAACCTCGCGTGTGTGCGTGTGCACTCTACATGACTGGTCAGTCTAAGTAACAGCCTGCTCCTATATGCATACTTGCTGATATTTTCCAGTTAAAAATAGTTTTATTACATGCATCTCGTGCTGCCTTGACAAACAAAGAAACAAGTTAATAAATTATTCACAAAGCCAACAAAAAAAGCCTGTAGCTGACTGAGTAAAATCACTTGAAACAACAAACAAGGGAACCTATAAAGTGGTGCTCATGATATTTCGCATTTTGCTGCATTCTGCTGTGGCCCGCCTCAGGAAACAGTTGAGAGCCTTATCTTACCACCTCTCTGCAACATGTAAATCAGTGCTATGCAGCTGTCTCTGCTGCTGCCTCTTCCTTAACTGTGTCTTTACAAAGTCTCTTGACCGGAAAATGAACTGTGATGCAATTACATGGAGTGGAAAAATACTGTTTCCAAATCATGAAAGGTCAACTGTTCATCATGTTAGATTTTCTTTCTGCTCATCACGCCAGGTCTGTTCTTGCAGTGACTTGGTACTCTATGCTAACCTTCCAGAGTTAAAATTTTTTATTTTTACTTTTATATTCATATGTATGTGTATGTTGTTTTTTTTAAAGGAATAGTTTGTCATTTTATGAAATACACTTCCCAAGGGTCAAATGAGAATTTGAGCTCATCCGTACGGTATACATGCAACTGTTTTATGTTTTTGTATGTATTCAACGATCAAGATGTCCCTTTAACCCATCTTTATGCTAAGCTACACTAGCCAGCTCCTGGCATCAGCTACAAATTTACCATACAGACACCAAAGTGGTGTTAATCTTCTCATCTATCTCCTGGCAAGAAAGCAACAGAGTCTCTTTCCCTCAAACAGACGAATTGTTCCTTTAGATGCTGGACGCTGTAGCTGTTTTGAAATAAGTCATTTTATTTTTCTCGTTATGCCACCAGCTATCCCAAAGGCATTAGTTTGAGCAAGGTTGCTATATTTATATCTGCTAGTGACAAACTGAATTGTAGTACGAACAGCAAAAACAAGGACAGCAATTTTTACTGTTACTAATCCAGTTTTGTCTCGAGATAATTGAAAGAACTGCAGAAATACTGGCTGCTATAATGTGACTTTTATCAGCTAATTTTGCCAGGATGCATTAAGTGGCACAAAATTGGAAGTGTCAGGCTCGTATTTTTATTAGAAGCCATGGTAGTCTGGATGCGCTGCAGCCACAAATTGGATATGAGCAACGTTTTGAGATGGCGATGGGTAAGCAGCATGCAGGGAAACAAGTGCATAACCTCTTTCCTTACTGTGGCCAGGCTATCTGTATCACCATGTGTGAAATATCAGATAGGTTGCTCTTAAACAACAATAAAAACGTTAACGGTGGATTTTGCTAGCGATCAGGCCCCTTCCAGGGAAATCAACAAGTTCAAGAACAGCGGCTACCCTCATGTGTGGACGTGTACGTGACTTGTTTGTGTCCTGGCAAAGGAAGCTGTGCTCCGTGTCCCTGCTTTAAAAGATTCACACCCCTCGTGATGTTAATGAAGATAGATTTCTTGGGCTTATTCACTGTGTCTGTTGAATATTTTAGGGTTGCCAGTCTCTGATGTATAACCCATCTCAAGGCTTTTCATTTCCAGTTGAAGCTGCACTTAAATGATAAAGGCTTTTAGGAAAATGCACACATGCACACCCACGTCAGTTGCCCGCCGGAAATGCTGTCTTCAATTGACTTTTATTATTTATTTTCAGCAACACTTTTATGCAACACTGTTGAAAATATGGTTGTTTTTAACTGTCTTTTAACTTGATGAAGGATGTTAATCATTGAACCTCCAGATTTGACTTATTTTAAGTTATCAGAGCAACGGTGGCTAGGATGAGTGAAACCACACCAGAAACCCACTTTGTTTTTAGCGCTGGGAGCTGGATAGCCAAGAGGACTGTAGTTCCTGTGTGTCAAGACTCCACCACAGAGATCTTTGTTTTCTGGTCCCCTTCTCCACTCAGCCGTTGCATGTGTCACTTGAGCCGTTCCCTCAGCTTCCACACCTGGCTGCAGTTAACCTGCAGCTGCCCAAAAACTAGCGTTTAGTGGACAATTGCAGTCTCTCCCGTAACGGCCCAGCTCTCTTTTTCACGCTGGCATTCACACCAATGGCTTGGGTTCATGCACTGTAACGGATGACTTATTTTACCTATTTTATCTCAAACTGCATCCTGACCACCGGTCCACTTCTGGTCACTCCTTGTCTGCATCGGCAAACCTCTCCCTCCCCTTCAAACCAAACTGAATACTACCCAGGACAGAGCTACAGCCTTATCAAATGCACTAGTCAACATAAAATCTTCCAAACTTAAAGTTTTGGTTCACATTGCCTGTAACCAAGTATCCCAGGCTCTGCTCTGGTTTATCACATCACACTATTTTCTCTGATTTACTTTATGTAATAGCCCTATTTGACCCTCTAGCATTAATGATCTGGTCAATAATTTCAATAACCTGTGTTTGGTGTTAGATGCCACTGCACCTATTATGACCTGGTGAGTAGCAGCCACCAACACATCTCTGTGGATAAGATGCTATCCCCAGCAGTAAGCAGCAGTGCAGGAGGGCTGAGCGCAGATGAAAAAAGACGAAGCTCAATGATCCTTTTATACGCACGGAAGCCCCTTTGACTTGGCTCTATCAAAAAATCAAGAATGCAAGTACAGCTTACCTTTCAAAATTAATTACCGCTAATAAACACAATGCTGGAGCTCTGTTTAGCGCAATCAATCAACTTGTACAGCCTGCTCCTGCTGCTATCGCAGCCACCTCAACTGGAAATTGTGATCAGTAGTTATAATTTTCTTGTCAACAAGATCGGTAGATTCAGGACCAGCACTGTGCCCTTGTCCTCGGCTTTTGAACCACGAGTTAGTGTTTTAAATTTACACACACACACACACACACACACACACACACTTGCTCTCCATCTAAAAGAAACCCTGCCTTGATCTATCCATTTTGAACAATTTTAGACACGGCTCAAAATTACCTTTAATTTCCAACACACTTGAAAAACCCTTCCCTGAGCATCTTATCAAGTAGTCGAAGGGAATAACATCAACAACAAATTTTAATCTGACTTTTGCCAAAATAGCGGTTGTGAAAGTCGTTTGTTCGGGCCATCCGGGCAACTGTGTCCTCATTCGCTCTGCTCTAATATAGGGTGCCCCAGGTGTATCCTCGGTCCTGTTCTCTTTTATATGCCTCCCCTTGGCTGTCTTGTATGTCATATCATTGTTAACCAGACGTCACAGCTGTATTTTTCTGCTTTTTTCTCTTGCCTTACAGCAATGACCTTTGTCTCTTGCCTTATTCAAGCTGCCCTGGCAGGTCCTCTGCTCGTACAAAATGAGGGAGCTTGTCTATTAACTATAGGCTTGGTCCAAGATCTCATATCACTCCTATTTTAGCCTCAATGCGTCTGCTGGCAGTGAAGTTCAGGATTTCTAAATAGTTTTAATCAGTTAGAAGGCCCATCACAATGTGTTTCCACGCTATTTAGCCCTTACACTACTGAGCGGCCATTTAGGTCGTCAAACCAAAACCTTCTTCTGCACATGCATATGCAAAACTACCCCCCCCCCCATCTTAGGTTGCTGTATGCTTTCTGCATTTGGAAATACATTACATTTGAATGGATTTTGGAATGCTCATTGTGTTGAAACAGGGGCCAGATGAATACAGTTTTGGCTACTTACTTTAACCAAATACCCATATAGATCTGAATCTCTATGACTTGACAACATTTTGTCATCCTCACATGGCACGTTATAAGGCTGTGTCTGACACATATGATCTGGACTCATGTTGTAGTGACTGCATTTTTAATTCTGCAAGTTTCTAGCGATATTTGGCTCGGTCTGACAACCAGTAATTACATGAAAAGTAAAGACGAGGTATCCTAACCTTGAGCAACATGCAGTATAAAACCAATTACGCCTTACTTTACATTGATGCTGCCAGCAGCAGTAACCCAGGTTCAGTCAATTATGTTAGGTAGTAATAAATATGTCTCATCACGGAATTGGAGCAACAGTAGTTTGCCGTAATGAGATGCATACTGCGTGTTTATTGCGGCGTTTAAATGGCAGTCCAAACTCACTGGCTAGTGCGTTTACAAACACACGAGGGTGGTTTGGGGCGAATGTGTGTTTGGCCGTGTAAACATGATCTGTTTTCATAAATGTGGAGAAGCACTGATCCTGCTTTTTTATTAAAAAAACACCAGTTGGAGTGCTGCAGTAACGAGGACTTGTTAGCATCTTATCCATCTTCCTGAACATAGTGCACCATATGTGCAAACATGCGGTTCACTCTGCACTTGAGCGTGCATAAGCCACATAGTGTCGAGTTATTTAGCTAGTCAGTAGAACAATAAATATGATGATATGCCAAACTGAAAGTCTAGCAAGTCTGACTGCAGAGGATAAATTGGATTGCCGCTTTTGTCCTTTATTACTGCTGATAAGAAGAGACTGAAACCGACTGTGGCAGAGGAATGGCTGCTCGAAACAAAAATGGGTTCATTCTTAAATGCTGAAAGAGCTCACTTTGCACAGAAATGAGAGTGGCTGGATGTGGAGGAGTCACACAGACCTGCACTGATGTAGACAATCAGAAACTGGCATATTGCTGAAATGGCGAGCAACCGCATCTCTCATGTTTTAAATGCCAGTTAGCACGATCTAATCTAACGGCGAAGCACAGACATTGAGTCACTGTAGGAGTGGCACAATTAGTCTAGCGGATGGGAACGGATCTAGCTCACGCCAATTTTGATTCATATTTGATCAGCTGCCAAACATACAGCGAGGAAGTTGGTCAAAAACATCAAAATGGGAACAATTATACGCTGCTTTAATAGAGGCTGCATCTGGCGCAGATACAGTTTCCCCCTCATAAAGCATGTTACTATCTTTAGAGGATATAGAAGGACATGATTAGATATCATATAGTTGTCCTTAAAGTACAGATTAATGATGCGTGACTAAATCTGCTCAAGCTTTCATTTGTTTCTCTTATCAAATGCATTGCCTCGAAGAGTGGCTGCTGGTTAATTGTAGGAATAAATTGGAATTAAACTCAACATAAGAATTAACATATATTATCCATGTGGTTTGAGCCGATGCAGCCAGTGCTTAAAAGAAATTGTTAACTGAGATTATTTGTTGTCTCCGGCTCACATTCATTTTTCGTATTGTAGAATTGATGAGAATTGGGGAGCTGGCTTCCTGACGTTCTGAATGCAATATTGAGAGTCATCCAGCGGTGATTCTAAATCTCCCAGATACCACTTCATCCATATGGTGTTAATGCGCAAACAAGAGGACTGGCTACCAGAGACAGTGTTGTTTATTCACATCAAACGTTGGCCTTTAAAAATAAATAAACTCAAAGCTGAAGTGCCATTTCTCTGAAGGTTTATCTGCCACGTTGGCTGTACTGATGCAGCTCAGGTCGAAGCCTGCCACTGCAGCTGCTTCACGGGCACACGTATATTAGAATTGCAATTTGAAAAAGAAAACCACTTCATGTATTTATGACACATTGCAGATTCGCTCAGTGCGTTCAAGGGTGCCTGGTGCGTCCTTTTGTGTAAAGAGGATCAGTCATGCCTGAGCTCAGACTTACAAAAGAAAATGGAGCAGCAGCGCTGAATTTAGACGTTCTGCCAGATGTTTTAGGTGTCCCCATCTTATCTGCTGGCTTTTAGAGTCATTCGACATGTCAAGCCTTTTTATTGCCACCCTGAGACCAATGGAGATGGGACAGGGAAGGAATGAATAGTCAAATAACCTTCAGCTGGGGCACGTGGTAATCCTGCCTGGACAACAGGGTCACAGAAAACTCACCCATGCGGTTAATAGGAGTGACGTGAATGGATTGACACTAGAAATGCATGCTGCCGTTGTCCAACTTAAAATAATAGTTTGTCGGGTGCTCGGGGATGCTAAAACACAGATATTTTAATTTCAAGTTCAAAAAAAGTTGGCACTTTTGCAATAATTTCTAACATTCTGGACCCCTGTTGCTTCTGGCAAATTGGATAGGAAAATCAATTCAAGCAATCATTTTTACAGCTTTTATGGCGTTTTGGGTTTTTTTTTTAAATCTCCTACATGCCAGTGCTAAAAAGCAGAGACACTAATTACCATTGAGTGCGATGCGTAAGCTGCACATGTAAGTATACATCCGTGCTGTTTTAAATGAGTTATTGTTGTTGTCCGTGCATGGGCTTTCTCAGTATGTTTTTTTTATATATTTAAGGTGCACTAAAGGCGTTTGTCACACTGGGTGGGCAATTAATAGTTTCGAAAGACAAATTCCAAACAACAGTATTTTCTATCCTGTGTATTGGAGCATGGCGGTAAAAAAGCAATAGCGTTTTTGTTTTTTTTTTTTCTCTGAAAATGAAATTCCCTTAACACTGAAGCCTTCCTCTTCAACTGCACTGGATAGATTAGTGCTTGTCTCGTAGGGATTTAAGGAAAGATTGGGGGGGGGTGGACGTGGGGGGGGATCGCAGGAAGCACGGACGGGATTGTTCACATTTGAGTTCACATCCCAGCCCTGGCCTGTCGATCTGGGATCTGAACTCACCCTATAGCTCCTGGTTCTTGATTGCAGCTGCGCTGAGGACAGAGGCACGCCGACAGCCGTGCTGGGCGGGCTGGTCCCTTCCTCATCTGATGGGAAACCCTGTAGGTGAAACACCTACTAAGGTTGAGTGGCATGACTCTCTTACAGGGCAACAAAACAAAATGATCGAAAATACACCCACTGGTACTCGATCTGCACCTGCAAAATCCACAACAGAATTTAACGCCATTTTGCCAAAAGTAGATACCTGAGTGAACAAATTGATGCTGGTAGATGCACTTATGACTAATATGTCAGGTTGCTGATGCATGAATTATACCAGCATTAGATTCAACAAATGACAAGCTGGCGCTGCAGTCAGCTGCTTTGTGTTGAATGAATGCCCATGACCACTTGCACGGCAATGACAATGACTCCGCTTACATGGGACTTAATGACTGGCTTATTTCATGATGAGATTTTCATCAAAATGAAGCTGGAGAATTAAGGAAATTAATTTTAAGTATTTCTTGATGCCAAACTATGAATAGCGACATCAATTCACCATTCAAACTTAGACATCCGAGCACCCAAGAAGCTCTTGTCACATCTCTTTTGTTATATTTCTGAGATGCTGTGCCTTTGCGCTTCGTCTCCATCATCTGCTTCTGAATATAAATGCAAACGTCGGCACACTGCAGCACGATTCCCGCCAAGGAAATGCCAATGAGGCCCGCACCAAAGGTTAACCTGTCGGCATCTCTAAACAGGGGTCTGTATCCCAGATACTGACGGCCTTTGATTTCCTTGAACACTGCAGGGTTCCAAGGCTTTCATGTCCTCGCTGAAGAGACTCCACACTGGATGTGGACTAAGACATTAGAGTTAGTTGTGTGGTCTTAGATGGAGGATGTTTGATCATGTTACCAAGGATTTCCTTTCTCCTTATTTTTGTCACGTCATTTTCACCAAGCTTAGGAAGAAGGAATCAGTCAGAACAAGTGAATGCTTTTTTTTTTTGCCCTCCCCCAAAGAAATGTCCTTCCCTCTCCAGGGCCTTGAGTCAAGGTTAGCATGAGGGTGAGGTGCACTATTGATGGACTTGATCTCTTATTAAACTGCATGGCTTATGCACACACAGCAGCCCTTACGAAACCTGTGGACCTGCATCTCAATGCAGGACTGAGTTTGATGCTGTCCAACATGCAAACCAACCAATCAGTACAGATGAAGTACATTGGCTTAAAACAAGCTGACGCATCCCACCCATTATTAACAGCAGCAGGGTGTCACTTTCATGCTTTAAAGAAAGTGTAAAATGTCCAAAAGGTTTACCTAGTCATTCTTTGTTTGTTTTCTTCCTACTGGTTTTGTCTGATTTCCAAAAAAAAAAAAAAAAAAAAAAAGAAATGCACTTCCACATATAAGCTGCAGCAGAATGGTTGATGAGTATGCTTCTCTGCATCTTATTTTGCTTAACTCTCTGTGTAGCCCCCCTGCCTGCTTCAATTTGCTTCGGTGACATGACATTCTAATATTCGCAGGTGTGACATGCTCCAACATCTCCCAGCAGAGGTTTCTTTGTTTCGCCTTGAAGTCCTTATGAGTCCAAACTTAAATAAAGCATATTTATCTTTCATATATCTTTCTCTAACTTTAGTTCTGCACTAATCACATTTTGTATGTGGAAAATGGGTCAAATAACTAATTATACTGTAGAAAATTCACCACAGATACCCTCAGCTCCAGGGAACAATGTAGCAGCTTTCAGCTAATTGTTTTGGTTTTACAGTCTACAACTTTTTAGCTCCCTGTCAGTGCTCCCATGAATTTCATCTCAAGCTGCATGACTGAGCAGTTTAGGCTATAGGGAAAATGATCATTTAAACCGAAACAGCACCAAAGAGCAGACAGACAAAGTTAGTGAACAGCAGGTGAACATGGCAGAGCATTTAAAGAGCCAGATGGAGGAATTTCCCAAGGGTTGGTAGAGACCAAAAAATAAGAGCTAAAAAGTCAATATTGGACGTATGTCCATAAACCTCTTGAAATGAGACTCATGTGACTGCTAGTGAGTGCTACGTGTCTGCTGAACGTGTAAATAGGCAAGTGTTTATGGAAAGTAAGTAATTGCTTTGTCTGTTGTTGGTTTTAGGTGAACCAATAACATTGCATATCTATTTCATTTGTGCAATAATGTGGATTTGCACATTGTTTGAGCTCTGGTATCTCTGCAGCGCTTGTAAACACTGCTGGAGACTTTGCTAATGTGTGACTGATCCTGGTAGTTATTCTTGAAGATGCTTCTGAAAGGTTAGTTTGGAGTATTCACTTAGTTCTCGAGTGCCTGTTATTACTAGGTATCTTTTGGCCACGCAGCAAATAAACATGCTCTTGTTCACTGACATATCAACATAAATCCTTTCTAAGAGCTGACGAGAGGAACCTATTATTCACCAAGCTTGTCTTTGCTTCCATTTTTTTTATACTGGAAAAAAACAAACTTGGTGGCTGTTTGTCTATGAAAATTGTCTAACCACAGAAATTGGTTTCTGAATGAATCTGAGGTAGGAAATAGGCCATGCAATTTAAGAATAAGGCTTTGGTTTGTGTCTGCAACAGAAATGTGTTGTTGTCATATCACCAGTTTTCTGGCTCGTCTCCCCCAGCAAATACTGGGCTCACGAGACATAAATGTCCTTTATCTAACCTCGTGTCTTAACAGGGTTAAATACAGGTCGAGATAGATTCAGTCAGTGTGATGGAAAAACTATGAGGCTCCAACCTCACTTTCATCCTGAATCCTCATGATTCAAATCACAACAGTGAAGTCAAATCATAACGAAATTTAACATCAGGTACCTATACGCGCAGACACGGGCTGTTGTTTAGGACGCATTGTGTCACATTATATTTCAATCACTTTACAGCACCGATCCACTCGTGACGAATTTGAATGAGGAGGGATCCCTCGTGGGCAGCAACAGTTTAAACACAGACTGTCGTTGTCATGCTCGTAGTGTCATTTCTAATCAGGCAGTACTGTCATGCTCCACAACAGCCACTGAGACGCCAGTCTAATGAGCAGAAACAGCGCCTCGTCTGCAGGAGACACAGGGAAACTGGATCTGCCAGCAATGACTCAGTGTCCACAAATCAAAGCATCAACATACTGTTACACCATCCCTCAGTTTAGTAATGCGGGGTGCATGTTCAGTTGATAGTGCAGGGAGTTGTTGGGGTGGGGGCAGATGACATCACTCTAGAGGCAGCCATCTTTGTGCCCTTGGCCAATAAACACACTGACTAACTGAACGCCTCCCTGACCCATACCCTACATCCCAACCAATGGCCAATTGTGCTGTGCTGTTGTATTTAACAAAGATGACCGCTTTCAACAAATTGCAAGACCAGGAAGCAGTGTGAAGGTGTTTGATCTACTCCATTGTCCCTGGCCTAGATGTAGTGCTACTGTCACAACATTAGATTTCCCATTGTGTTGTGCACTCTGTGCATTCTTTGTCTGTTTAGGAGTGTTCATATGATTGTGTATTAGTATTCCAGACAAATTTCCCAGCACAAGAGTTGCTTTAGTGGCATCCAGACCAAAATCACAATGATTCATTGGTTGAGACTGAATGAATCTACCTGGCAAAAGGAAACTAACTCATTTGCAGCAGTCATAACTGCTCCCCCTATGAGAAGGGAAATAAATTGCACATGGGAAGTGTTTATGGCACATTTAGTTAGATGCTACAATTTTGAATCACTTTTTCGTTGTTGTTTTTTTTATGTAGATGAACCAGCAGATTCAGCTGAGGAATCTAACAAATAAAGTGAGGATAATTAAAAACACCAGGACCCCAGTGTACAAGCCAGGTCTTACCTTGAATTCCTCCAGTATTTTATACGTTTTCCCCCGGTACTCGCAAAAGTTTTTAACCTCCTTGCACTCGGGGCAGCATCCATTGTGTTCCACTTTGGTGCACTTAGGATGCAGTTTTGGGCACTCGGGCTGGTCGCACACAGGCCCGTCCTCCGTGCACACGCACGGACAGTTCGAGTGTCCCGGGTAGAAGCGCTCCCCGAGTTTGTAGACGAAGCCGCTGTCATCCACGCATCCCTTCCCCCGGTAGTCATCGAAGACGATGTTTTCACCTGCGGTCCGCTCCGCCTCGTCCGCGGCGTAATCCTCGGGGTTGCCCACCGAGGCCGGAGACACGGCGCACAGGGCCAGCAGGAGAACGAAGGCGGGCGAGAGGAGAGGGCCCATCCTTCGCCGCGGCACCGATATCCACATTCAACGAGATTGCGTGGATGTCATCCCTAGGCTCCCGGTATCCTCTCCGTATCCGTTCTGCGCTTCATTATCGTCGTCATCATCACTTGAGGAAATGGACTGCAGTGGGGGGAAAAATAAATAGATGATGTGATGGCCGATTCAACTGCTGTTAATTTAGACATCCTCAAATAAAAACATCAAAACTTTACCTTCCCAGTACTTTTCCCTATTGCTTAGGCCTATGTGGGCTGTATTGCATTTGCTGTACCCTGTTGCTGCAACCAATTGTCTTTATTGGCATCATTCAACTTTATTTAATTGTTATTCAATCTCCAGAGACAAATGGGATTCCCCAGAGCGGCTTACTCAACAGGATAATGTCATTACTCTTGAAAGAAAATAAAAAGCTTTGTTCACATAAGAAGCATGCAGTCTATATGTGCGGTGGCGTGTGTGTGGTGCGCAAGGGTGCTCGGATACAAATTATCTTCTTCCTGCAAAATCTCAGCAATAGCTCAACGTCCAACAACAGAGGGAAAAAAAGGTTAAAACATCCATTATCTGAAGTGGGTGGATTATGGGCTATTCTTCACAGATGTTCTTCTCCACATTAAATAAAACCCTGCCTATTAGCTATCTTTGTACAATTTCAAACTCTATGGGAGCGACCAGAGACAACAGGTAGCTATTAATCTGCATCAGATCCCCTCGAATCCAGTAATTATACAAATCATTGCTTCAGCATCGGATTTAGAGTCACCCGTTCTTCCTAAATCAGCCATGTAACATGCAAATGTCTCCGAATCACTGTTAAATGCGCAATGATTTAACCCAAATTGCATTACTATCCATTCGGAAAGGGGAGGGCGGGGGGCAGAGCAGAAATCCAGACAGTTAAGTAATATAGCCATAGGCCTGGCTGAAGATAAATATTTCCTCGTAGCTTGGAACCGTTTGGATTTTAAGTGCTGCGCGTCATGACAGATCAATTGCAATACCTGTGACAACAGAGGTGTCATTTAAGCGACAGGGCAAACTCACCGCGTTGAAATTGCTTGATATCCACTAAGAGCGAAGCCAGAGAGCCCAGCACATAGAAGGCTGGAGCAAATTACAGATAGTCCCTAAACCCTTTAGAAACTTCACTTTATCCACAGGGGAAATTCACCAGGCTCCACAAGATACTAATATTCCCCCCCCCTCGGTCGTGATGACGGGTTTAAAAGCAATTGAACACCAGCCTTTTGGAGATATGGTCCCCCCCTTTCCAGCGTAAACACAAAACAAGGGTATCCACGTAAAAGTAGGTCTGCTTCATGATTATCCTCATCGGACTCGCGTTTATTTTTCTGAGACAATATCTCAGTTCACGTCCAAAGGCATGCGGTGCGGAAAGAGACGGAGAAGAACAGCTCGGGAAAAAAAATCCCCTGTAGCGTTTCCTGAGAATCCGGAGTCAATTCAATATTTCCCCAACGATGCAGGTGTACATTAGAAAGCAGCAGTCAATCTTGTTGCACATACATGTGTGCAGCCAATACATCCAGCGGTTGCGTGAAAACATAAAAATCTCGATGGGTAGAAGTTAAGGAGTATCAAAAAAGAAATCACACCCTCACGCAGTGAAGCCGGTCAGCTGGCAATTTTCGTTTTTCGCCATGAGGTCGCGTTCGTCGTCACCGGGCGACACCGAGGAGGGAGCGCTCCGACTTTCAGCACCTTGGAGAGCGACTGTCTCCTGCGTCCTGCACCGAGCAGAGCAGAGCGCCCCCCCAGTCCTCTGTCGCTCACAGACAGAACAATGCGCTCATCCCGTGATCCGAGGACAACTCCGACTGCATTTCTGCAATTGCAAGACGTAAAGGCTACCATAAAGTCAAACGACGAGGTAAGTGCTCAGTAGTCAGACAGGTCTCCTGGAGGAGCAGCGAGTGTAAACTGAGGAGGTAGGTCAGGTCTCTCAGACGTGTGGGTGTATGTGTGTGTGTGTGTGTGTGTGTGTGTTGGGGGGGGGGGCGTTTGTAAGCGGGTGCGTGCATGTAATGTGTCATCACCCGGTCCGTGCGTGTGCGTCTGCGCACGTGCGCGTGTATGCCAGTGCGTGAGTGTACTTCACACATGTCCCGCAGCCTGTTTCCCTGAGTCACTCATTAATTGCAGCACAGTTATAGGGAAACCCATTTGTATTCTGCGGTGCAACGCAAAAAAAAGAGTCTGACTTCTCAGCCCCTACAACAACAGGGAAAATACAGCATGGCTTTGCTGAGCAGCAGCATCAGCTTTGTTTTACAGATGGTAGCCCGTAGGGGCCACTGCCTGACTACGTTCAGTCTGAACACAGATGAGTGAGTGGGGCCCAAAAGACCTTCACTTAATGAGTTGTTCCCCAGAGGTATTGTGCATATCTTATCAACAACCACCTTATGGCCTGTCTTGTCCATACAGTATATAACTATCCATTCATGGCCTTGATTTGAGTAATAATTGAAACCTGCTATTTTGATAGGTGCTCTTTCACTTGAAATACCTGTCAAACCCCCAGTGTAACTCAGTCCAAAACACACCTCCATGAAGTTTTTCATTAGAAATGAACTGCACATGTGCTGCATGCTTTACCCATCATGGAAAGTCAAATTCAACCAAAATGCATTCACATGTATTTGCTCCACCACTTTCTACCTGACTATCTAAAAACAAATATGATTATGTGATTACAGATATCCTTTCTATATGTACAAATCGTATCATGTAAAAAAATGGAGTTAAAACCCACCGTGCCATGTTGATTTCCCTTCGTCCTCTACCATCTCTAATTCTAGAGGAGGAGATGGACATAATGAGAAACTTTCAAATTAAACAAGGATTTCAAAGGTTTGAGACAGCTACAATGTGAATTGTTCAAGAAGGGCTGCAACATCAAGGCAATGTCCTGCATACATCAAGTGTATCATGTACTTTAATGCATGGAGATATGCTCAGCCTCTTCTCCTATGAACATGTTACTGGGCTGCAAACAGCAAGCCTGCACTCTGGTAACATTTGTTGAGTAAATTTAGCATCAAGCTCAGGCTTGATGACATTTTTACCTCCACAATTAACACTCTATTCAGAGAGCAGCCAGCTCTTGTTAGCTATACTCCACCAATTATTTTCCTAATCGCAGATGATCTAGAGGCAAAAAAAAAAAAAATCATAATATGTATATGATCTGGATCATTAAACTCGATAATATAGCATCTGAGTGCAGTGCTAAGTCATTCAGGTTGTGAGAGAGTTGTGACAGATCATGTGGGGGTTTGTTATTGCTAAAAATGGCAGGTGTTTGAAATGCAGATGCTGGCAAAGCTGCAATCACAACAAAACCTGTGGCAATCAGGGGTTTGTCAAACTCCTGGTAACACAGGCAATGTGCATAATTACTGTGTCAGCTGAAACATTTAACAGCAAACACGAGGGCAAACGGAGGTTACACTGTTAACTTCTCTCCTTGACTGACTGCAGAATTGAGGACAACGTACTTTCATTATATTTTCATATGGTGTTTGCATTTATCTTAATCACCTCTAATTTTGACTGCTGTTCTCTCATGATTTTACATTTACATTTAACTTAATCTGTGGGCTGCAACTCTAACGAGACTTCTTTTTCTGAATTTATTTTCCCCTTCAAATCTTGCCTCCCACAGATGTGATTTGTGTTTGCTTAGGAACAATCCCTTACAGTTTCCAAATGTATGTCTTTCGCTCAGACTTTGTCCAAACATGTTCCTTTGTCCATGATAAAAAGTATACATTTCCAGGTTGCACTAGATTGTGTTTTAACTATGCAGCACAGACTCTGTATGAGCCCCTCCCCCCTTGCAGAAGAACACGTTGGCCATTGACCTGGTTACAAAGAAAAGGAACACTTGAGGTTTTTAGAGCCGCTCATCTTCCTCCCTCTTCTCTCACCACCCTGTGCAATGGAGCCAGAAAAAGTATATCATTTATTAAATCTGACATTGCACTTGAGTAAATGTTGGATCCTAATGTGAGATGTGTTGTCTAAGACGGCTGGCCAGCTACTCTGGCACGCCATGGTCCATTAGGCCTTCATTCTGGCTCACGTAAAACATGGGGTGGATGATACAAAACAACCCAAGAACTGAGAAATGTATGAGAGCAACCCCTTCTGTTAACAGACTTCCCATCTGTTATTGCTGGGTGGTGAAGTAGTCTTGCTGGTGGGACAATACTCTCATATGACATTTTGCTTAGCCTTTTAACAGAGATGTGTGTGTTTGATGTCAGGCTAACAATTCCCAGCTCAAAGGACTGGGTTCCAATTCAATCAGCTAATGGAAAGGGAGCTCTTCACCCCCCACCCCCAGCCGCGCCTCCTCCTGCCTTCCACCACCACTTTCCTGCAGCAAAGACATTCAAGACAGCAGACTCTATACCAAATGTTATAATGGTTTAGCCATTAGGGATACATTTATAGCCTGCTAGCAGGTCTTAGGCATTATATTTGGTCATTCACGCTAACTTATTAAACTGAATGTCAGGGAGGGAGAGTGATCTGAAGCCAGTTAGAGAGACGGGAAGGAGAAGAAACAGATTGTAGGAGGGAAGGGGGGCCTCAGGTACATCAAGACTTTGTCTGTAAGTGAAGCGTACACTTTTCCCTCTTTCATGGACATAGGGGTTATGCTTAATAAAGGCTTTGTGCTAACGTCTTTGGCAGGGAATTTCTGACCGTGCCTTTAAATTAACACCAGTAGTACAATTTTACCGTGACAAATTTAATCCTTTGCTTGAGCTCCTGCAATCCCCTGCTGATTTCACTCCATAACAATGTGAAATCATGTCTCTCCGGCTGATCCTGACACAAATTTAAAAGAAAAAATAAATCTTGCAGATTTTGCTTTGCCTCAGTAAAGTCACTTCATCATCTTAATATGATGACTGTATTTGCACTTTAATCAATTTGATTTTATAGAAACTTCCTCCATTGTTATATTCATTGCATATCACATGATACAGAAGCTGTACAATGGAACATCAGACATTTGGAAAGATATTCAGGGAACGAAGCATGCCATCAGATTTTTGGATTTCTTGAGTTTCTAAACATACAAAATATGCATAAAATATTGCACAATGCACATGTAGGACTTTTTGTTCATGTAAACATATACAGCAAAGCTATGAAATATACAATATGATACAGTCATACAGTGTAGAATATGATGATTTTAACCACATTAATGCTACATTATGTGCCGAAAGGGGAAATTGTGTGTTAACTTGTTAAGGAAAAGTATGAAACAGCATATCAACTGGAGGCCTTTTGTAGGCTATGTGCTGTGTGGATTGTATGCATAAGTGTTTCAATTCAGGCATGCATTCAAGAGTGTATCTCATAGCCCGACACTGTTTCACCCAATCCACTTTTCCCTATGGTCCTATAAACCACATCCTGTATTACATGGCACACTGATTCAGACATTCAAATAGCCCCTCTAAAGCAAAGGGAAAGAGATTCATTGACTTTTGGGGATGAGTCAGCTTGGTGGCAATGGTGAATAGGGAAGAAATTCATGCTCTGGTTGCAGTTTGCTGGTGGATTGTGGGTCTCCCTGTGATACTTATTATCCCAGCTGTGTGTAATGGTGCCCCTGTGGGTGCTGGCATTTTCCACCGAGTTAGAATAAGAGCTCTCTCCTCCTCCCATAGGGGACCTGTAGAGACTCTCTGATTCGCTTTCTCCGAAGGCTGACGGTGCTTCAGCAGCTCCGGGGAGGTGCTGAGCTCTGAGACTGTGTCGCTGTGGTTGGTTGCCCCTTAATGACTCTGCTGCTTTAGACATGCAAATAGAGTTGAAGTGGAGAGAGGGCCTGGAGGGACAATTTGGCATATGAATCAACTGCAATATACTGGATATTACCGTGTAACATGTGACTAAGTTATATGAATAAATGAATGATTGAATGACTGAGTTGAATACCCAACAATGCCAGTGCGCATTTTGAGTAACATAATTATGAGAACCTTTCACCGATAAAAAGTATTCACCACTTTAAACTCAGGTAAATTTTTTTTCATGCTGCAACATGAATTTGTATGAATTTGGTGAACCCCAGCTAATTCAAAAACAGACCCCAGTAAGATTTAAAATTGAAATAAATAATTTGACTTTTTGGAACATAAAATTGTTGTCATTGCTAGGGACTCTCAATGGATTCTGGTTTGTTTCCTGCTTTTTCCTAGTGTGTTTAGTGTGTTTAGTGTGTCTTTAGTGTTTCCCACCTTTGTGAATGTCTTCCCTGCCCTAATGTGTTCCACCTGTGCCCTATAATCCCTGCCTTCCTCATTAATTTAAGTCCCTGTGTTCCTGTGTTTCTCCCCAGTTTGGTTTTCTTCTTTAGTATTTCTTCTCCAGAGGTTTTTGTCATCTTTGTTTCTCTGCCTGACTGCTTTTTTGGATCCAAATAAGTTTATTTAATATTATTTTTCTTATTCACATGTGTGTTTGCATTTGCACAACTATACAAATATGCAACCCTTATCTGCTTTTTTAGAGCAATGAGAGTACATTGCACAAAAAAAAAAATCTTGAGCTAGAAGCGAGTTGTAGCAATCCTGGTTCCTGTAGTATACAGGGCTGATGAGAATTATATTGTAAAATATTTATCCGTATCTTGTGGAGAGTCGTAGTATTATGACTAAACTACACCCTCCTTTGTGATACCTGAAATTATTCGTGGGTGGAGCATCATTTTGATCATTTGCGACAATAATTTCAATTCTGTTGCACAGATGACGCCCCTATCCACATCCTGTGCAGTCTGAGCACAACTGCTGCTCAGGGAAATAATTACTGCTTTGAGTTCAGGCTTTACATACTGACATGGTGTGTTACAGCATGAATGTCCTCAGATTTCACAATAGTCATTAGGGCACTGGGGAGGTGTGGTGTTTCCCAGCGTGTGGAGGCCAATTAGATTGATTGACATTACATACAAAGGGCGTCTATCATGAGTGGAATGTATTCAGTGGCAATCATCCACAATTACACTAACCCCTGGAGATGCTAGCAACTAAATTGTGGCCTTTGCTGAGTTCTCAGTTGTTTTTACAAAAACTTATAACACCTGTAACGAGGAAACAATACATTTTATAAATTGCCAACATAATTAACCATTAACATTTAAGCCTCAGAGTGAAACACTCACATGCAGTTTTTTTTTTAGCATTTACTATTTTTCTGTGACCATAGTTATAGAGGATGATATGCAGAAAACCGAAAGTAAATCATTTGTCATGGTAATCTCACACAACTAATCCTAGACCCAGTTTCCTTTACGTTTTTCAGTATGCTCTGAGGTTGAGATAACTGATCGAGATAAAAAATGGATGGGTTATGCAGTCAAGTACATTTTGATTACTAATTTTAAGATAAGGGGAGGACATTTAGTTATAATTATGTGCATATATTTTAATAGAAAAGGAATGCTTATTTAATATGTTTCAGTGTTCATGTTGTGAGTCTGCTCACATTCATTCCTCCACTAAAATATGACCACATTGGTGTGATCAGAAAAATACAGGCCAGATGGGCAATTAGGAGGCAACTGTGGGTTTGACACAACAAACATAACCATAGCGACCTTGGTTGATAGTGATATGGGACTGCCACCTCTGTAATCGCTCACTCATGTTGTCATGTTTGTTGATGTACTGTTCCGATAGGAGCAGGTACGTTGTATGATAATGTTGGGCTGAAAGAAAGAGACTGAATCTAAAAAGATTTCTTTGACCTGAGGGTTATGTTTGATACATTGTACATTTAGTACATTAAATGTAAGGTCTGCCTTCATTTGTTCTGTGTATTTGGACTTTATTTGGTTATATCAACACCTTAGAAACCTTTAATTATCTTTTTTAACTGTCTAACTACCCAGATTTAGGTGTTGTTCTTTGATATGTATAATTATATTAAAGATAGAAAAGAATGAATAAGTCATATTGTGTAATGTTATTGTTTAGTACAATTTTACTGTATCACATGTTTTTCTTTAATCCTATATACACCACATGGGACTGTTAGTCACCTCACAATGAAGTGACATTGGATCAATTTGCAGGCCCATATGTGTCCTCTGATAAGATGACATTAGACATGTGGTTTCTGCACAAACAACAGTGAGGGGTTGGCCACAATGGCTACATATAGACTGTTTTCTAGCAAATTAAATCAATCCATTGTGATGAATCAGTGTATTCTAGAAAAGCTGCCTGAAAACCAGGGATTTATTTTAATCAATGGATGTGCATTAAAAACAAGCTCCCTCTGTGTATTTGGAAATTTCTTGTGAAAACAGATCTGGCAGTGATGATGTTGACTTCCACTCTTGCTTATATTTATATGTATCATCATCAAAATTATTTGTTTGTTCGTGGTCTGGTGACATGTATAGTTTTTTTATATACTTTATATGTATACAAATCAAAAGTGATTAGAGCTGAATGGCCGAGTTCAAAGGCAGAGTGCAAAGCTGTTAATTTAACCAAGATATTGTTTAAATTTAGTGACAATGGAAGTGGGTGTTAATGTCAGATTATTTGTTTTTGGAAAGTCACAGAAATGGTTGGACACATGCCTCCTATTCAGTATGACTTTGGACAGCTGTTGTGGGGGGAGGGGGTTCTGAAGCTATTTGAGTATATTGGACCCTTCAGTGCGATGACAATGCAAGCTCCAACTTTGTTTTGTGAATTTAAAAGCATAGATGATGAAATTATATTTTATAATTCACAGTGAAGATGCCAGCTCTGGTGTAAAAAGGTTGTAGCCAAGCACCACATAGTCGATGACAATAAGTATTATTAAAGTTAATAATCATGAAACATTTCAGTACTGTGTTGACCATTCAGGTTTGAATTGGACAATGCACCTGAAAACGTTGACTCCAAGTGTTTGGCAGTTCTGTTTATCCTGTGGCGATCAGAGATAAGAAGTCATATTCAGGACAGCACAGTGATTTGTTTTGCGAAAACAAGAGTAAAAATATCTTATCTTAGCCTCACTTCAAGATATATAGTGTCTATTTATTTAGTCAGTTGTTGTGAATGCTTCCCTTCTACAAGACAGCAGGCAAATATTCCTCATGCTAATGTGTGATATTAGTCTAATGGTGTGTGGTGGATGTGAACAGCTGGCAGTTCCTTGTTGGGGTTGATAATTAGCCAGTAGCATGCAGAGGAATTATACTGCACATGGCCCCTCTCGCATACTCCCTGTCTCTGCTGCTCAGAGGCTGTTTCTCATGGGAACACCGGCCTCCAGCAGAATCAAAACCACACCAAAATCACCACAGGGATTTTCGTCTTCTCTATTTCTCATTCTGCTCGTTCCCACCTTCGTCAGCTCTCTTTCTTCCATCTTCCATCGCTGATTCTGGGAGATGCAGAGGTGGGAATAGTCACCCACTGAGGTGCTGACATCACTGCTGCAGATGGCAGAATGTGGATTTGTGCCCTATACTAATAAGACCAGGTGTTCCACCACAAGAGACACTGCATTTTAAATGGGCCTGCAAATGAAATGCAAACGCATTTAACTGTTGAGTGCATGTAGGTGCAGCAAGACCAGCATCTGGGATGCTATTAATATTCATGCCCTTATCCACTTATGAAAGTACTTTCCAAACATACACACCCACTGATTCTTGACTTGTTGACTAATTGTTTAGCAAGTAGAGCAATGGCAAGAACTAGAGAGCAAACTGTGACAAATAGAATTTCCCCAAGCACAGCATACTCTATTTACATAATGAACAAAGTCAACAAGCATCCTGATTCATCCATTATTGTACAAGTAGAGTTATGAGTGGACTGGTCTTCGCTGCTGCATGTTATCATCCATTGACATTTACACGTTGGCACAGTGTCGTTATGCAGATTGATTAATGAATTCCTTTACATGTCCACAGTGAGCACAAGTCCAGTTTTTCTCCATTTGACCTCTGTGTCTATATGGGTTTGCTTGCTAGAAGTCCACTGTAGTTTGTTGTTTTGACGAAACTTGAATGTTATTACTTTATTACTTTTAGCTCCTCCTTTGACCATTACAACTACACACTGCTGCCACCAGGCCAAAAGGTAATGTGCCTTGCTGATCAAGGTAGCAGGGTAATTGCATCCCTCTAATAGTGAAATAATGAGGATATGAAATGAAAAAAGGGCATAATGTATAGGCATGACTTCTGCGGCACTGCTGTGTTCCTTTTTTAGGGAAGCATACTGGTTTATCTCCTTGACCTTTTACTATGCTACTGAATCAGGAAGTCATTCTTTACTTGAGGTGAGAGGGCACTGTGATACTGGCCCTTTGGACGCCACGTACAAAGAGAGCTCATCTGATTTGCACATTAGGAATCAGTGATAATTCGAAAGATCTCTACTTCCAAATTCCCAAAATTGTTCATTCAACAGTAACCAATTCAAATCATCTGTATAAAGTTTACAACATACATGTTCCAGTCAGCTTACCAGACAGCACAGAACACAGATATTATTGATTGATGTTGCTTGTTCAATAAATATGTGTGCACCCATTAATATAAAAACTAATAGCGTAGACATTGAGTTTAATGTTTCACTTGGTTGTACAATGTGCTCTTAATGCTTTCCCCAGTGATGTATCTTTTATGCATGACATGAATACTAATAACATATGAAAAAGATGTTCTCTTAAATCACAAATATTAATTGGGGAGTCCACCTCAAAGTACATTTGATCTTCTGTGGTTATCTATGCTCTGAGGAAAATGCTTCTCAGTCAAAGCTACATTCCTTGTATGGAAAATGTTCAACACAAAGCGCTCACAAATATCCCTAATAACCACCCCTGGTACTGTCAGAGAGTCTGTTATGTTTCTCACAGTCATAAACTTTATCACTCACGGCAATTGGGATATGGCCCTAAGATCACAAGAATAGCAAATGTGAATTTCGTTTTGGGGTAGACATCTGCCTTAATTTGCATCACAATTACCCTACAAATTAATTCTTAATTCCTGTTTTGGCATTCCCCAGCTCTTGTGTTTGTTCTGAATAATTTGATGCAGAGCCATTAACAGGGTTCTAATATGAGGTCTGCCTGTGAATAGGGACAGTCCAATGTTTTGAAGTTGGTTGAAATGAGCCTGCATGTTATAAAAGCCAGACTGGCTGCTTAATTATTCACAACTTTATCACCCTAATGAAATAAAGCGCTGGGTGCCCCCTCCATACAGTAGTAATGAAATGAATAATTTTTTTCCTTAGAAACATTTTAAAAGGAATTTCAATATAACAAAAGTCTATAAATAAAACTATTGCAAAATTTTTACATGAAAGCAGGTAATAAATTAAATGCAGCAAATATTCCTTTAACAATAACACTATGCAGGTCCTTAAATTGAATAGGATCTTGCTACAGACCAGAAGAAAATCATGACATTCCTACAGCACATATACATACGTGCCTCCCATTAAGATCTCCATTGTTTCACAACACCAGTGATGGACACATTCTTTTAAAAATGCATATAAATAGCTGATAAAAATGCTTTTCTTTTGTGTTTAATTATTGCTTGTACAACATGTGACCCGAAAGAATACCATGTGGCAAAGGGAATGATTAAAGAAAAGTGAATGATTCAGAATCCTCTACATCCATGACAACTGAAAGATTAAAGAGGATGTGCTGTCTTCCTGGAGTCTTGTTAAATGTATTTGAGATAGATTTTTAGGTCTGCCACATTACATCCCTGTGCCGTGGCTTTACTCTGTTTTACTGACACAAGATCAGATGCACAGATCAAATATATGGGGATGACCAAAATGGGAATGCGGTTTGACAGAACTCGATCTGCAGTCACAGAACGCAGTGAGCCGATAACACAAGCAACAGGCTCATCAAAACAACAAACACAGAGAGAAGATTGGCTCCTCTTCTGAACGCTCCCTTGACAACAGACTGGCTGGTTCATTGCTGCTTTTATTCTCAACAGCCTGTGGTGGGACATGGCCCATTCTGCAAGTAAATGCAGCTCAGCTTAAGGGCTATTTGTTATATAAATTTGATGACCCACCAAGTTCTCATAGGTCAAAACAGTTGCTACTCTGGACTCTGAATGGCTGACAGCAGAAGCTCCTGTAATTCACTTGAGGGAAAACCTGCATAGTGGAGGCTTTCCACATCATATGTTGTAAAGGTGCCCAGCTGGAAGGATTTCAAAAAATGTTTATTGACAGAAGCCAACCCTGGGCAAGTAGAGACAAGTGAGAAAAATGCAGATGTTTTATATTAATATGTAATAGCTCTTTGGCAATGATCTCATCCATGAAATCAATTTTAACTGAGTAAATTGCAGGAAATTTAGAGATTCCTTAGAGATAGCTGGGGCTTTGCCACTGGTGTCAGTGCGGTGGGAAAAGAAATAACCAGTGCAAGGACAGTAAAAAGGGGTAATATACACATGGTTTAACAGAAAACAGAAAACCCGCATGGCGTTCACTAATAACCATGGTAGAGACAAACTGTGTTGGGATAATTAACAATAAGCCAGCAGCAAGGTATCTACTAATTATATAATGTTTTTTCCCCTATTGTATATCAACCTTCAAATGCCTCCACAGTATGTTTCCTTCGATAATGGACCTAAAACTTCCTGTCTAGAACCAAAAATGCCAGAACTGTCCTGACCCACTTTAAAAGGAATTCTTTTGATGGTTTTCATATAAGTTTTGGAAGTTTTGTAAACTATCACTATAACAAATACATTAGGAAGGGTTCCTTGCAGCGTTCCTTTGGGAAACAACTCTATTACCTACAGTAGTTCAGTCTGTATTTGTGAAGAGAGAAGACAGGCCAGTGTGTCGCCCTGTGAAAGTGACTTGGCTTGTTAGTGCAGATGCCTGCCTCCCCTGCATTCACATGCATAATACATCTCAGCCCCATCTTTCATTCCCTTGTCTAAATAGGAGGCTTGCCCTCATGACACACAGAGCAGCATGGAAACAGGCTGAGCTGGCAGGCCTTGGCAGTAGACACCTTGGGCCCATCTCATATCTGCCTGAACTGTGATCTTGTCAACTTCACTGAGTCTCCCAGGTAGTGGATACAATATATTAAGAATCTGACACTCACCACTGTAAGCCTATAGCACATACTGTTTGGAGAGAATCCAGGACAGAATAACTGAAAAATTATATTGATACAGTAAATCCTCTGTCTTAACTCATGTAATTGCTAAACCTATAATAATGATGATTATCTTCTTAGCATAGCTGTAGCACTCTCTATGTCTCTTATGACACTAATCATATTGCCATGACACAAAGACAGACTTAGTGGTGTTAAAATATTATTTTAAGCTGACAGTGGAGCAGAACATAGCAGACTTTTAGCCAAGCTCCACTCTTATAAAATAACTCAGCCTAAGCATTGAGCTATTAAGAAAGCACTGTCTTTAATTAGATGGAGACATAGACTCTTTAGATGAGTCGATAAGAAGGAGCTGCCTAATGTGATCTCCAGCAGATTGAAAAGCATTTAAGGCAAAGAACCAGTGACTGCTCAAATGAGATTGTGGCCACCGCTTTGGTCCCATCAGCATTTACCACTGCTCTACCCCCAGCAATGCGGCTGACCCAGGGAAAAAAAACCAAAAACAGGACAGAGTAATTACTGATACACAATAACTGGGTGTTTTTCTTCCATGAATTTCTCTGGAAGAAAGGTCAGCACACTCAAAGTCATGTGAAAATTTCACCACAGTCTTTTTCCTAAAGATCAACATGACTAGGCCTCATTAAAATATATAGCTGTGACATGTTTTTTTTTTGTACAGTTTATGACTCACTGAGATTTCTGCATAAACTTGTCTTTCTGAGGTAAACTGCAAAGAAACTGCTCCACTGCTCATCTGTGTCACTGTGTATGTAAATCACCACAGCCATAGTTATCCCAGGGATTCATTTATGCTACTAAAATAACACTAAGTAGATATATGGCATGTTGAAATGTGATTACTGCAAGGTGTTACTTTAACCTGCCAGTAAAGAAAACAAGCCTAACAGTCTGCATGCTAACAGCTCTGTAGAGCTGCACATGGGTGTTAATGTTGACAATGACAAGGCAGGTATAATGTGCACAGTGTTCATAACATGTTGACATGCTAGTGTTTGCTAATTAGCCCTAAACACAAGTGCTGCTAAGGCTGTTGGGTCATAAACCAATGCACTGGATAAATTAAAATTTTGACTGATGATTCTGCTAGATGAAAAAGACAGAGGATCGTTAAAATGATACAAATTTATCACAGGGGAAACATGTCTGTGCCAAATTACACTGTAATCCATCCTGCAGTGGTTGAGACATTTCACCAAAGGACAAAAATGTCAACCTTGTGGTGGCCCCAGAGGAAAAGTCCTCGGGCAAAGTCAGTAGGAGTCATCCCCTGGGCTCCATGAATGTCTGTGTAAAAAGTTGTAGCAAATAGCCTCCGAATAGTTGTTGGGACAGTTCAGTCTGAATTGAAGTGATTGACTGACTGAAAAGCACAACAATATTTTGGACTGTAAAATAAATCACAAGACATGAATATATTTGCAATACACCCTGGTGAAATTGTTAGTACATGACGAGTCAAATGCCCTGAGAATATTTCAGGGAAATTAAATGAAAAAGCCAGGGGAGAAATCCCATCAGTGATATTATCAGCATGACAAATGATTGATTTGCATGCCTGTTTATTCATTTACAGGAAACTACACTCCCCGATTATGTGTGTGTGACAGTTTTGTAGCCTCTCATGCAGAGTGTGGCAGAGTGACCCTCTGCAGATATACAATTGAAACCTAATCTGCAAATAGTAAAGCCAATAGTCCAAGTACTAAGCACTGACACCAAAGAACTGAATACAATGTGGCATGATTAAAATGTTCAAAAAATGTTTCCAGCCTTGCAAAAACAAATTTTGTCACTGTTTCAACTGAACCTGAGTAGCTTTTAAAAAAAAAATACTATAAACACTTTCGGAGCAGACTGAAAAGTCACCAGCATACCATGATATGCAACAAATGGAAAATAAGGGAGTACCGGCTAAGTCATAATTGCTTAATGTTATTCTCTTTAAGGGCGGCTCCTTTATCTTCTATGCAACGTTTCCCAAATTGGAATATAAATAATGCAAAAGTTGAATCTGTGTAATCTCAGTCTTAGCACATAAATTAGAGTTGACAACATTTTATAATCAAACAGCAGAGATGGCATAGAGTGCTGTGAGGGAAGCTGACTGGTTCTGATAAAACTGAGTGACAACTCACAATAACATGGACATATTGTCATTTTTAGCCATGCTAAGAGATACAGTATATCAGGTAGATTTTGTGCATTAAAAACCAAGGCATATTCCCTCTGCTTAAAGCATAATGGCAGTTTTAAAAATACTTCATAAAACACAGAGTGAAAGGACAGAGAGTCGTGGGAGAAGGACATTTTAAAGACTACAGTTTTATTCATGAGGCATGCAGCTTAGGCTGTTCTTCTGAGTGAAGACAAGCACTTATTGCATGGGGCTCTCTCAAGTGTACCGGGATGGGCTATGTAATAGTCACTTTTTAGATTCTTGTCTCGTGCAAACATGGGCAGTGATTGGATGCATTTGTGACATTTGTGGCATTGTTTCATTCTTATTCCCTTCCCTTCCAAGAGTTTTTGTTGTGTGTGTGTTTCTTTACATAGTGACAAAAATTGAATTCAAGTTTGTCATTCTTCTTATCATTCCAGTCATTAAAGATACCAAATAAATAAAAAAAGACCATGTGATATACCAGTTGATCTATTTTGACTCTCATCTATGGTCTGTATGGTCTGCCTCCAGATACACTTGAGTGACACTTTATTGGACTTTGTTTAGGTTTTTGTTTCCTGTTTTGTTTTTTTTTAGTTTTGATATTCATTTCCCAGCGAGTCCTTTGTTGCTGTTAGTTCCTATGCTTGTGATTGTCTGCCCCACCCTAATGTGTTCCACCTGTGTCTCATTATCACTGCCTCCCTTGTATATATAAGTCTTGGTCTAAGCCTTGGTCTTTGTCAGTTTGTGGTCTCATTTTGTTCAGTCAGTTCTGTGGATTTGTTCAGCACCCCGCTGCTCCTTCTCATTCCTGTTCCTGTATGTTGTAAGTTTTGGTTTTGCTTTTCTTGTGTGTTTATCTGGGACTTTGTTCTACCACTGGCTGTTGAGGGCCAAGCGTACTTTTTGCTTTGTAAAAAAAAAAGGAAAAAAGTCATATTATGTAGCTCGTCTGGCCTCGGACTGCCTTGGGATCGCTCAGGAGGAGCTGGGGAGAGGAATGTCAGAGCTGCCTTGCTTAAGCTGCTGCCACCACAATCCATCCCCAAATAAGTGG
Source organism: Psettodes erumei (assembly GCA_016785225.1). Taxonomy (NCBI): domain Eukaryota; kingdom Metazoa; phylum Chordata; class Actinopteri; order Pleuronectiformes; family Psettodidae; genus Psettodes; species Psettodes erumei. The sequence goes on from JAFBJZ010000861.1 coordinate 2,319,563, forward strand.
CAGAAAATGCATGGATGGATGGGATGGGGGAAAAAAAGACAAGTTAATAATAGTAAGTCATCTTTTTCTCTTTAATGTTGTTTAGGAAACACTTGCAATGTTATTTTCAGTATGTGGTTCTTTCAAGCAGATAAGTGGCCATAGCCAAAGCATTGCCTCTTACTTTGTTTCCCTTCTGGCTTCAATCTATGATTAATACATTACTTGAATCAATATGGATTATCATCAAGTATCACCCTATGCATGCACAGCTTACTGTGAGATGTGACAGTGCTGTTGTAATATTTATTAGTGGGTAAGAGAAGTCATGCAATATCAACTAAGCTGGTGAGACTGATCTACAGTTTGAGTGGCTCTAGATTCCATTATTGTTATGTGGATGCTATTTCTTTGGTATGAGTGATGGAGAGTGCCATGGCAATTGTTTGGGGATGTAGTTCTGGTGCAACAACTTCTCACCTCCAGGGAATGTAGCGTAATATTTTCTCCTCCAGGATCAGGGATGGTACATTCCTCCATGCTACGCTGCCTTCTCTGCTGGAGCTCAATAATAAGCCTGTCAGCTTGATTTAAAAAGCCAGTGGCAGTATTATGAGAGACACCATCAGATTTACAATAATTCATAAATCTCAGGCAGTAAAGGATAAATCAATAGAGTGTGAGTTTAAACTGTTTTCATTCTCCTTTCTCTTCATGTCATAGCTCAAAGGAAAGACACAATTCAATTGTGGAGGCACTGCTGCACATTGCACAACAAACTTATGTTGTTGCCAGTACAATGAGACTTATCCCTTTTGTGCATAAATTGGCAGCATAAAACTTTGAAATCTGGTGATGTGATTGGAAACGTGTCAATGGTTAAAGTAACAGAGCAGTTTCAGTGGACGTCACGGTTACGTCACTGCAGTAGTGAACACATTGTGGTAACAGAAAAACAACAGAAGGTGACATTGGAGTCTTGTATTGTTGGATGTCAGAATCCCTAAAAAATCCAATGTAGAGTAATTCTGTGAATCTTGGATTCTTTACAAAGGGAGTTTAAGCCACAGAAGGTTAGGGATCTGTTAGCATCTATGTGATTATGAATGCTACATTTCACTGCCTGGTAATTGGTGGGAAAGAGAAGTCATATCATAGTCTGTCTTTTGTTTATTTCATGCATCAGTTGATTTCTTTAATTCCAGAGGTGAAGTAAGTGCACTTATCAAACACATACAGGATCATTACTCATGCTGATGAACAACCGAGACTGTAGCCAGAGGGAAGAAGGGGAAAAAAACAAAAATCAAACAACTTTCTTAGCTCACACTTGGCTAATGCACAATTATTTTCTTGTTTCTGGAGGCATGATGTTCGACACATATCTGTTTCTGCCCCATTTTCAACATCATCGCCTTCGATTTGTGGCACAAGCTTTTCATTGCCGACACATTTCAAATAATTTTCAGTGTAGCGCTTCACCACCAACTGTTTTTTTCCTAGGAGAATGGTAATTTTGTGCTTGTTATCCCTGAACTTTTTACCACAAAACACATATCGCAAGTAAAATATAAGCTGAGTTACAGGTGCAGCAGGCTTCATTTCAAAGGTCCTCCCTGATCTTCAACACACGTATTCCTGTTGTAATTATGAAGCTTGACTCTTGAATTCTTGATTAAAACTGCAGTTTCCTTTAAGCCTGTAGAGTTGCCTGTTGTATCATCTCAGAGCTAGAGTGGACAAAAATAAAACCGACTGTGAAGGACAAGGGTGGTAAAACCTTGAGTTCCTGTGTGGATAACCCTGATCAACTTCAAACAAAAAAAAAATTTTTTTCATTTCATTATCTTGGTACACTACTGGAATTCCTGCTCGATATATAATGCATAAGCAACAGCACATTTTCTTTGAAAAAGAGCATTGGAGCTAGACCAAAAGCAATATGAGATGCTATTCTTGGATAACATGCAAGGTCATGTTCATGGAGGTGAATCCACAGAGAAAACATTACATAAAACAAACTCCACACTGGGGAGTTGTGCCCATCAATGGATTATCATTGTTACTTTAATAACCACAGTCCACACAGTTGTCTTTCTGACTGAGCAGCAGTCCGTAAGTTAAAAGTAAATTAGTTGTTCTTGTGAAAAATACCAAAAGGAAGGACACAAGGTAAGTACAAAGGACATTCTTTTGTATAAGAAAGGAAACTAATGAATATTTACTTAAGAAATAACTTCTGTCAGTCAAGTTGAAAATGCAATCCCTTTCTGTTACCTGCTAAGACAATGATATGGGCTTCGTCTCACACGTGTGTATGTGTATTTCATTAAGATAATGAGATGTCTTCATATACTTGAAGTGGATTTTCTCCAAGTGTGAATAAATTATGATCCACTGTTGATTGGATTTCTGTCAAGAGATTGAACAGGAAATGAAAGCCTTTGTATGGGAAGGGGTTACTGTAGGAGAGAAAATTGTGTTCTGTGTGTAATGCTTTTGTGCAACTCATGCAGCCATTTTCTGGCTTACGATTACAGAAAGTAAACAAGGCAATGGCAGAGACAGCTAATCCTCTGCATCATCCAGTTCTTGGAATCTGTCTGAAAGGGTCAGTGATTGACTCTGATTTACCCTGTTCCCAGTTCGGAGGAAATGAATAGATGCCAAAAACACTTCTGCAGTTCTGCCAGCAGACTGCAGGACTGCCTAGTTATGAATAGATGGTGCACAATGCCTTCTTCATGCCATGCATTATTACAGTACATTCTACATTTCATGTCACTGCAGAATATGCACACCATATAATATAATAAAGGTATGCACACTCAAATCATTCTTTTTTTATGTGGCACATCACTAAAGGCTACATTCAGTGTGGTTACTGGTCTACTGCTTTGGCTGCTTTTGAATGCAGTATAATGTTGTTTTGAAAAACACAATGTTTACACATTTTGTTAAGTTACAAAAACTCCAAGCCACAATGGCTTTGGATTTTAAAGAATCTTAAGAATTGAGTTCCAATTCCTTTTACTACCAGTGAAAACTTGTTCCCCTTGTGTCATGAGAGGAGATGGTGGGCTGAGTCTGCCTACCTCTGTTTCCAGCACGGAGAGGGAGAAAGCCAATTTTTTTGAGTCAAGGCCATTCAGCATCCAGAAGTGTTCCAGGCGAACAGGCTTCCCTTCCTAACGCATATTTTAACTAGGTCAGGACCCCACAAAACTTTTTAACCAGCATCGTGGTAGTATAATTGGGTGGCGTACTTCAGCATACTGTGGTACCTCTGTGTCACAAGAACCTACTGGAAAATTATTAGCTGTATTCTCTTCCCAAGCACAGATCCTCTGCATCAACTCCTGAGTATTTTTTTTATTGCGTGAAAGTCAGGTGACAGTTTATGTGAAAATTTATGCCCATGCCAATTCAGAAGAAGCATCTCTGAGCCTCATCATGTGTAGGAGCATCAGTGAAACCACTGGGTGAGTGACTGCCTTAATGCTTAGCAGGCATGTGCTGCACTTGGTGAAATAACTGGATTGTCATAATGCTTCACTTCCAATTGGGTACAATGCCTGTTGCCTGGGCAGGAGTGAGAGCTCTTAACCCAGTTCATTGAAAAAAGCCCATCGCAGTTAGGTGCATTATCAACTGGACTATGTAGAATGTGTATCCTGCAGAGCATGGAATCCTGATAAAGAGTTAATAATAAATAAATAAAAGAATTCTCACCACAGGAACCCTGGAATATTTGCCAAAGGACATGAGCCAGGCCTTGGTTTAATGAAGACCTATTGTATTGTAAATTTGATGAGATTAGAGGAAATACTACATGTAAGCATCTGTCAAATGTACAATAGCTTGATACATAACCCATATATGAAAGAAAATGGAAAATTTGTAAATTAACAAGTTCACAATTTGTACATAATAGTAGTTTAATTTTTATTTGTGACTTCAAAATGCCACTAGTTGGTGTCCAATCCATATTCTGTGCAGTCTTCATGAACAATCCTGCATCGATGTTGTATATGTACATTTTGAATTAAATGTCTTTAGAATTGTTGTGTCTCTGTAGTCAGTTTCTTTCCCCAGAGTCAAGACTGATCTAAACATAAATTGTCTCGAGATGAAAACTGAGTTCGAGAAAATCACTTTGTTTATATTGTGTCGAAGCCACTTTGTCTTATTATGCGGCACCTCAGCAGAGAGTGAGGAGCTGACTTCATACAGCCCTTATTAGAAGTCTCATCACTGCGTGTGCAACTGCTCCATCCCACTGTGATTTTCACTGAAGGCCCTTGTGTTCCAAGCATTCCAATATTTTGTATTCTGGTCCAGCCAAAGAACCTCATGCATATATTATTCCCAAACAATTGCAGGCATACGTATTTGGATGAATAAAATACTGAGCCTGGGGTTATTCAAAATGCTCAGTTTGGTCTTACAATTTTATAAATTACATGCATCATCAAGAAAGAGTTCTCCAGCTTTATGAATTCCCAGTTCTATATGTATGTGCATTTACACGACCCTGAAACAAAATCCAAAAAGAAATGGAAATGGAAAAGGTGCATACAGAAGATTTTTTTGTCATAGCATTATTAATAAAGTTATGATATGAGAGATTTCTGTACAGTTGAGAGTTAAGTTTAAATGTCAACTCATTAGAAGGAATGTGCAAAATATGTACAAAGAGCTGTTTGATTCTTCAGACCTTTATTCTTCAGTAGATGTTTGCTAACCCATAAAGAGAACATCTGCAACAAAACAAACAAAACAGTAAAATTTACTGGTAAGAGCCTAGTTGTCAGAAAGTGTAGCATTTTTCTTTTTTAACTTTTGTTATGCTTATTGGTGAATGGGATCAATTAACACTCCGCTTTCATAAGCTCAAATTGTGTTCACCCAAGCCACAAAATTTGTTTTAGACAAGTTAAACACAGAGGGTGATTTGACTGTTTGGACCAAATTATTTCATAATTTCTTGCTGCACCCCGTCTTCTACTCCCTTCATTATCACATCCTGATTAAAACAATAATGAGAGGGAGCTTCAGATGAAATTGCTCCCATTCATGTCTTGAAAATTCTGATGTTCTCGTGACTTTTTGTGTTTGAGGAAATTATGGTTTAGAAAAATAATCAGTGGCTTTGATAATGATGCAGGGAAAGTAATGAGAGTATAAATCATATAAAGAAACCAAATAATGCAATTGCACCTCTTTACGGCATGATTAAAAAACAAAAGCAAAGCGAAAATGTTTGTACAGTTTGATGTTAAATTGCAGGGTAAATCTGAAAGCAGGGTAAGTACTCCAAAAAGCTGTAATGAGATGTAATGTGTGTACATCATCACTAAATGTCTAAATATCATCTTGATCAGAATACCCAGATCTGGTCTGTATTGATACTCCATTATGCTCTCAGGTTTGGTTTGGTGTTTTGTTTTGTTTCTGTCAAAGCCTGGTTGTGTCATCTGCATATTCAGGATGGTCACTGGAAAGGGGATGTTTATATTTACATAATTGACTGTGGCCTATTAAATATTTGATGAAGTTTGGAGCATCTGTAAATAGGTGAACAGAGAATCAGGTCAAAGAGGATGCTCATTCACTGGACTTTATTTCAGGAAAGTGGACAAGGACTTGTGTGGTCGGCACTGCATAAAAATGAGGAATGTGAAGTAAAGGCAAAACAATAATTATACAATCATTACCATGTAAAAAAATACATGAATCTTACATAACCACAGCTGTTACAAAGTTAAGGTATGACTCAAATTATCTAATACAACGTGATGAAATAGTTACCACAGTTTAAATGCAATAAAATGAATTAAAAAGTCATAACATGTGTGTATATATATATATACACACATGTTATGTACACTGAATTCATATGAATACTGAAAGTTGAAAAGGAATAAGCTTTTATTATTATAATCTTTTTTTTTAAATTTCTTTTTTATTCACCACATGGACGGGATAATGCTGGAAAAAGGGTTTGGAAAAATTTCTGAGTTTCCAAGGTGAGTACTGACTAGTTCTGTCCACCAATGAACTTTTACTGTGGTTACTTTTGTGAATTTGATATGAAACATCAAATTACACTAATACGCACTGCATCCAGGAAACAGATAAATTCATGACAAATGCACAACAAAAGCTGTGGCCTTCTCCTGTCTTCTCAGCCTTTATATATCAGCAAACTAAATACCTGCAGCACAAATAGAAATGTATACAACCTTGAACTACCGTACAAACTCACTTGAGTGCTGTTTGACAGTGTGTACCTTGTTTAGTCAGTATGGTAGGTGACTGGCTGAAATGCTTTTTCCTCTCGGAGAATACTGGAGCCGTATGCGCTCGCTGGTTTTAATGTTGTGGCTGGTTGGTGTACATGATTGGGCAACTGAGGTCTGTGAAGTAGGGTTGCCCTCAACAACTGCCCTCTTTACCGCTGAAGTTTAATCTCCCATTGCAATGGTCAAACAATGTCAGTATGGGTTTAAGAAAATCACTTTCATTGTGTACCTTGCAGGGTTCTGTTTGTGTATTCAGCTTCACCTAAACTATCAAAGCTTACCAAGCCAGACGATGGCTTAGCCACAGGGTGTGTGGAGACTATATAGGACTTTGTTTTTTTTACACTTCTAAATCTTTCAAAATCCTTTACAACAGCCATGTGTACTGAGCAAGAGCAACAGAAAAAGGGATGCGAATGCTAGATTCAGAGCACCTCTTAAAAGTACTGAGTGATGCATTCACCTTTGTTTATGTGTTCTTTGCATTTTCTCTGATCATTTCAAATATTTGAATGCAGATTTGGGTTGATGGATTTAAAAGCCTGGAACCAAGTGTCCATTTTTGTGTGCAGGTGCCTCCAAAATCAGATTTGGATAAGTTAAGGATTGCTGGAATGCATAAAAAAATCTGTATATGTGTGTCAGTGTGTGAATTTTGAGGGTGGTGGTGGTGGGGGGTAAGGATTAGTGATAACTGTTGTAGTTATACATTTTCAACTTGAGGGTTCTTTTATTCTCAGATGCTACAAGTTTGTAAAACCACAGGAAGATAATCCAAAGGTCTTACTTGGTTTTATGATTTAAATTTCTCTTTGGTGTCTTATCTTGCTGATTGTTTAATTGCCCCTGATAGCAACTTTGCACAAATTGTTAAAATTGCACTTCAGTTCTACCTGAGGTATTTGAATTTAAAATGAAGATGACTGAGTGACTTATTGGAACCAGGGAAGCCGGCTGGTTTATAGGAAAATTTATTACTGTGTTTCAGCTAAAGCACATGCAGCAAAACCAATATTTTTTCATCATCTTAGCCATTCATCCAGCAAAAAGAACCTAATTTTTTTTTAAGCTTTGGGGAGCAGCATATCCAATTCTTAAGGGTCACTGCCCCTGCATTTCGGCACAACACAGGAATATCACAGTCTTTTTGCCCTCTGTTTGGCCTGCTGTGTTTGTGCAATTTTCCTCCCATGGTGGCCTCCATGTTTGTCACCCTTATCTCCTTTGACCAGGCCACTGCTTACAGGCCAATCTCTATGAAAATCAGTGGTTGACCTCAGCTGTGAACAAACTTGAAAGACCTGTGGAGCTTGTCAGGACCCTGAACCCACAGCATTCCCCTTGACTTTGCCAAAGGCACTCGCGGCCATTCACAACATTCACCAAGGTGCTGCAAATCTCCAAGGTGGAGGATTTCACCACACTGTACTTAACTGTACATATACGATAAATTAAATAAAAAAGTTAAAATTTGGCTGCCATCCCCTTCGAAGTAGTGACCTTGTGCAGCAATACACCCTCCCAGCACCCATGCAACACTGGGAACGCTCCCTGGAAGTTCTATTCTCTAAGCACGTAAGGCACCATCTGTGATGTGTGCTGTATCTCCTCCACTGTGTCTAAACCTTCAGTTTGAATTTCATTTTGGAGAAGTGGAAGAAGTCGCAGGAGGCCAGCTCGAGTGAGTAAGGCAGATGGGGAGCGGCAGTTGTGCTGTTGTGGCCATGTTTCCAGCATCCCGTGTACTTGAATGTTGGCATGATGGAGACCAAGTAATGTCACTAGTGATGATCCTTGACATGAAGTTGACACAGAAATTGATGTCTGATGTTTACAAGTGGTCACAAAAAACACTCGTAACAAAGGTCCTGGTACTGATCGCACGGAATAACCCAGAATCCTGACTCACAACACTTAGTACTCGCACTTGCTGCATGTGCTTCCCTGTGCTGTGCTGTTTGTGCATAACAGGAGCAGTCTGTAGTTTTTGACGGCACTGTAAATAATAAAATGGAATAGGATGCGTGGAAGCGAATCAAAGACTGTAAAACCCTGCTTTGGGCTCGGCATTGCCGACACATACCGTACATTAAACAGTGACTGCTAAGTAATACCGCTGGACATCGAGAAAGTGACATTAAGATTTCTCTAAACCTGCAAAACACCACGAATCCCATTGTACATACATATGCAGATTTCTGTATTTCAATGTGATTATTTTTAAGCCCTGCTGGTCCATTATCTGGAGACTGATGGGCAGAGGAGGCTGGGGGTTTCACATAACAAGAGAAGTCACTGACCTCATTTCCAACCTGAGCTGAGCAATGAGCCACATATCAGCCCCACAAGGATATTTTAAGATTTTTTTTTACTCCAACTTTGGCTTTGACATTAGATTTCTGTGGGATTTTATTTTGTATGCAAATGGAATAAATGTTTAATACCAAAGCACTGGAGCTGCATGGAGATTAATGACAGCTTGGCAGTGCATTGGCTGGTGAATTAGTATTCCCCTCCTCTGGGCTCTGTCCGACTCCTGTCTGCCAGAGACGAGAGGGACATCCCTGAATATGTGACATCGCCATCTCCGCTTGAATTGTTAATGCCTAAAAAAAGGTCTGTTTGGACTGTTGCATTGTAAATTAATGTCAGTGGAGCACTCTGCAGCATGTGCAGATGTCAAAAATGTGTTTGGTCATTCTTAGTAAATCTATGAATGATGTTACTCTCAAATCACAGCTGAACTGCACCAAAGGATAAAAGAGTATATATTAAAACTGGGCCATATTTCCCATCTTTTTGTGTCTAAATGATTAATGGAGACCAAAAATGTTTGGAATCATTCCAATACTGAGCAAGAATGCTCTAATCGGCAACTGCAAAATGGCTGCGATGCAATCCCATGAGACATTTGTCCGCAACAAAGTACTGGTGCCAGGTCAACAAATTATTATTACTTTAGCTAATGACATTACCTCCATTCTGTCTGCAGCAGGGCTCTCCACTATTGGAACAGCATTTTTCTCAATGGCCTTCAAGGCGCAGTGTACGGACAGGAGTGTTTTCATCCATTAGTAGCACAACTAGCCACAACTTCAGTGTGTCCTTGTCCCCTAAAGGTAGTCTGTGAAAGCTTCCTGACTCTGTAATGTTACTCCACTCTTCAAAGGATGGCTCATGCTTACTTTCACCATCCCATTTATTTCTTGGGATCCTATCCCTGATGCTGTCAGACACTAAAGAAAGTCTGAACCTGTCAAAAAAGCGGCAAAAACAAGCACTTTTATTGAATGCATTTTGTTGCAGAAAAAGTGGGATTACATTTTTTCCCCTTTTAATCATATAGATGCAAATTGATGGAAAAGTAGGACCCAGATTTAAATAACCAGAATTATCCTTTAAGTTGACCTCGTTATAAATTTTAAATAAATAGCCTGAAGTATACAATAAATAATCTCAGATCTGAGCAGTCCTTAATCCTTCCTTAATATTTAATCTATATTTATTTAGTCAACTCCGTATTGGTCCTACGCAGGTAGAATACAACATACCTGAGATGAGGCCACAAGAGAGGAACTACGGGCTAGGCTGATGAACTGTGCATCTCTCTGCCTTGCCTGATGCACTTTTGCTCAATGTGTCTCCACCCTTGCTTGCAAACAGACTTGTTGCACTCGTGGCGACAAGCATGGTCTCCATCGACTTCAGTAAAATACAACCATACATTCGACCGCTTACTCTTCGCAGCCGTTGTCACTAAAAGCAAGGTCTCTCAGCAAGTGCAACTGTGTGTGTGTGTCTGAGGCACAGACAGGCTCCTCTGAGGGGGGAGCAATCTCTCTTAATGGGTTTGAATGAATGTCTTAATCAAATTAGAGAAGGACTTGATGATGAAAGAGGACAACAATAATAGTTACATAGTATTACGAGGTAGAACATTTTATCTTCGTGATTTCGTCAATACCGTTAGCAGGTCCTTTAACGCTGGAGCTTATCAGTACTGCAGTGCTAAAAATTCAGCCCCGGGGCCTGTTTGATACTGGGTTTCACTACTGAAATACTGCAGGGAGCCTTACGAATTTTTTTTCATGAGATTTTCAGTCTTGTAAGTCTTAACTTCATATTTAGTGTCCACTGACCAATAGCCCTGTTTTATAACTCTGTTTAGAACACCTTTGTAAGGGATGTTCTTAAAACAGGGAGAGAGAGTGGATGCGTCACAGAATTCGCGGTCAGCATTACCTCAGCCAGGGAGCCCAGACACATTTTCAGGTCAAGGTTCACAACAAGAGTGTGTGGGCGTCGGTTCAGCACGCAGCATCTGGGGCGAACAGACCAATGTAGCAATGCTCTGGTGTCATAACTGGGAAAATAAACTCACACACTGATCATGCCTGTGAGGTGGAAAAGGGATATTTCAAAGTTTCCTCATTTGTGTTGCCATCCATTACTGGATGATGAAATTCCCAGGGCATGCTGATATTGTATAGACTATACAACACACCTCACTGAGTGATGGCAGTGCAGTTGAATTTGCAAGTGTCCATTAGCAGCTAATTTCGTCTGCCTTGTTTTCCACTTGTATCTGGCTTGATCCTGAAACCACTGTGTCTCCTCTTTAATTACCAAGTCAGTAGACTCTTCAATCATTAGTTCTTCATTAAAAAGCCAAGTACAACCTCAACAAAAGAATTCATGTTACATATGCAATAGTGACCATATGATATAAAACAAGTATCAGACAATTAAAATGAGAACGCTGGTCACACGGGTTGCAACTCCCTCACTTTTTGTTGAATTTTGAGCTAAACATTCTTAGCTGTTACTTACTTACTCACAACACATTCTTTAAACTGCAGAATTGTGTTTCTGAATATGGCTGAAGTGTGCCATTGATCAGATTTGTCTGAGAAGGCTGAGGAGCTCTCTGCCATAATAAGAAACTGGCACCAACCTTAGCTGAGAAATAAATAGCAGAAACAGGGTTTTGTTTTGTTTTTTCTATTTTCTCTATGAAGCTTGTAAAACAGTGTAGTGTCATATGTGCACAGCTCTCATATACAAAACATTGACCGTCTCAGTGCAGCTAGTTCAAACTGAACTTGTCTCTTGGGAGTGGAGCCCTGTTAAAGGATTTACTGACTGGATCCTCAGGGGAGGTTGTCTGGAGGATGCCTGTTGGATATTGCTACAATTTTTCCCATTGTGATCACCACTGAAGGGCTCAAAGCTCAGACAGTGAATGGCAGGGAGAGTGTGGGACTGTAGTGAGCACAGAGCTGCCTATAGAGTCTGACCAGAGAAAACGCACTCTGGTCAGTCCTCAGAGAGTTGGCATCACAGCGCCATAATCCTGAATGCATTACCTCGATCCTCCAACTTGGCATGCTGCAAGAAGCGGGTGTGGAGGCTGCAGTGAGGTTGCTGGGAAAATACAGATGCTGTGCGAAGCTTTGTCTTGTAAGAACTGCCACCTTGACGGTTTGGTGGACAGAAATACTGCCTTTCATTTTCAAAACAAGGGTTTGCTTTGATTTAGGCAAACAGAAGTGTAGTCTTTTCTTGTGAGAGCCCCTCCAACGAAGACTTTGTGGAAATCGAAAAGAAGCAAAACAAATATTAATCCCAATCTGTTTTTCACAAGGCAAACACTTTACCTGTGAATGCAGTGTCTGAAAGGCTGAGTGAATGTGTACGCACTCCTCTGGAATAAAACTGGCCTGTGACCCAGCTCGCATATAGAACCATCCAAAGAAGGCAATATTTTGTAAATGAGCTTTACTCCTCAATCATTAGGGCCAAGGTTTCTCTTTGAATGTGGACCTTAATAGCTTCCTACTTGGGACAGATGCTGTGCAAATTGCCTCCCCAAAATGATTAATGAGGGAAGCTCTGTTCATGTTGAGGCTAAGACCGACGCCTGGGTGATAAAAGTAGGACATTTGGTTCACACACGGAAATGATGGAAAAAAATAACTAACCAACAGACAACAAAAACTTGAATCCTGAAGGAGAAAATTACTTTTTGGACTTAATATCAGCTTTATGGATCATCAAAAAAAGCTAAGTCAGAAGTTTGCCTACATTTTTCCTCATCTCACTCCTTTTGTAGAACAGATTTGAATGCAGGTAGCCGGAGAAGAGACTTCCATAAAAAAAGTTAATATTATGCCGCATATCAGGAAGGAAAAATATCTGATCTGAGGGGCTCATGTGTTAAAGGCTGTTAAGGAGCTTTGGCACAAATCTCCGTCTCTGGTGTTGATGCCAGGAGTGTCATGTTCAGCTATTCATCCAATAATTTTTTTTGCTATACTTTAAGTACATTAATATTGTGCTTTGGTACTTAAAATAAACATTAGTCACTTGAGACCTCATGAAAAGCTAGGCCATTGCCTGTCTTAACACATGTAAAATGACTGTGTATTCGAGATGTTTTGTGCACATCTGATCATCTACTGTTCATCCACAAAAGTCCATGGAGAGACGGGGTTCAAGCTGAAGGGTAACAAACACAGGAGGCCACTGATGTCTCCTGCTTGTGTCAACACTGGTTAATTTCAGTCATGACCATGATTGTTCCGTATCTGTAGCCGAGCATTCATTAGTGTAACAATGATGATGAATGTCCCCCAACTTCTACAAAATATTTATTTTATCCCAAAAACTTTCTCTTGACCTAACAGAGTTGTTTTTGTGCTAAAATGTAATATAACCCATAGACATAGACCATAACCATAGAATTCTCAGATTGTAAAATGAGTTAGTTTTTCTGGAAGGAACTGAAAAGCAGTGTTGTCCTGTCGATAGGATATATGTGTCATTCTAAAGGAAATGGACACTCAGCAAATTTCACAGCAAATTCTGGACTTATAGCTTTTACCGATTATTCCAAACACAACATCTCTTTGGGCTATGTTACATTTTCATCATTCCATTCTGATGATGGAGAAAGTCGTATCAATGCCGTCCCTGTTTTGTTATATAAGATTTTCATTTTTGAAAACTGCTCACGGCCAATCAAAACAAACAAACTCCAGAACACCAGAAAATCACCAGCAGCTCTTTTGTTTAATAGTCGGCAAGAGTAGAATTTTCCTTCAATCTTCTCTATGTTGTCGATGCAAGGGCATATCACATTTGTATTCTTCCATTATATTTCAGGAGTTGAGGTGATGTCTCCTGTCAAGTAGCTGTCACCCCCTGCTGTCTTCAATGCCTCTATTTCTACAGTAACAAGAGGGCAGACTCTGACCATTACCCCTTTTTATGTGTGTGCCTGTCCTCAAATGTGAGGGATTTGTAAATGCTCCCATTCTGCTCTGGCAGGGGCTTTATCTCACGGACACAAGCTGTCGGCATAGTCGGCTCTGCTCACGCCAGTGTTTTTCCCAGCACAGCAGTGGCCAGCTATATTTATTTTCTCTAATGATTGATATACTGACATTCATTTGCAGATAGCTTTGTTCTGGGAAACCTCGTAGCTTATTTTCCCAAAGCCTGTTGCATATTTCATTAACATTTAATAACAGTGATTCCAAGTTTTATAGTGATAACATGGAAAAACCTCATAATGTAGAACTGTACTGTGCCCACTCTATTGTAAAAGAGGCAGCACTGTTCTCATGAAAAATTGACCTGATTTAGGTTTTTTTATTGCGCACTTGAAAGGTCGGGGTATTGGATTTGTAATTTAGGCTCAAATTTTATCTTAGGCTATGAAAATGCTGTATTCCTTTACTAATTTTCTCGAATAGTTCTCAAGTTATTTCCACGTTTAAGGCCGACAGATTACAGCCTCGGTGGTGTAGTGTGTGGTGCCTGCCCCTCCAAAAAGGACAAAAGTCAACAGAATGTCGTAAAGACCTTCAAGGTCCTTGGGTAAACACTGTCCTGGTCATAAGCTGTCAAAAGCATTGAGTTGGAGCAGTTTTGTAAGGAAATACCCCTTACTTGTCAAACCTAGTAAATCATCTCCAACATGCTTAAGGCCCCAAACAGCCTACTTAAAATTAGGCTACACTGAACAATGATGTTCTTCTATATTGGGAATGTCATTCTCTCAACATGCTTTGTCTCTGAGATGGGTCTCGGCTAGAATATGTCTTGTTTCAGTTCAGTTATTATTGATGGATGTTTTGCTGTCCACTACAACTATAGGCTCTTAGGAAAGCCCTGTTTTCTCTGTCTGTTAATATCCTTTCCAAGCATGTGCCTGTGTGGTCCAAAGGATGTGTGCCAGGTTGTAGTCACTGCAGGACTATTCCAGCTTTGCAGAGGAGGAAGGACTGGCGCACACTGTATCCCCACAATGCATTGTGTAATCACGTTGAAATTATATTTAAGATTACTGGTAGTTACAGCCAAAACCATCATTGTGGTCGTCATCATATTCATCATCATTCATCATCATAGTTGTTATGATAATCATGATCATAAGTAGTATTTCTCATGGATATCAAAATAAAACGGTACCCATGCTCATAGAGTCAATACGGTGTTGAAGAGGTGTCTCCCAGCACTCACTTGATATAGATGGACTTGTCAACAAAAGCAATCTAAACTGGAAACCACTCCAAATTGCAGGCTGAACATTGCCCCAAAATTTAATTGCAGTGGTGAAGAATACTTAAAATCCTGGATCTGGATACTGATCTGGATCGCCCCCAAAATTGAATGATTTCTGCGTTAGTCCAAGAGCCACCGTGGCAGTGTGCGTGTGTATTTGCATGGACATGTGTGTTTGAGTGTTGTGGTAGGGTTTTTTTTCTTTTTTTCCCCTCCTGGGCAAGTAGTCACAGGCTAATGAGTGGCTGGCTACATCAACTCTGATTTTCTGCTCCTGCCAGGAGCCTGAGGAAGCCGTGGTGACTCACTATTGAACGATAGGTGATGAATGATTTCGAGACACAGTTTGCCTCATACTAACAAAGAGAGTTCTCAACCCTGAGTCACGGGTCATTGAAAGGTGAAAAAACTGTCCTGTCACAAGTTTTCTGTTCGGCTTTTAATTTCGAAATGATGGGAAGTTTCTCAAAGAGTAATTAAAAGCTGCATCACAAATACCATTTAAACAATTTTAATTAGGTAAAGGACCCTATTGTAGCAGAACATGAAATGGGGTACTGCTGCATCATATCCCTGAATGTAATGTGTCAAAGGTGGGATTTACTGATTAATACCTGAGATTACTTTTTCAGCCACAAGGTTTTTGGCTTTTATAATCTATCTCCAGGCCCTAATCATGGTAAACAATGGAGGGCAATGCTACCATATACAGTGCAGACACAAAGCACTATTATTATGCTTTGAAGTGATCTCCGACTACCTCTTTGAGGTGGACTTGTATTGCTTTTTTGTGGTCCAAACTCAATTATAATGTAATCAGCGATGCTTTCCAACCACTTTCCAAGAGAGGCCAGCAAGATTGTTTTCACAAAGAATAATCTCGAAAGCGTGTTTATGGGTGTGCCAGACAACGCTCAAAAAAGGAAAAGCTGGCATTTTTGTTGGGGGAAAATAATGAAAATGAGGGAAGGCAGAAATGTCAACAAGGCAACTCCATTTATCAGATCATGCGTAATTTAAACTGCACTGACATTTCCTTAGCAGCCTTTAAGATCCACTGAGGCACCAGTCATCTGATTCAGCTGTTTGTTTAGCTCGTTCCGCGGCCGGGTCTGAGATGTCTGGAAACATCAAAGACGTGTTTGGATTAATGTCTGGTGATCAGAATTACCACGGACCGCATACAAACCACAGCGGGCAATGGTGAAATCACACAAAATTGTCACTGAAGAAAAGAAGCTTTGAAAAAATACAGATATGCAGATTGAGCAAGGAAGTTCTAGTGTTTGTGACTGTGTTGCTAAAATTACATTTGGGCCGAATATAAAACCCATGCTGTTTTCTGTATTATTCTCAGCAAAATACATTGCATGTATACTAATGTATATATACTAATTAGTTTTTCAAAAGTTTATGTAAACACCCTCCACACCCATTAGAAATTTGAATAGTCAGTGGATTTGCTTATGCATATGCCTTCCCAGAAATGATGGCTCTCTCTGACTATAACTGCACTGCTGCACTGAGACGGATATAGGGTAAGTGCTGAGAAGGCAAGATCAGAGATGAATCCACTCCAAAGCCCATGAGTCCTGGCACCTGAAAGTCTCCAGTGTGTAAAATCCAGCAAGTCTAGCAACTTTATGAGCAGCTTTCCTTCTGTAATGCATTACTCAGTCCACACTGATCTATCTGTGGTGTTGTGCAACATGCAGCCTCAGGGAAGGGAGCCACAGTGATGTGAGTCGGAAGTTGCAATCCAAATGTCAGTGTCATTCTTTGCATCATGCTGGACCTAGTAGAATGGGTGGTGTGCATTTCAAGATAGCACGATTTAAAATGACTGATTCAATGTTTCCTCCAGGTCTTTTCTTTCAGGAGCTTGGAGGTGGGGGGTTGGCCAAGCAAATATCAACTGGAAAACCATCATGAATGTGACATTTGACCATGATTGTAAGGTTAAAAAATATTTACTTGCATTCACTCCTTTCATACAGTGGCCAAAGTTTGCCATGCTCAGAGCAATTAATTAAAAAAAATCAAAAATAACAAAACTGTTCACGTTAACATTACCAAGTTATCATTAACTGACCATCATTTTACATCACATTAATAATAATTAGTTGAGCCTTAACATCAATACGGAATATACCACAGGTGTTTATTTAAACCGTAAAAAGTAACTTAATGTAAGCGAGTTAGGTTTTCCTTTCTCTCACTTCTTCTCGTTCTTCTTTTCCCCTCTCTGCCTCCTGTCTTGACTCCATGGCCTGCATCCGTCATTTTAAATTAAAAGCCCTCTGCAGAATTATGCAGTGGTAGGCTGCTGGTGAAACATGCAGAGGAGATACTGTATTTACAGATAAGTGAAAAGCCTTTGTAAAATACAATTAGCAACACAGGCACTAAAGAACACAGACTGTTGTTGATATACAACATTGTGGCTCTTAATTGCCCGCCTGCCTTGTCGCTGCCAATCCCTTAAATGCAACAGTATCCAATTGTGCAGTCATTTTATAGCATTCACTGCATAGCCTGAGATATGCTTATCGGTAATCTTTTTCCTTAAAAGGGGCAGGTAAAGGTAGGTCTCTCAAAAGTGGTGTGCTACATAGACAAGCATATTACACCTGCTTCCTAGTGCAAGAGACATATTTTAAAATGGAGCATCATTACAATATTTCACAGCATGCTGGCTTTGGTGAGACCGTCACCTTCCTAGCACTGTGGCATTTGCAGGGTATGCACAACAGTGCATCAGTATTATTTGTCATGGGACAAACATAATGAGAATATCTGTTTATGTAGTTCTACCTCCTGTAGAGAATTTCTGTTTTCAGTGAGGAGGGAATTAAGCATGCCATCTGAAGTTATTAGGGAGTTCTATCATTTGGAAGAGATGATTCCGCCTTTGATCCAGTGACCCTGGTTTCGTTTGAAAGCCACCCTAAGCTACCCAAGAATGAATAAAGAAATGCATAATTTAATTTCAGTTACTTTCTGTATCCATGAGGTGAATGTAAAAATAGCTCCACTGCTCGGGAGGATATGTGCAGACACTTGTGGATGCGTCATGCTGAAATACACAAGTCAGAGTGAAAACCGTCACAGACTATCCTTTAAACTTTTAAACAACATGCTGCAGAGCTCTGCTTGGGAAATCTGTGTTGTGTTGCCGCTTGAGGCTGAAAAATGGAGCAGTGTTCTGTTTTCTCTCCTGTGTTGTTAAGATGGAGCTTTCCAATCGGAGCCCAGTGACACAAAACAGTTAATCCGTTTTCAGAAATGGGACATAACTTTTTTTGTGCATTTCTTCATGTTCAGCTACTTTACATCCGTCATCCATTGTCCGTCATGCATTTCCACAAGTGCCTGCATATAGCTTAAAAGCTTTGCTTATATAACACCCTGCTATATGCTCATTGTTGCCATCCCTACTTGGGGTGTGGAGAGGAATCTCAGCGGAGGAGACGGGGATGTGTTGAAGAGGTATTAACCCTCCCTGCTCCCAAATAACTAAATAAATAAGGGGGTGGCTACTTCCAGATTTTGTGTGGGTGTGTTTGTTTGAGGGGTGATTGTGGACTTTGAACTACGACGACTCCACTTTCAGACTCCAATTCATTCTTCTCTCTGATGACTTCATCTGCCGTGCAGTTGGTCTGCACATCATTGGGGCTTTCCCAAGAGTCCTTAGATATATTTAAAGAGCTGGAAATATCAAAGCCAACCTGAAAAATACCCAGGCATGCAGCAGCATAAAATTCCCAAGTGCCTTTTAGCCTCCTTACAGAGTCAAGCTATTGAGAGGGATTGTTTATACTCGACATCCACAAAAATCTCTTTATTTTCACTCAATCTAAATGATTTTCTGAGCCCTTGAAATTCACTATGTATCTCATTTGGCTCAGGTAACTGTGAAAGTGACCCTTGGCTCTGTGAACGTATTGAATATTAAGTAATTTGTAACATTTAAGTACTGTTTAAGAATGTCCTTTTTGTCTGTATAGGCATGAACAATTATTCCAATGATCCCTCACTGAGGCAGGGAAAGCAGCAAATGGGCCTAATTGGGCTACCAGCCTTGAGTGTGCTCAGCAGGATGCAACTAATAAACTGCTGGGTCTGAAACTTGTTCAAGTGCTGGCCTGCAGGGATAACAGTTTTCTCAAGGGTAATAGACCCACAAAGTGTCAAACAGTTTGAGGGTGTGTGACATATCCCCTCAGACATAACTGTGTTTCTTAAATTTATGTGAAAGGAAAGAAACACCATTTGAAATGTGGTGTGCAGCAAACCTTGTTGTTTGCAAGCTACCCGTGTTCAGCCATGATTAACAACTTAGCAAAAATAAATGAGCCATATGGTATCATTGCCATCTCACTTATCTGTGTGAGCAGAAATCCAGGCGATTTTATAATATATGGTAGCCAAGATAATGGTGAGACTTTAAGGAATCACCAAGTTGCTTGCTCCAACCCAGCATGCAAAACAGTTTAATAATACAGTATGCGATTAACAATAAGTCTTTGTATAGAGCTCTGTGGTCTTTCATAATTCATACTGTAATGCTAATGAGGATTTGTGCACTCAGCTCCAAGAGGAAGAAGCTAAATTCTGGCACTAAAGTCAAGAGTGTGACACTCATTTGGTTTGAGATATGATCACTTGTATCAGTGAGGTTGGCTCCTGTGTTGACCTGGTGTTGTCGCATAAACAGCATGAGGAAGGTTGACATAAACTTAAAAAAAAACCCTGCACAAAGCAGTTGGTATGCCTTTTTCCCACACAGTTGCATATCACTGCCATTTGTCAAAGAGATTTGGTGTCAACCATGTGAGAATTCCTGACATTAAATGCCCTTAATGTTAGATAAGTTAGTTAGGTATTATTGAATACACCAACCTTGCCTTACCTTTGATTCTCTCCTAATGCAGCTGCTATGTGTAAATAAGAGTAAATGTTTTAATTCCATGATTTCTTTAATGGAATGGAAAGCACTGTACAAAGTGGGAGATGTCAGAGATCACTGTTTACAATTGCACCAATATCTATAGTCGTCTGATTCTACCTGCAACTCCCTGGCACCTGTTCTCCTTTCGTTCAAGCAGTTGGCAGCACTTCCAGCATGTGATTGTGATCAACAGTCGTTGTTTTGCTTGGAGCAGCAGGGGCAGAAACGAGAATGTGCACATCCTTAATTCAGAGCAGATGGAATCTAAATGGATGTGCCATGGACTGTGCAAGGTCACACTGAAAGACTCAATTGGAGCATTTGGCTTATTCATTTAGCTGACTCCTCCGAGTGTCACAACAGCCAGGTGGGACTCGTGTAATTCTATTTCAAGCCGACTACAGCAAATCACGCCGCGGCTCACAGTGGCTATGGCACATCTGCCAATGTGTTTATTAGAAGCTAGAAGTTGCACAACATTTTTGATACATCATTTATGACAATCCGCCCTCAACCATGATAATTCTCGGTGATTACAGAAGCTGCGTGAATTCTGTAATGTAAGAGGTGCTACATCAAAACTTAATTAGTGTTATTCATGTTAAGAGTAATCCCAGTAGTATACTTTTCTCTGCTAATATGCAGTGAGGTGTGTTCTTTTTAATATGTAATGCTTGAGCTGGGTTGCTGCAGTGGTCCTGTCAAATGTTCGCACATCAAACATTTCATTCTGAACTTTATGAATGATGTTGATTCCGTACATATTAGCCGCCAATCACTTCTTCATTCTAAATTCAATCATAAGGCCAATTAAGTCTAAACTTTATTTTTAATTGCTGATAATTCTGTGGGATTGTGAAACAGAAAAACACAGTGAGCCGACCGCTGAAAATAATTGTGAAATAATTGTGTTTAAGCCACATTGCTTTAGGTCTTTCATTTTCGCCGCAGTATCACAAGAAGCAACAGAGCATGACAGGCTTTTTCTAGTCAGTTTACCGCCTATCGGGAGGTCTGATCACACCAAGAATTTATTACGAGACAGAAGGTAGAGCAGATAAGAAAAAGACATTTTGAAATGTTTGAAAGCTTTGTATAACAGCACATTTCCTATTTCCTACACAGCTGTTGAGATGTTAAGTAAAAATCAGTAAAATGCTATCGTGGAAATGATGTGAGGAAATCCAATTGGAATGCAAGAACTAACACAAACTGGGGTCATTATGGGTATTTCCAGGATTTTCTTAAATCAGTCTGTCTTTACTCAATTTGATTGAATACGTGATGGATTGTGGTCAGGAATCAGTTCTGCTTGCTTTGTCCAAACATTTCTTTTTTATTTTAAAATGACTGTCCGCCCCAGTCTTTACAGCCGGGTATCTTGTGTCGATTTTGCAGCTTATAAATATCAAAGTGCATTTCATTGCTGCTCATTTCGTCTGACCTGATTCCAAGCTTAATAATAAAACAGTACAGTCTTGCTTCTCCAAACATTTTCTACCCATAAATCTAATTAGAACAAACATCTACCATTGCTAAATTTATGCACCAACCGTGGAGTTAGCTCCTGCATGGTAAATGTAAAGAGGTATCTGGGCTGCTAATGGGGAAGGTTAGAGAGCTTAGGTCAGCAGCTTTAGTTCAACTCTACGCTGTTCTTTAAAATGTTCACTGGAAGCTAGTCTGTAGCCTTTAGGGACTGTCACAAAGTGCTTAGAAAGGTGGTCACTAAGGGATCGCCCTCATTGCAAAGTGAAGAATGAGGGCCCCTTGGATGCTCCTGCTGCATCTGCAAAAGAAAAAAAACAAGGCTACGACTCCTGGTTTTAAGTAATGCTCGAGGCTTTAAATCAGTCCCGTAGAGTCAGTGATGGCTTTCACATCGGGGGGCAATTTAAGGACTCACAATGGTGGCTTTAAGTTAAATGTTAACTGAATGATAATTGCTAATAAATCCATATTTTAATGTATGAAGCCCTGATTAATGGGGCTTTATCAATGGCATTCAGATCTCCGCTTTGACTAACAACTTCTTTGCAGACTGTATGACCACAACACACACAACGCACATTTGAAATGTTACAACGCATATGGAACAGATTCTTGTGTACAAAATGAAATCCAACTTGGTGAGGGGGTTGTCAATGGACAATTTAGGAAATGTGTAGTTTATAATAATAACTATATGATCACATTTTTTTATATGAAACATAAAGGACATATAAAACCCTCATCTATTTTACTTATGTGAAACTCATATACATTTTTACTCAGTTTGTAATAATTGTCCAGGCCACAACATTATGTATTCTCCTCATTCCTCTTGACAACTTTCTTTTGAGTGTGGTGTGAAACCCATTTACATCTATTCATCATAAGATGGTCTAAATGACTTTGACATGAATACATAAACAAGGACCGAATCCAAGTGCCCCCTGGGGCTATCGTTCATACAGCTGGCCATTAGAGTCTCAGCCAGCAGCTTCCTTAGGCGTCTCAGATGTGCCAATCATTAATATAGATAGCACTGCAGTCAGTTAGCAATACCCCTTTAATTTACGCCATCTAAAATTATCAAAATACTTTGTATGCACAGTAGTTAGAGTCTAAAAGGGCTTAAGCATGGCCACAAGTCAAAAGAAACATACCCATTGCAGAAGAAGAGCAACAATGAAAAAACGTTTGTGAATGGCTGTTCAAAGGAGGACCCCTTGTGTTTTCAGCAAAATAATGCACAGAACATTTTGCACAGGAAATCGGTCATCAACACAGTACATGAAATGTGCTGTAAGAACATGTGCACTGTCGTAGATGGCACCTGTCATTGATCAGTGGATTTTGTACAACATAATCCACTAAATAATTTCTAATTATATATTTGTAGCTTGCATTTGTCATTACCCCTTTAATGTTTAATATTCACAGTGTGACAAGATATTTTTCCCTCCTTTTTTTCTCCTTTTTCCCCCACTGGGCTTTAGTTACTAAAAGCTGTTTAAATCCTTTCATGGAACAAGACTTAGTTGAGGAAACTGTGTTTGCCAGTGGGACCCAGAAACCAAAGTGAGTCTGTATTGTGCTGGTTATGACATTTTTAGTTAGACATTTTTCCTGATTAAAACAAATTGATTGGTTCATGGTACATGTTATGACCAATGTCTGTTGAAATTGTTAGTTTTTGTCACTTGCACGTAATGCTTGATGGTACATACTGTATATTCAGTGGCTCATTTAATCAATTTGTACTTAAATGTGGTACATTAATATATACTGTAGATATGCTGACTTTTCTTGTGTCTATGTTGTTAGCCATAAGTGCAACTTTCAAATAAGTATTGTAGTTATGTATTGGAGTGTAATTAAAGAGTCAGAGCTCAGCAACAAGTGTTATTTTGATTTTTTTTTTTTTATAAAGCACCAGTATTTTGTACCTCGTCATTTGGTGTTCTGATTTCCTTGGCATTTAGATGCTGGAGCCTGCCTAACAGAGGCCACTGAAAATCTTAGTCTCTCACAAAACATGCCCCATCTGCCACTTCAGCATAAAAAAAGATCCACTTGATCTACTTCTTCTTGACACAACTTACACAACTTCAAGCTTTCAAAAAGGCACTGCTACTGTAGCACTATGTGCTGAGGACCCTGACGTGCATCTTCATAAAAATGTAAGTATAAAACTGGAGCTATGCTTTAAGCCTTGAAAGGGTAATACATGAAATAGAACAATATGTCTTCTTCCATGATTACAGCTCAGTCTCTGTTTATATTCAGCACACTTTGCGTTGGAAATCAGCATTTGATTCAGGACACTGGTAAAACATTAGGTGCCAGTGCAGGAAGTGGTGTGACAGTGCATTCATGGGGGGAAAAAAACATAAATTCTTTAGTTCCCACATAAGGGAACAGCAGAAACTAAATGAAAGAAAGCACCACCGTTATTGCAGATATCCCTGTAACAGATTTTTTTTTAATCTGAATAAAAAGACTGAATGTGAAATATGGATATTTGTTGGATTTGCTCTTATTTGACTCACAGGCTTGCATTGCAAAACATTTTTTGACAGCTACATGGTAAATAATAGAATACCATTCACGTTAGCAGCTAATATATTGGGCATGTGTACTAGCATGTATTTTTATTGGCCAGCGGATAACCTGAGGTGAGACTTAACTATTTTGTGGTTATTTTTTCATCCTGATATGCTAATGCAGTGATATACAGTAATATGAATGAATTTATTTCTTTTTCCATACAGCACTAATGTCTTTCTGAACCACAGCCTTACTGTAGATGTGTAAGACAATGACAGAGAGGGGTGAGCAGAACTCACTTGACAGCAATGTAGGATTAATTATGTAATTATCTTCAAGCGTACTGGAATCTCCAGGCATAATTACAAAGACCATTCATTTTTCCTTTTGCCACTGTTTCCAGTCATTTTTAGCCTCTTTGTTTTCCAAAAGATAGAATGACATATGGCCGGAGTTGAACATCATTTCATTTTTGGAAAAAACACCTATGCAAAGCCAAATGGAAATGATAGGATAGGTCTGCCATTCAAGGCTAAACTTAGTACAAGAGAAACACATTGCAGAGATGCTATCAGTCATAAGAGATGACACTTAATCGGTTACTTTAAACTGAATGTTGTGCATTTCCTTTTATCTGTTTTGAATCAGCTTCTTCAAAGAGTTTTAAGCATACGCCTCGAGCCAGTTCACTGGTTGACTTCGTTTACAAGTTAACCAATGAACCTCCTCTGCCTTTCTCTTCTTCATTGAAGGCAGTGAGGTTTGGGATGCACAAACAAAGCATACAACCTGTGTGAGCTCAGTATCTGCAGGAAAGCAAGCGGCCTACTCATTAACTCCTATTCTCTTTCATCCCTCAAGCTCTGGGGCCTTTTTCTCTTGTCAGCCTCTGGCCCCTGGCAGTCTCTACCTGATGTTTCTTTGGAGTGAGAGACTCCACTCATCTCTCTGAGATCTCTAAGGGAAAATGCTGCATAGAGAAAATGCAGTGAGAAAATGAAAATGGAAGTCTCGTTGAGGAACATGCATTTGTCAAATATTTATTGTAATTTTAACAAAGGTATGTGATTGAAAATTGCATTGATTTAACAGTCATCAAAGTTTGTTATCAGTGAGTATGACAATAGGTATAATATACTGTATTCTCTCAGAAATTATTTAGAATCATAAAACTGTTGTAGTGTAGGTTCACTCTTGTGTCAGATGAACATGCGTCATCCTAAAAGTCAGCAAATTTCTTTAATATTTCAAATATTATCTTATATTGGATATATGCAGTATGTGATTTATATGGTGATGGCAAGGAGCCATTTACCTGACTGTAGATATAGACATACAGCATATGGCAGGTGAAAGTCTGGTACAGAAATGACCTTGATTAATGGAAAGTCATGTGACCTTTGTCCTTGCTCATCTCCAGGAGATTCTAACTATGTTACCAAGTACTCATTGTAGTTATCCACCACGGGGGCCTCTCCTTCAGCATTGTCATCTGTCCTTCACTAATTAGGCCTGTGATGGACATTCTCATTCTGAGTGTGTTTCACTTGTCACTGCCATAGCAAGGTCACTGTCATTCACCCACTGACTATGAAAGCATTTATGACACAAAGACACTTTCAGCATTACACCATGGGAAATGTGCTTCCTTCTTCCATCTAATATCTGATTGACAGATAGAATATAAAATTTTAATGACATAGGAGTAATATACAGTGGGGTCCAAAAGTGTGAG
This sequence comes from Psettodes erumei, assembly GCA_016785225.1. Classification (NCBI taxonomy): domain Eukaryota; kingdom Metazoa; phylum Chordata; class Actinopteri; order Pleuronectiformes; family Psettodidae; genus Psettodes; species Psettodes erumei. The sequence continues at coordinate 2,345,136 of JAFBJZ010000861.1, forward strand.
ACCTCTTTCCTACTCACTTAAATGGGAATGTTCTGTGACACAGAATTAGGGAGGAGAGATGATGGCCACCATGTCACAATTCAAATTATGCCAAGAACAGAGTGAACATAATTAATTACATAGATCATTTAAATACATTAATTTGCATGGTCTGGGTCAGGTTTGATTTGTTGAATGTATACAAAAATCCCCAGTTATGGCAGCTCTCGCTTGTGAGCAATGTACGCTGCATAAGTCTTAGCTTTTCACATGAATAACATCATTAGATAAAAGTCTGAAACGGTACATTCATTCAACAATTTCATGTCAAAATATGTCACTGGTGTTATTTTGTGTCTTTTTGTGCCTCAGGCAGTGGCAAAACTGTATGCACGTTTTCTTCTGTAAAACGGCTGTCATTTTATGCACGCCCCACATGGCCAGGGCCCACTTCACTAAGCTGCTGGAGAGGAAATAAGAGGAGACTCTTGAGAGAGTGAAAGCTTCACTCAAAGAGGTCAAAACAAAACTCACTCTCACTACATATGCAGGGACAAGTATTGGCCCTGGAGCATACTTAAGCGTCACCTGCTACCTGATTAACAAAGACTGGGAGCTGACTTCCAATAACCTGACTGCAGATTGTGTATGCTCACATTCCTCCATTGTAATGCTAATTGGACCTTTGTTGGCCCCTGTAGCACTGAGAAAAGTTCAATATCGAGATCAGTGCTGATTAGGATTTTTCAGATTAGATTATCAACCTCTTTTGAACCGTTACTTGAACTCATCAACATTTCATTAATTATTGTATTTTTGCTCAGTTGTTCACTCACCTTGCTCTGCCTCCCACAGTGGGACATCTCTCTTTCCACCTTTTCAGCATGCATGCTGTGCAAAGCACCAAAGGGCCAGACAATGTGCACATCATAGTCAGGAAAATAGCAACATGTTTCACTATTTTCAGTAATATTTCTAGTGCCCTGTGAGTGGAACTGACCAGCAGGGCAGCATTGCACAGCAATAGGTTGCAGTGTATACGCAGTGTGAACTTCCACCATAAAGTTTCACATTATATATAACACACATACAAATTCCATGACTGGGGTTCCCTATCAGGGCCAATAAGGTGATTTAATAATGCATTGCTATGCTGCAATAAGGAGAGGTCACCAAGCTTAATGAACCATATAACGTGTAATCACTCCCACCCTGACAGGGGGAACAGTGAGGGTGGGAGTGATTGGGCCGAATAAATGAGAACACTTTTGTGATTGTAATGTGTATGTGGAGCAAAACTATTTATATGGGTAGACAAAACAATAGTAGATAACACAATGGCACAGCACACCTGTTAATGCATATAGAAGCAGAGTGGGGGACACAGAGGTAGATGATAGTCTCCTCTGAGCCAATGTGAACTAAAGAAGAAGAAAGATGATTTTTCTAGTGGAGGATAAATAAATTTGCGTGTTTCATGAAAAGTTGTGCAAAGATGAGCAATTGTCTTTGAAAACTTGTTAATTTCACACTCAAATGCACCCTCTCTTGGTATTATTCTAATCTGAGGTGAGATTCGCAGTTATTTGTCATGCGCTCCCAGCCAGAAACACAAAGATTTGGACAACAACATAACAAAAGCAGCAACTCGTCTAATTTTTGAACAAAGAGAGTTCGCATTGCCACTCAGCAAAGCAAAATCAGAACAGCAATGCTGCCACAGTCTGTACCATCATTCCAATTCTTCTTCCTCAGTCTGAAAAATACATACTCAGGCCTAGAGCCTAGAAGAGCTGAAGGGTCACAAAAAACAGCATTGCTAATACTGTTGCATCTGTGGTTTTTATGGTTTATGTTGTGGTTTTGTGCTGCTGAATAGAGAGCTCCAGTGAAATGCACAGTGTTGCTGCCTCTACCGTGGTTGAATGGGATACATCGCATATTACCATAGGTGGCTCTTGGTCTAACATAGAAACTGTTTAATTTTGTGAGTGGTCTGGATCACTGATGGGGCAGAATTTCACATTTTGAGTCATATCTCCATAAATGCATAAAGTTCTGAAATAACTGGGGCAACCCAACAACTCAATGGTTAGGGTCCATACCACATTGGCTTAACCTAAACATTAGGTCCCCGGTTTGACTCCCATGGGGGGTACACTATCTCAGTGTTCTCAAGAAAACATCACAAATTGATCCAGATCCAGATATTCTTCTGGTTTGGTGGAATATGTTAAGCCTTGCTGGAGGTCTGCACTCTCAGACTGCTTTCTACTTCACCCCACACCCCGATGAATCCCATCTTGCACCATGTCAGGAAAAATCTCAGCACACCTAGTTACCCAAAGATTGCAACCCTCACAAGAGTGAGGTTATTTACTAGCCCGACTATGATGTTGTAGATCATTTACCTCTGTCTAATGGAGGTGACAGCCCAAGATCAAAGAACAGGACTGAAGTGAATACAGCAGCAAAGGGGAGTGGTGGCCGGTGATGAAAGTTAAGGCTAAGAATATGCGCTATTTGATGTATCATTTTGAAAATTGACCAGTGCTATGTATTTCATACGTCAGAAGGATGATGTCCTATTGCTCACAATGGCGTCCTTTTGAGAGCACCAGTACTGCTGTCATTTAGAACCAGGAGCTCAGGGGGAACCAAACTAAATGTCCAACGACTCACATTCAGACTGAAGCCATTTCATTGATAAGGAGAGGCCTTGCTTAGGAATTACCCCCATAAATTAAAATGCTTTGAATAATCCTCCAGAGTGCTGTCCCCGAGAGGTTCTATATGATCCTTTAAAAGGCATCACTCTCCCTACAACCTCCTGCTCACTCTGTCTTCTGACTCGCAATGATCCATCAGTCAGACAAGAAAAGACATATTTGTCAGCGGATACTACGGGGACTGTTCCCTGTGACAGACATGTGAAAGAACACTACTTTTCCCAGGTTCTGTCTTCTTGTTTTTAAAGAGTTCAAATGATGTCATGCATAGTTATAACTAGGGCTCTCCCAAATACAATTTTTGGGGCTTCGAAGAGTGACACTCACTGGCAAGTATTCCCACCAGCACCTTCACAGCTATACTCCATACTGTCTGGCCCAGCAGGGCTACTTAACTAAATTAAATCCTGATGTTGACAGTAGGGCTTCTTCCATTCCATTCTGGCAGAAAGAATAGTCCTGGATGGTCGTGGACATAAATGAGGATGAAGTATCTGCAGCTTATTTGCGTGTGCCCATGAATCAGCCACTCAATCATCCACACAACATTTTTCTGTATTTAAGCAGACCAGCTGTTGCTTTGCATATTAAAGCACATGGTCCTAGCAAGTGAAATGGAATTTTTACATTTGAAACTATGAAAAGCCTGAATGCCTGAAACACTTTAAACTATGCTTTTCTGCCCTTGTAATACAATTAATGGCATGCTATGAATCAAACCTGGAACCATAATAATCTTCCAGTGTACATGTGGTATCCAGAAAAAGACTGTGCAGAAAATCAACTGGTGCTCCAAGTGCAACAGGAGTCTTTGGAAGGTTTTAATAAATGTTTGCATGCTATGTTAATTCACAGTGTGGGAGGGTGGCAGCTGTGAAGATGGTAGGCAAATATGTTGTTCATTTATTTTCTCATTGTCAAGCAACCAGCGTGCAGCTCCCACTGCTTTGTTTACCTTTGTAGTCTCTGCAGATGGAAGGAGGACCGAGAGGTTCAACTGGTGAGATGGATATCAGTGCTCATCAGGGAAAGATACAGCTGATCAGAATTCTGATGTATGCAATACTTTTTTTTGAATAAAATTACAAGCATGCTTCTATACACAACACAGAAACCGTAGATAATACATTCTATTATTTTATCCCTTTTGTATTGAATGCACCAAGTTAAAGGAATTTTTCTGGATGTCAAACCTGCAGTAAGCCTCATTCTTTGAGTGGCTCCTTAGTATACTACTACTAAAGCAGCCCTCTGTTCTGGACCAGAAATGTGACACTTAAGTGGCAGAGAATCCAGCCTGATGCTCTGCTCCCTCACCATCTGTTCTCAGTTCATTACTGAGCACAAAAGTGAAACAGAGGGAGAGAGGTTTAAGGTCTCTCTTAAACGGGATTGCAGGAATTTATGAGAACCTTTACTTCTTATTCATGATATTATTATTCTGGTCATCATTATATCAGTCAGTACTACAAGTTGGATTTTCAGTCATTCCTGGAAGATTATTGTGTGTAGAAATTGCAATTTTTTCATTGCAGAATTTAAAAAAAATAAATTTAAAATTTTGATTCTTGAGTTGGGAATGCACATGATTATTTTAGCTTCTTTCTGTGTTATGGGCCTGAGGGATTGTTTCTTAAAAATCTTAAGAGATTGTTAATCATAAATGATCTTTCCCCTCTATTCTCAGTTTTAATTCCTAATTTCTACAATAGCTCACAATTAAGTCTCACTGTTTGATTAGAGTTCATTAAATGGTTTAACGCTTAACACTAAGAATGAGTTATGAAGAAAGGCATTCCTGATTACTAATCATTATGTGCACTCTTCCTTTATGGGTTGAGAAAATTCTTATAGTTCCTATGTGATGTAAACCACTGAAAAAATCCATCTGACTGTATGAAATCAGCATTGTTGAAATGAATATAGTATTTGATAATACAGGGCTCCTTGACAGGTTGACATTTTGGAGATGGATTTCACAGGATAGTGGCAGTGCTTGATGAACACCATCATAAAGGCATGGAAATGAATACAAATCCACAGTGAGCAGTACAGTAAATTTAAAAGTAGAAGGAATTATCGCAGGTTGATCCAGGGCTGCCCCTTGGACTGCAGTTGCGACTCAGTCCCAGAGCTTGCTGCACAAGCAATTTGTTTTCTGATAGAACAGCCACACTATAGCAGAATTGATGGTAGCTACCAAATGCATTCAATCAGAACTTTGTGTCTCTGATTGCAACATATTTCAGCATGAGTTTACTTTGAATTTCCTTGCTTTGCTTAACTATTAGGTTTGGGTGGACCACTTGTTTTATATCATGCAAGTAAAATATGTGCAGTATCATATAATAGATAAAATAAACGAATAACAAAATTAATAATGTATACATAACTGCCGGATTATAGGAATTTCTACAAGTTTAAAAAGACCATGTAAGAAGGCAGAGTTGAGATGGAAGATAGATAAATATTGAATCCCAAGCTTCTCTTAAAAGAATGATCTTCAGCTACCAAAGTGTTGTCAAATGCTGCAAGAAATTTGTGTTTCTCACATCTGTTTCCTTAAAAGAGTTATAATCCCAGAGTCCTCCTTGAAACAATTATCTTGGATCAGCCCCCACTCTGCCAATCAGTTAAAGCATCTCCATAGAGATGTGAAGATTATGTATGATATTTTAATAACTGATTTTTAGTTACAGGACAAACTTTTTTTCCAGAATTAAGAGTGCTTGATATTTTCTCCTGACAGTCTTTTGGCGCCTGCCAGAGACTCGCGGCAGTAGAGGAAGACAGAAGAACACAGAGTAAGGAAGAAGAGAGACAGGAAAAAAAGCAATAAACAACATGATTCATGCAAAATAGAGGCAAAGTGCCTCTGTGTTGTTAATACTTTACTGTATGTTTACTCACTCAACTTCCTGCCCAGACCGCCAAGCAAGTTCTCTCTGCTATATCATCAAAGAACAATAATGTCACTCATGTATACATCTGTAAATATCTGGTTCAGTTGAATACCTGCAGCCATCAGCAGCAGGAAAGCAGATGTGTCTTCAATTTGATTAAAAAAAATTATGCACAGTGGGTATATTCATAATTTATTGAAATCTTCCAACCTGCTATGTCAGGAGGATTATTGCAGGGATCTCTGTTTATTTAAATGATGGGATTGTCTTTCACAAAGTATTTACAGGGAGTGACATTATTTTGCACTTTTTAAACATACCCTGAGAGAATCAACTGAGTGCATCAACCGTTAAAAAAAATGTAGTCTACAGATAGCGATCAGGAAACTTTTTTTTTGTAGATGGAGCCCAATAACAGCATATCACAAAAGGGGAACATTTTCCTCATTTGCATAATTGTTACATCGTGCCTTTTTCTGGCTGTGTTCAACATCAGTCCCTCATTCATTCAATCACTGCTCTTTTCAATAATCACTCAGTAATTTCAAACATTTTAAAATGATCAATATTTTATGTCAGCATATGTATTGTTGCTACTGGCAAAACCTTAATATATTTTCTAGATCACTCCAGTGTTTATCTTTTTTGAATGCCATGTCTCTGAATGGTCCTTTGTAAAGACACAACTACCATTCTGTTCTCATTTTCAGGTTCAGCTTTAGCAGTGTTTGTTTATACTAGCTGCCTGTTATAGGAAGATTCACAAGACGATATGATGGGGTGGCCGACGCTTCCCTCAATCTAAGAATAGTCTAATGGGTTTTTGACAGCCAGAAGAGGAGCCACAACAAACACTGTGGTGATTAGATGTAGATTAATGACCTGGCAACCTGAAGGAGAGATTAGGGACTGAATTTACTTTGAACTGGCAGATTTTCCTGTCTGATTATTTCCTGGATTGGTGCCAACCGATTGATTATAAATGTTTGATCAATTGTAATAGACTTAGGCCATTAGGGGAGACAGGAGATGGGTCATGCAGGCGGCTGATTGGTCTAAAGCTTAAATGAATTTTGCATAAAATAAATTAAGTCCCATACACAAGTAACTTTATAAGTGAGCAATGCACACACTCTGGACAATAAGAAGCCATACTTCATAGGTACAGCCCAAAACCACTGAGATGTGTAATTAACTTTCATTAGAAATGGCCACCCACCCAAAAAAGAAAGAAAGAGAAGGAAAATGTGGATAAAGAAAAAAAAAGTGCCTATTTATTCTTACTTCTCATGCAGTATATTGGGAATGTGACATCAGGCCCAAACTTTAACTTGGCTAATTTTCTAATAAATATCCAGAAATGCTTCATTATAGAATTTCTGAAAATCAAATAGTTGAGTGATTTATGAGAGGTTTTAGTAGTTCAAAATTGTCACTGTTCAAAACCATTTACAAAGCTCAGTGGCTTCATGCATTGATTTAAAAACACTTCTGTGTTCCTGTAGCTGTTCACTCAAGAGTCAAGCAGTGACGATGCTTGAAACACTTTAGTGCAGTCATAGAATTAAAGACTTGTGACTTCAGCAAATGCGGAGCCTCTGAGCAACAGTTCTGCTACTTTCTATCTAAATCAATGAATGCTGCACTTCAGCAAAATGCCCCTAAGTCCAATTACATCTTTCATTACTCTGTGTGCTCCAGAATTGATAAGCTGAAATTGTGGGCATTTACAGAGCTGAGCTGAGAGAAAGATGAGGAAATCATTTTTTCTTTTTCACTCTGATTGGTGCCCTTGGAGGTTGCAGGGTAAGATATTCGGGATAAGCAGCTAATCTGGGAGCCAATCTGTGCCTATGCGCCCCTGCATTCTTTATGTGATTTGAATTCTCAGCATGGCAGAAGTGAAGGTGAAAATGATTCGGGAGCCATTACTGTGGCCCCATGTCTCTGCTCCAAAGAACTGACTGAACAGGAGGACAGTATAGTTCAAGATAATTACAGTCATATTGCACAAAGATAATGCTTTTTTTTCGAACATCCGTCAGCAGTACAGTTTCTACCTCTGAACTATGAACATATGGTTGTGGAGGAAAGGGGAAAGAAAGTGCTATTTTCATATTTCATCTTTCAAAGCTATAGTTTTTCCCTAAATGAGCCGCACGGTAATGTGAACACTCCTGGCAAAGCAAGCCCACCAACTTCTAAATTTAATCACTGCTGCCTAGCAGTTTGTGCCTGGGCCAAAAAGATCCACACACATGCACTGCAGAGTGTGTCTTCAGCTTGGGGGACACTTCTCCCTTCATTCACAGCAGGAAGTCCCATTTTTCAAAGAGAAAAGAGTCTTGAACACAGTGTCTGTCTTACGCTGTGAACTGGAGACATGTACATCGAGGAATACTGCAGCTCTCCAATGAATTACCTGAAACAAAATGTCTGTCAAGTTTATTTCACATTGACATGTCACTGCAGAGCTGCCCTTGCTGTGGCTTTTCAATGAGGATGCTGTGTCAGGACTGCTATACCTGCTTTCCTCAGTCTTTTCGTAAATAAATGATATATAATATATATATATATTTGTTTTTTCCAGGGTAAAGTTTCAGACATTTTTTCAAGCTGCAGTGGAAAGATACAGCAGCTCTACATTTATGAGTGCATTGCTCAAAAGATTTCCTGTGAGATGAAATTCTATTTTGAGATTAAATTGTCATTGTTTTTATTATATTTTAAGCATGATGAGATTAATGGTGAGTGACAGCAGCCAAACCATCCATATCTTATATGAATTATATTCTTATCCAACTCCTTTGCAATAGAGAATATGACCATCAACTATACATGAATTCCAAGATATTATAATGTCTTGTTACAGCTCATTTGAGGCTTTTTTTAAAGAAAAAAACAACTAAGGACTTTAACTTCAAATCAAATTACCCACAATTAAACAGCCTGCTACAAAGATGCACCATATTATTTCAATACCAGTTAGTAACCATAAAAACAGTTTGCAACCACTAAAAACAATTAAAAGCAACAATAGTTATAATGGTAATGTCTTATATCTAAATATCTCTACTCTTGAAGGTTTTCTAATTCTTTGCAGCAAAAGTTTGTGTTGTTCATGACTTTTAGCAAAGAACTCTTTTAGTGATAAGCTGGCTTTGTGAAGCGCTCCTTGTTTTAATGCCTGCAAGTATGATAAATAGGGGCCAGGAGAATAGCTGTGTGCCTTATTTCCCCAAAGTCACTAATATTCTCTCGATTCATTCACTTGCTGAATGAATGAAGTGGATAAGGAGTCAATAAATGAATCAAAACCTGCAGTCAGAGTTAGGGGTACCATGTACAGTGTTTCTTACTTTAGAAAGTTTTATTAGGAGTATCAGCTCACTCGTTGTCATTTTTCCACAGATTAACCTCAAAATGAAAGAGTGGGTAGAGAGTGTGTTCTCCACAGCAAGGCACTGACACTTTAGAAGATGGGTGCAACATTTTCTCTGAACAAAATGAAAGCATTATTCCTTCGACAATGTCCGCAATTCAGTAGTGAGGTACTTACTGTATGCAAATTGCATAACTTGCACTGAGTACTTATTGGCACCAGGGCTGAAAATATGAAATTTAGTCTGGGGCTGCAAAAGTGTCATCATTTTTAGATCTGAAGGTAAAAATAACCCTGCAAGTAACGTGTCACCTGTCTATTTCTGACTGCACTGGGCTTTGAAGTAAAGCAGGAAGATCACATCTCAGAAGATCAACAGTTTTCGTTCTGTGCCTTGTTTGTGTCCTAGCGAGTTTGGGGGGTGCTGGTTGCTTCAACATTGTATATTGATTTTTAAATCTCCATATATTCTTCTCAAAGAGCATGTTGGTCACTGGGCACAGTCATACCTCATTACTCATGCACCATGGAACTATTAAGATAAAAGTGTTTTATTGTGAACAAAAGGCAGTATGCACCATGCTTTGAATATGGATCAGCGAGAGCAAATTTTGTTTGGAAAATCTCTCAATTTATCAGGCTGTTCTAAACTCTTGTCAACCACCACACTCATGTGCACCCGTGCCAGACACACAGACACACACACACACACACACACTTCGAGCACACAGTACACGCAGTGGGGCCACCCCTAGTATAAATCTTCACTCATTAATCATTTAGAGGAAGCAATTTGTGGAGCATCTGTCCCAAGAAGAAGGCTATTAGGGTTTTCGATGGAAGGACCACTGTGGGTCTAATGGCTTTTCAGTGGGACTTATTGGAAGACATATTGGATTCTCTGCTACACATAGCCACTAGCTTTAAGATAGTTGGTGCTGAAGTAGAGCTTGTTGTTTTTAATGCTTCACTAGATACAGAAAAAGAGGTCTTTACTCAAGATATTTGCCTAAGCATTACAGATTCAGTGGGGTAATTGCTGAATTGTTCAGAAATGTAAATTGGATTTCCAGAAATCAAGTTAAATCCTTTCATTGATGCATCAATCCTCTACACCAAATAGTTCCTGTTGACTCTCACAGGGCTTCTATCCCAGCAGTCATTATGGGGTAAAAAAGTTTGCCAAACTATTGCAGAGCTAGTGCAAATGTGGTGTGCAGTATCCACACATTCACAGTTCTGTTCCAGGGAATCAAACTTTAACTCTCATGTTTGTCTTCTTAACAAAGACAAAAACCAAAGTTTATGAAGAGAAACAAATTATAAATATATGCTATTCAGTGTGCCAGTAATAATTCCAGTTAACACAATCACTGCGAGCACCTGTTCAAGAACCCATGATGGATGCTTCTATTTTTCCTTGACTAGAATGAGCAGCAACTCATCACAAAGCCCAAGTACTGTTCCTGGACCCCATCAGAGCATTTTGTCAATAATTGAAAAAAATGTGCTTGCTATTCATTTCTTCCAATGCAACAGCCTCATTCCTTGTTTAGATTCTCATTACCAATTCTGTTCTTCTCCTCAGAGGATTATCCACCTGGAGCATTTGGCTGTCACTCTGACTGCACTGCAAAGCCGAGGGGAAGCCCTGGGGAATGCTGTGGCCCAGCATCTCTGTACAGCGTACAGTATCAGCTCGAGCAAGGACAAGACCCATCAATATTAGTCTGTCATCTTATCTGATAGAGACAAGCCCAGTGCTGAATCACCAATCTTAGGATGGGCTCCATCTTCTTGTCAAGTACTTCACTTCACTCTCTTCTATGAATATGAATGGCCACTAGACTACACATTTCCTTCTACTTTGCAGTATGTGGAAGTTGTATTGTTTGCAGCAAATAAGCACCCCGGAAGTTGGCAACATGCAGAGGAAGAGTAGGTTTTACTAGCACCAGGAATCATAATTTTGCTGAACTTACTGTATATTACAAAGATATTTAGATATTCAAAAGCATTTCACAGCAATGAGCAACTAACAAACATTATAGTGCTATAATTCTGCCTACACCAAGGTTTTCAACATTGGCGTGGGCTGTTGTATTACATCTGTTCAATGTCAAGAGGTCTACTGAGCAGAGAACAGTCTTAGAGACAGAATCCAACATAAACACTCACCCTCGACCCTTATTGTCTCTGCAAGGGGAAAAAAGTGGAGTAGGAAATACAGCTGTGGGTCATAATACAATTACCATGCAGGAGTAATGAGTTGGACTTTGCTTTCCGCTGGCTCCCCCAGCACCCACCTTCCCATGATTAAAAGATTTCTGTTCCCAACTTCTTACCCTCTTTAAGTTATCTGTCTCTCCCAGCAGGGCAATAGAGAGTCGCATCGAACGTCTAACTTTGTTAAACTCAGGTCCATCACCGGGCCCCCCAGTCATCCATCTTCTTTCTTGTTAAGCATAATTAATTGTCCACACATGTACCATGAGGCATTGTTGTTTATTAATTCACACCCTGTGCCCATTAGGTCCCATCAAGCATCTCGAGACAAATGGCCACCCATTAGACAGCTCAGTCTCCTAATGGCAGACGGTCACATGTGCGTGGCTCCCATTACAAACAACTCTGGGATGCAATAACCACATCATTCATTTCTCCATCCGCAACAGTTGGTGTTACTGTGGTGATCTGCCATTTACATTTCAAAACTGTCATTTGGGTACAGTTGTTAATTAACTTTATTTATATATGTGATAAAATAGGTTGAGTATCTTTTTTCCAGATGTGTGTGTGCAGTGAACAAACCAACAACTGCCTAAAAAGAAGGATGGAATGAAAGCACATTTGTATAGCCACTTTTTTTAGAGTCCATATCACAAGTCCTTTTGTCAGGAGAAAGCCACCGTAAATGAAACCCTATTTGGTAATACATCAGTATATTCAGTATGCATGTATGTTCTTTGCATCATTTGTAAGGATCTTTCATAAACGTCATGTAATTTTGAAGCATTTTGAAGCCTATAGAAGAATCTCAACATAACTTTTTTCAAATGTGCCCTTTGGTTAACTGCTGGTCATTTGAGCCCACTTGGGAAATAACTAAGAGATTGGTTGGAAGATTGCAGAGATTCTGCTGTCAGAAAATTACCCTGTTACAGTGAGAAGCTACAGCAAGCCTCAGCCGCGTCTCTTCAGAGAAAATATGGTTTAAATATGTAATGATAGTAAAATCCCTACTATTACAGACTGACAAGCTAAGCACATAGGTTGGTTTATTTTGATAGCGTATAATGAAGTGATTTGAAAATGTGTTTGTGAGAGTGGACACTGCATTCAAGACAGACGATCAAAGAGGGCTCTTACTACTTTTATTGATGTCCATTATTGGGTCCTTTCACATGATTGTGTTCAACTTCAGTGGTCAAACCTTGAGAGTTAAAAGCCTACTTTATTTGAAAGCCCTGATAATAAATATATACAGCATGTGTCCTGTGAAACCTTTTTATGTTCTACTGCTGATATTATTCATGCAATATCCATAACTAGTGTGACAGGGCTGGCATTTATTGTATTAGCCTGCATAGAACATGCCTATTGTTTCTTTGAAGCACTGCAACCCAGGTGTTTTTTTTTCTTTTCTTCTTTTTAATACACTGATGAAATAATGTGCGGGGGTGGAACAGAGGAGGCAGGTAAACATACAGACAAGTGTAATTGTCCCACACTCTTCATATAAAAGTATACTGTTGTATGCTACTTTGGAATAAAGCGGTCATCTAACTTGAATTAAATCTTGAAATGATTTTGAAGAATGTCCATTGATGCAAAGCAATCTGTAAGAGGTCTGACCTTTAAAACAACACTGAATCAGAAAATATCATTAGAAGGTTTATTTAGGCAGGATTATGGCATGGGTAGTGATTCATATTGAGCTAAGATGCATCACATTTTAAAACTTAAAAAAACATTCTCAGCATTCTGCATATCTGATATATTTACTTTGGTGGAACCAAGTATAATTTAGGAGGTAGAGTGTTGTGAAAAGAGAATTATAGTTGTGCCATATCAATATTGCATGGGAGTATGCATGTTTTATGTGCTCTACTCACCTGAATTGCCTTGGGAAAATGGATGTGTGTATTTCTTACTGAATGCCTCTAGTGTTATTTATACAATTATCTATCTAATCAACAGAATAGAAGCATCATGTTGCCCAACAATGCAAAAGAAACAATCTTAAGAAAAAATTAGGAAAACTGCTGTCTGTCGAGATATGGTATCACAGTGGTGTACAGGTAGGTGTGTGTAAAACTAAAATGTGCTGGGGATATGACATGAATGTACACATGTGATATAGCAATTAGTAATACTACAAAGTCAGTGTGTTAGATATACACTAAGGAGATTTGGGCTGATGCATTTCAAGTAATAATAATACAGTATATATTTTTAAAAAATAATTCTGTTTTATTGAACTGGTTAAACTGATGAGTTATGATAGTCTACTGCCCTCCCTTCTCCATCTTGTTGGTGGTGTATGTTTGTAGTACTGAGTGACTTTGATTGAGTCTAAAACTGTAATAATTACCATTTCTGCACTGTTACACCATAAATGAGAAATTTTAAAAAGTCATGGTGAAGGATGAGATTTGTCTGCAATAATGTGGCCTTGAAAATGACCCCTTCATTACAGACTGAGTCAGAAGCTGACTAAGATTAATGGCAGACATTATGGACAGGGAAGCTGAATGTTCATTTGCTGACCAACATCCTGCCCTCAGCACAGCTCATTCATTATAGTTAGAGAGACGTTCAGACTACCGACTCTAATTATGATAAACAACCAGTAATTGAACCTAGTCTGTTGTCATTACCACTACACCATATTGTCTCAAAAAATATATTAAATCATGTAAACACAAGAAAATGTGGTTGAAAAAACTGGCACTGGTTGTCTAGTGGTGTGGCAAGGTCAAAGGGCTGTATTGTGAAAGTGTGGATTACAGTATTCACAATATTGTCATGCCAGCACGTACTGCACTGTGATGCACATGTTGACATAATGACTGGATGAAGATCCAGCGTAAGTCTGGAGCGCTCGTAGCTCTCTATCACGGTGGCCACTCTGGAATATTGCTTTATGGAGAACAATAAATGCATCACAGAGCTCTTTTACATTTTACAACCTCCATTATACTACAAGGCAACTTCACTTGTCCTCCTGCCCTTTGTCTGTCATGTGGCCTTCAGTCATGAAAGGTTCTTCGGGAAACTCACAGTTCAGCAAGAAAAAGTGAACTCTGTCTCTGAAAAACAATCTCAGCAGAGCAGTGCAGTGGGATATTTCACCCCCTACCTATAAGTAGAAGAAAAACATCTGAATTGCTTGAATGAACCCCTAAGATATTTTATGGCCTAATAAGAAAACACTGACTGACTGCTGCTGTGGTATGTGTTAGTCTCAGAGGAGACTGCCACCTGCCATAGGCATTTAAAACAGTCACCATATTTCAGTAGGAAACATCCAACCGCTGATCCTGACATGATCCTACCCTACGGGGAAGTAGAGGCATCAGCTCACAGGTCTGCATTAACGTGCAGCACCACAGATAAACCAGGTTGCCAAGAGGCTCCTGCCCTGACTAGAAATTCAAGAAATTTCTGTTCTTGAAAACACATCACAAAGGTAGAGCACCCTCCAACCACTGCCCAACCTGCCTCTCAACAAAATAGAGTGTGAAAACAGTAAAACATACGCCCAGTAAAACTACACATAACCTGAAGATTTTGAAGGACTTTTTAAATGACTGGATCTCACGGTTATCAGCTGTCACTTCCATGCAGTATCTTAGCAAGACGCCAAACAATTATGTGCTGCACCAGCTTCAAGTCTGATCCCAGGCAAATTAATCATGGCTTAACTCAGGCTGCTGGCAATTACAAAAGATGTGCTTTCTTCACAAATGAATGGATCAAATACTGTATGGGCAAAAAGAACAAAGGAGTCCATGTGCTGGCAGCTCTCAATGCAAAAGATTTATTATCAAACAGCTGAGAAACATTTCAAGCATACTGCTCTCAATCAGACTGATTAACATCAGATAAAAACCTGCAGTGTATGGCCCACCGAGACAAGAATTTGATGAACATCACCTAATGCCCAAGGACACATAGTTAATACATCCCCCGTAAGTTATGTTTTAGTGTAATGCACATTGCTCAGACAGCCCTTTGTTGTTTGCCTCTGATACAGTTTAATAATGACAAAAAAGACGACCCTCTACATCAAAAGCACAAAACAAAAGCATTCTTTTGTTCCCTGCCCTTATATGTTTTCTACAAGTCCAGTACAGCCACAGACACTCAATATTTAGTTAAAGGGGATATAGGTTTGTAATTACTGGGCTTGGCATAGCATGGCTCTCCATCTCTACAAAATGACTATGAGAAGCACTATTTGTTGATCACAGATTTTTTTGGACACTCTTGAAACAGAATGGCTGAATGTATAATTGATGTTAACAAACAGTGCTTTGAGGCTGACCTTTGAATGAGCTGTGTAGGGAAATAATGTGATTTCAAAAATAAATTACCCCATATTTCAGTAATACATCAGCTGGCGATGTAGAGGTTAAGCCACTTGGACTCAGTTTAAATGTATCTCCATTGAATCTTGACAGAATGAGAAAGCCCAGGTAAGTGACCCACCTTGCTAACAATGAAACATTGTGTAAGTTCCTTTGAATTTCAAAGTAAAATTTAAATTGGAACACTTTCTCTTTGGGTGTTTGATACTCAGGGGGAAAAGTGGTTGTGCACTAATCACAGAGTTTGTTGCTTGATCCTCAGCTCCTCCAGTTCATGTGTCAAAAAGCCTGGGATCAGGGTATAGACTTTGGACAAAATCTCAATGTAAATGTCGCCATGGTCACAGCTTGTCTATGCTGATAACTGAAATGCAGGATTCTTAAACCAATAAAACAGTTAATAACCACCAGGACCAATGAAGCAGCTGGTCTTTCAGTCCAGAACTTGGAAGTGTCAGGTGCTCTTTGTCCAAGGTCACTGAATTTCTGAACTGGATGTATAATTGTTTGTGAGACTGTGCTTAATACCCACTGGTTTAAAGTGGCAGTTTTGAAGAATTTCAGTCCTGATTGATTTGGCTGACACCTGTAGTTACTGTTAGTAACAGTAAATGTGGTTTAATACTGCAGGTCACAGAATACTGGGGGCAAGAATTCAGGCGATAATTTGCATTTTCCATCATTCTGTGAGCAACTGTGGTCTGATTTTATGCTGCACACGGCATGAGTCTGCGAACAGCATGGCACAGTGAAAGGAGCTGGTTACCTCGCTGAGAAGTTGGAGGTGTGCAGCCGGTCGCCTGCAGCTCTTCATCTCACCGCTCACTGTGGCTGCTCTTACTTGTTCCATTACTCCCTGCAATATTTCAAACTGATCGCCTGTCCAAAAATGCAGAAATTGACAGGGAATGTCACCACAGACACCCGAATTGTAATACTGCAAATATATAAATATTGCAGTGGTTTCATCAGTGGGCCATAGGCTCAATCATCATTGTGTTACCTCATTCAGTGATATCAGATATAGTGACTTATTACTTAAATGAAAACCTTTGAGATTGACACTGTATGGGTGTAGATGTATTTTTGTGTTATGATGCTTTTAATTTACAGGAAGCAAGCCAGGTCGACTATGAATTACATTCACTGGCTTCCATATCTAACACTATCATTCTGGCTGAACATAATGCCAGCATTGCAAAAATGGGAGGGTATGGGGGTCAAGGGATGGATAATAATTCACATTTACATTCATTCTTTTGGCAGTTGCCTTTATCCAAAGCGACTTACAATTGAAAGTGAGGGATAACACTCCTTGGAGTAAGCACGAAGCACTAAATCTGTTCAATAAGACAAAGCACAGTGAGAGCCAATGTGCACAGGAAGTGTGATTTAGGCATGTTAGGGTGTTAGATGTGTTAGGGGAGTGGCTGCTCTCAGAGGTGATGCATCTTGATGAGATTCTTGAAGATAGGGGGAGACACCCCTGCTTTGAATTTGTCTCAACACTGGAACCCAGGCTTCAATCCCTGTCTCATAAAATGCCTTTGACAACAGAAAGCAAGGGAATAACCATCTCAGCAAACTTTTGCAGATACTTGAATGAACATTCTGTCTTTAAAATGAAACATTCATATGTCTGCTGTGACCTTAATGCTGACTGCTTACAGTATGTACAGTATGTTCATACTGTATACTATATACTCCAACTGCTGCAACTTGTTTTTTTGTAGCCAACTTGTATTTTTAATATCAATTTCACTGAAATATTTTTCATTTCAAGTATTTTACATCACTACATTTAAAATTGCAGTTGTAAAATTGCAGAATGAAAACAAAAGCCACATGATGAAGTCATGTGAGAATGGAACAAGAGAAAGGAGGCGGTGGCTGGATGCAGACCGGAAGCTGCTGGTGTCCACGGCCACTGGAATGCAGAGCACCGTATTCGAAGAGGAGTCATTTTCCTGTCACAAATCCAGTTCTGCAAATCTGCACCGACCAAGCTTGGTACCACATAGGACCCATTATCCCCAGTTAATGCTAAATCAAATCTCTCTTAACTCATCAATTTAATGTTAATTAAACACATAGGCCACCCAGTCACTCACTTTAAAACTTATCCAGATTGTATATGAGCAGGGCTTGTATAATGGCTGGTCTGAGGTTATTTGCCATTTTGCTGTTGCTGATGTAATGCAAAGTGACACAACAATAACAGTCATCTTGCTGCAATCTCACTTGAGGAATTAAGGTGAACTCAGGGGTGAAATGCTGTAACATAGGCCTGCACAATAAAAAAAAAAAAAGAATCATGGTAGGTTGTTTGACTTAATAGGGTGACACTTTTACCTGTGGCCCTAATTTAACATAAATATATACCGAGCTACGTTACCAATAATGGGCTTAATTTACTTTAATTAACCGCTGACTTAATGCAGCAGGCGGTGATTACCTAAGGTGACATAAATCAAACACGCCTGCAGCTCTGGTGAGCACAGGTGCATGCTAAGTGTGGCTGCAGGGTGGACCCTCCAGCCGTCATTTCTGCGCACTGTCAGGAAGTTTTTCCTTAAGCGTGGCGTGCACCACCCCTCTGCTTTTTTGACAGATGATCCCCTTGTTGGCACTGATAAGTGCTCGTTCACCTCAGTGTTGGTAAACTTTGTGTAGCGCTGAGAGGGCGAGAGGCTTCAGTTCGCACTGAAAATGGAAAAGCAGAGGAGCAGAGCAGAGGACTGGAGCAAGTTGAACCTGGAGCAAACCGTGGGGCGACGCTCGAGCAGGCGAGTACCTCAACATGTTACTAACTGTTGCATCTTGCTGTGGGGAGGAGAACCATCCAAACCACTGCCTTTCCCTATGAACCTTCGCTTGCCTTGATTTGTGTATCACACTCTGCAGGCTATGTTTTGTTTTTCTTGGGTTTTTGGGCGGAATCCATTTATAGGCTGAATATTTGCGCAGCCTGACTTCGAAGTGGCTGCAAGTGTCATTTCTTTTGCTTAACATTGCTTCATTACGTATATGGACGCCCGCCATGGCGTCCACGTTTTTATTGTTGTTCATTTTTTGTGTCTGTTACCCCACCCCCTCTCTCACCTGTTTTCTTTTTTGCACCTTATTTAAGCTCTTAGTAATAGCTTACCTATCTCTAACTATACTGAGGAAAGTAGTTGTGTATTTGTTGAGTTGAGTGCACAGGCTGCAAAGTGTCTGTCTGTAGAGGTGAAATTTATTGATTTGGACCCAAGACCACTTGCTTCAATGTTCAAATGCAATTCCTCTTGTAGCCTAAAGGTGATATTTAATGTAATAGTTCTATGATGTAACTTTACACCTTACTTAAGAATGTAACACAGTGTATATGTGACTAATTTAACCAGTTAGCAATGGAAAGTGAGTTAGCTATAAAGTGTGCTGATAAGCTCAGGTTGCACTTTAGTAGTTACTGAAAGGAAGGAGAGCTGGGATAAGAGCTAAACTAACCCAGCAGGTACCTGAGAGAGGCGTCATTGCCCCATCTGCCTGGGTGAGTCACCAAGACACTGGATTAGATGACTGCCTTTTTTTTTGCCATTGCAGCAAAGTTTTCGGTGTGGCAGGCCACCATGGAGAAATTTTTACTGTTGTTCCCCTGCTTTTGATATGACCAATATAAGCTTCTCCCTCTCAAGGCGGGCATGCTGTACCATTATCACAAAAAAATATTATAGATGTCTGAGTGAAAGTCCTGTGTTTTGTCTGCCGTCAACCCACCCCAACCTCCTCCAAACACAGACTTTATCACTTTTTGTGCTACCTGCCCTGACTTCCTCTTTTGCTCCCATCAAACTTTCTATGGTCGCTAAAGGTAGCCGAACAATAAGATGTAACAATGGGTTGTAATGCGCAGTCTCTCTCAGTCTCACTTCAACATGTGCCATTTTCATTCGAGAACACAATGCATTATGGTATCCCTTTACTTGGGGGAAGACACACTGAGGATGACTATATGTTCTTTGTATTGTCACACACTAATGCATGATTTTCAGGGAGAGGGTAGTAGAGCTTAAAGACAATGCACAAGAGTGAGAATGGCAACATTTCTGTCATTCCAGTTGGGGTATTCTGAGTTTGTCCTTCTAATACAACTGCATGTTTATTTTGTATTTTTATACAATTAGTATTTGGCAAAGTCAGGAAGAGTCACCTGCATTTTAGTTTTCAAAAAATTAAGGGAGCTTGGAAGAACAAATCATACTGCGGAAAAGCAGTTAAAAAACTGCAGGGTTGGGGTTGGCGTAACATTTGATGGACATTGAGCATGCCAAATTTGAATTTAATGACATAAATGAATGAAAACAATATTAAAAGTGGAGGTTTGCATCTTAAACTGACCTCGGGTCAAAGATGAGATGCTTCCATCTTTATATCCGGATCAAATTAAATTTTTAAAAGTGACTTTATATACAAAGAAATCATAAAGAATAAAACAACAGTATCTGCTGTATAATTTTGAATATCTTTTAGGAAAATAAAATGTCAGAGATCTTCCAGCATAATAGTCCACACTTTGATTTAAGATTTACATTTTTAAAATAAACCTATAAAATAGTGAGACGAGGTATATATTCTGTTTCTTGGCACATTCAAATGAGTGTTGCCAGTATTATATTAAAAAAAAGTCTTGTTGCTTTTTTGAAGTATTACAAAAAGTATTAATTTTTTAGCATACAATAAGAAAATGGTTTGGTAATTTATGAAGACTCAGGTTGGCTTCATGCATACCTAACACATATCCTGCTTTAGCCTGAGAACATCAGGAAAAGTCCCAAGATCTTGATCACAGTAAACCACGTAGCCAATATTATAGTACAAGTTTGTCCACTTATGTGCAATTGGGGCTTGAATGACTTTCAGTGAGTTCCAGACAACTTCCACTGCTGTTTAATAAGTTTCCAATATTATTTTGATCTAATTTGTGTTGTCAGTAAACTTCCTGTAGACTGCTGATTTGGAGGCAAGTGCTGTACTATAAATACGATGTTTCCATCAGCTGAGCACAGGACTTGATTTTTGTGTCAGGATAAGAGAACTAAAGAAGACAAATGTTTTTGTCACAGAGGAAAGTCATTGATTTGTAACAGGATAAAATGAAAGCACACTGAATTATAATTACAGCATGCTCCGAAAGGCGAGGAGCTGTCATATTGCATTTGATTTGTAGGCATGCCTTCTCCATTATTTGGTGCACTGATGACAGCAGGCACCGGGCTCAGGTCGTGAGGTACACTTTGAAAACAGTTTGATGTGGCTATAAGGAAGCCTTAGACACAACACAGACACTGATTATTGCCTTATTGTGTTATGTAATCCATTTTCAGTGGCAGTGCAGTGTCTTATGAAAGGATACTGCCTGAGGTCTATTCACTTATAATGTACTTGGAAGAGTTTCAACCAAACACATCAGGGGAGAAAAATATTAGACGTGACTGTGTACGCTCAAGTGATTATGTGCTATGTAAATCTATTTAGAGCTGCACAACACGGCTGAGAATGATGCCATGGTCCATATTATTTTATGATTTGGTAATGATATTAATCCCACTTGAGGCCGTTTCCATGAAATGCATTTTCTCTTAAATAAAAGAAACTGGTCCAGTCCAATGTCCTTAAAAAAATAACCAAAATGTGCAAAAGTTAAAGTAATTAGACATTTAATTAAACAGAACAAACACAGAAAAATACAGTAAAATATTAATTAGCTAGTTGGGTAGAATGTGATTTGTTTAGAGATTTGCAGCCATAATGAGTGTTTGTACTTTTCATATCCAATATTATATCTTCCAGTTTTCCAGCAAGGATGCTCACATTAAATAGCTTAACACTTAATTAATCCTCAAGGGGGAATCTATAACATTATGTTCTGCCCCATTTGGACTATGTCAAAGGTCCCTTCATCGAGTTGGCCACGAGAAGGTGGAAAAAAGACTGTATGGTACTGTTGAAAACCATAAAGAAAACTTGTAGAAAAAGGAAGTTATAATTTATTCACCAATTCTCCTTTGTATTCTGTAATTGCCTGTGTGTGTGTGTGTGTGTGTGTGTAAACATACTGATATAATTATTGCATTTTTTATTGCCTAGCACAAAGCTGTCATATGATGCATTTTTTTTTTGTTTTGTTTTTTTAAAGAAATATGATTTCAATCAGCCTGCAGACTGTCAGTGATATCTTTATAATGTCAGCTTGTTTGCTTTGTTGGTACAGAGTAGACAGCGTTAACTGTTTTTACTCTGGAAAGGGTTAAATTCTAATTTCATGCAGTTACGATATCTTATCTGGCAGTTGTGTCAGTTCTCCCAGGCACCAAATCAGTTTCTCGGCTTTGTGGAGCCATTTCAGGTTTCGCACAGATAAATTTATCCATCTGAGAAATTGTTAAGTAGAGCATTGTCCCCGGCTGCAGACACCACTGGGAAATCACAGGATTGTCCTCGGCAATGACATGAATGACGGCTCCAGCAGCCACCGTGAGAGTTTTAATCAGGCATGATGACAGGGGAGAGACGAAGGTGTATGGAACAGAATACAGAAATAACACAGTGGAAAAAGAAATCATGACACTGATGCTGATATAATGTTTATTCAAGCCTATCGCTGATTTAAGGACAGTATGCAAGCCGTTTCTGCGCACATAAATCTCAGGGAGGAGGGGGAGCTGTGTATGCTTCTGTTCTGCAAGTGAGTAAGATGTAGATATGTACTTGTTCACTGAGGGAAATAATTAGAAAAAATATCCTCTGTTGGGGAATTTCTGAAGCTTTTCTGTGGCCAAAGAAGTTATGTAATACTGCCAACTGTTGCTCTACAAGGCAAGTCTCTCTGACACTTCATCAACATTGTATTCACAACCTGAAGTTTACCAAACAGCCTGTTCAGGTTATTAGGTTTTGTGTCATGCACAGTCGTTGAATGAGGTCAATAGAGTCATTTGTGGCAGCTGTATTGGTGCATATTGCATCAAACATCAGGGATACTGCTTTGCAAGTCAATGATAAACAGTAATGGATGAATCAAAAATACTTTGCTTTGCCATTATTTATGATCTAACTCATAAGTATTTATTTCACCCAGAGGACTATTATGGCCTGTAGGAGAATGGCCATATGTATCATAAATGCATCCTAATCATAAGCAGCTAACTGAAACAAACAAAGCAAAGCCTGAGGCAGACTTATCTGTATTCAGAAATAATAAACTGAAAATCAGACTGGGATCCCAATCAGATCCCAGCAGCTAATGCAGAGACAGTGGTGTTTGATGTTAGTCTGTGAGATACATTTGCAGAAATGAAGATAAACCAAGACATCAACATAAACAGTGTTTTTCAGAGAAAAGTAATTTCTCCATTAATTTTTTCCTCCTCACTTAGGGTTAAGCTTCTAATTAACACACAAACTCCTCAGCTTTTAGCTACTGGTATCAAACTGTTTTTCTCTCTTCCCCCAAGTGCTTGAATACCAATCCAATACACACTCAAGTTTGGTCTTTAACTCATTTGTGTCATGGGTGACAGGTTGTCACAGTTGATTGGTTGGTGAGATGAGAGCAGATGTTCTGGAGGCAGTGTTAGTGTGGATGCATGGGAGTGTCATGCTGCAGATGACGGCATGGAGATTGTGTGAAAATCCTTATCCCTGATGTATTCTAGTTTGGTTTCTTGCTGTGTTAATTTGCTAATGTCAGCTCAGTTTAGTGCACAAGACACAATGCAATGATTATAACTGATTTTGGATACCAACTTCAGGTTTCAGGTGAGGCTCATTGCTCCTTGATGTTGGCAGTAGAGGGATTCAGTGTCTGTTGTAGCCAGTCAGAAGCTAGTACAGCCAAAAAGGCTTAGTGGTATTTAAATCCCTCAGACCAAACAATGAATCATTTAACCCGCTCTACCTGTGGTGTGAGCAACCATAAATTTGCTTTGTTTCCACAGCAACGGTTCACCAGCAATTCAATGTCTCTGTCAGAGGTGCATACTAAGTTGTTAATCTTTCTGCTCTTTATATTCTCAATATTTTTTACCCCCTACGTTCATGTTGTCTCCATTATAAATCATTTTAATGATTATTTTAAAATCAATCCAACATTTTTATATAAATGTGTATGGTAAATTACAGCAAAACACTAAATTGTTAAAGGATTCAGAAACACACTGTACTCTTTTGCTATCGTGAGATTTTCCTTCCACTTTTCAGGCCACATCTGTCCAGATTGACCTTGCCAGCGCATGTAAATTCATCACTTAAACATTCAAATGTACACTGGTGGCTATAAGTGCACGGTTAGAATGTGTCACTTGGCACTAAGATTTTGATGAGACGGCACAGACAACCATGACAGGGAATAGCTTAGCCCTGGTAAGTCTCCAAGAGGACAAAGAGAGGTGAGATAAAAGAGGCTAAAGGAAATCTCTGTGTGAAGCTTAAGCCTTCGAAGCTGATGTCCTTATAAGTGTTCGTCTGTCCCACACAGTCTGACTGAGACAGACACCATGGAAAGCGGCTTACAGCCATTGTAGTGCTCTCAGCTGTTAAAGGTTGTATGAAAGCCTAGCACAAGAAGGGCAGGAATCATGCCATGCTGCTTGTGTCTTTTCTGCTAAACAAGCCTTAAGTGCACCATGTTGAAGTATTTGATGTTGACATTTAAGCAAAGAGCAGGTTTTGAATATTAAATGTACCACTGCTGTTTTGTGGTGCCAAAACAATTGTTTAGAAAGGTTAATTTTCTCTGTGCAAGGTGGTTTCACTTCTGAATGAGCCCTTTTTAGTGAGTCACTTTCAATGTAATGCAACTGTTTGACTTTGTTAGCGCTGTCAGAGTTTACATGAGTTTGTTTTGTGTATGGGTGTGTGTGTGTTAAGTTTCCACTGCAAATAAATCCCTGATAATGTTTGATATGGGCAGTTTCTTTGCAAGTCAGGGATTTGAAATACATGAAGGCTAAACAGAATTGTTTTTCTGCTTTATGCCTGAGTTTATTTGAAATGGGGAAAATGGCCTGCTGTATTAGATAGATATAAATTGTACTGATGCAAACATGACCTTCTGCCTGGATCACACACTTAACAGAAAGATTCGCAGTCCTCCGCACTTAGTGAATAGCTGCATTTTTGAACTTATACTGCACTTTGTGGTTTACTGCACGAAAGTAGGCACAATTGCCATGAATGGACTGAAAGACCTGAGGCTCAAGTGAGAGGATATAATCATAATAAACAAGGCGAATGAGGAGGAAGCATTTTTTAAAAAGAATGGCAATAGTGGTTAGATTGACTCAAGGTGACAGCTCTGCATGACGCTAACCATTATTGTACTGCTTATGTATCTCATCAGAAAACTCCATGCATGATATACATTAAACATGCAGCGCATGATCCAGCCATCCTGTAAAGAGCTATTCTATTTCTACGTAACGGTAATAGTTGGGACTGGAGGCAAATAAATGGACCATTTTGTGCCCTTGTTAATGTTCTCAACATGACTGTTAGGCTTTAAAAATGCAAGTCCCTTAAACACATTCATTTCAGGATGAATGTCAAATTTTTACAATGGCCAGTTTACACTTATTTCAAAGAGACAGACCTTGTTTGTAGATGACACTGATATATCTTCATAGTTACTAGGCTGTTGTTTGATGTTCACTGATATGATATGAGTGGCTGAGCATAAAAATTGGGTTTTTTCTCATGAAATTATGCCTCAAATGAAATGAATCTTGAGTGGAATATAGAAGCTGTTTCATCATAAGAGCCAGTTTGAGTCATAAATGCCTTTTTATTATATTCATGTTCAATATATTTTTGTGTTACATTTGGAATATAAATTGTCCTTGGTTGCTTCCTCTCTTACTGTGGCTACACTACATGGCTTTAGCTCAGTCATGGCTTTGCTTGCATGAATGGACGCCCATGGTTGATGATAGGTTTAAAAGACTTAACCCTAAAACAACAGGAAATGACCAACTAGATCTGCCATGTATTTCGTCCAAAGCATATGATTTTTCTTTGCCTTCATGGAATAGCATGCACCTAAATTTGTGGCAAATTCTCTTGATCATTTTGAATGGATCAGGGAAGCTCTAAGTGTAGTTAACATCACTGGATAGTTGGAAAATGAACAGCATTATAACCAGAGTGGCCCTAACGTCCACAGTTAGTGCAGACCATATTATAAGGTTTTCAGATGTTAATGTGTATTGTGCCTAAATAGCACTGTTGTCACAGTTAGTGCTGACTCACATGGGCGTGATCAGCCCTTTTGATTTTATGATCAAGGGTGTTGGTTCAGTTGAAGCGCACCTCGAGCACACTTGAGTTAGGAGGAATACATTAGAAGCTGTGCTGGATGCTGCCATAAATCATGGGCATTCAAATTAGCTCTTCTCATTTCCTATAAAAGCAACACGTACACAAAAAAGAAAAAAACAATGAAATCCCTGCCACCATGTTTTATGTTCAGAGTGATGCATGTTATTTCTATATAAGAGAAGACAGTCATTCACACAGATGCCATGAGCACATGCTTCTAAAAGCAAAAACAGTGTTTCTCTAATTTTTAAGCAATTAAAAGGTACTTTTGGTTCATGTTCCTCGATCCTAAATTCAACAACAGGATCTCTTTAATCCTTCACACCTATTGTTCAGTGCTAGAAGGGCAACATATCATTTTTAATGTCACTATTAACAATACCAACCAATCTGCCAGCCAGCAACTGCAAATATAATGGCCCGAACTCCATCCTTTTTCATTTGTTCTTCGCAAACCCATCTAATCTTTTCGATTCCACAATAATAAGCAGTGACTTTAATGTTGCATTAACTCCTGGCCAGGACAAATCAAATAACACCAGCAGCCATCAGCTCTCACAGTCCTCAAATATAATAAAACATTATATAAATGAATTTGGGCTGTGATGGCTGGCACATAAAACATCAAGACAAAAGCCTTTTTTAACATCCACATGGAGCTGAATGAAACCCCAGGAAGCTAACCTTCACTGCTTGGGATATCTTAGTCATTTCATAAGAAAATGAAAGAACAAAAGGACTAGAACGCAGTAAACAAATAATCAGAGAGCTGAATTTTTTTATGTTGCCAGCACTGCACAGGAAATTGAATACGATGTGAAATTGAAAATACTATTTTGAATTTATTAAAAAATATAAAAACAAATGATTTGAAAGAAAAGAAAAAAGCAAATATGGGCACATGTCCATGTCATGACACTCACTCATTATTAACCTTTATCAAACAAGTTTTACTCTAAATGATTTTTGATTTGTCAAGTCGAAACCAATTTGATTCATGATTGTTACTTAAAACCAAATCCCAGCACCCTTTTAATTATTCTACATGTTCCCTTCACTTTACACTTGGCAAGTTGACAATTTGATCATAGTTCAAGAATGCTAATGTGTATGAACTGAGCTAAACTAAGCTGCCATAGTATTTATTTCGATTTCAAACATGATTTTATTTTTATAATGAGTGTGGGCCTAGCCTTTCTCTTATTATTGCCTTCAAAGCATTAGGAATAGTTCTTATCATCAACAATTGATACA
The DNA here is from genome assembly GCA_016785225.1 of Psettodes erumei. Classification (NCBI taxonomy): domain Eukaryota; kingdom Metazoa; phylum Chordata; class Actinopteri; order Pleuronectiformes; family Psettodidae; genus Psettodes; species Psettodes erumei. The sequence continues at coordinate 2,372,332 of JAFBJZ010000861.1, forward strand.
GCTGTCAAAACCCCATTGTGGGGCCATATTTGAAATAGCTTTTGTGGTCTGTGTCTGTCCCACCCAACTCTCGCTTGGATCTCAGATAGCATAAATACTTCAAGCCATCCAGTGTTAAAAAACAATGACCTCCACTGTGTGCAGAGTATCTCGAAATCTTAACAAAATAACTGCAGTGACCAAAATGTATCACTGGCACGGATAAACTAAAACTAATTTTTCAGAAGGTGGCAGGGTGTGGTATGGACCCTGAAGAAAACAGTACTCATAGTGACATTATCACTCCTAAGCAGGTGATAACAATGCATTACCTATTATTTCAAAAGTCTCTTGTTGCTAACTTGCCATTTTATCTGCAAGGACACCTAGTATTGTTGAAAATGCCAGCACAAAGCACTGGTCAGTCACAATAGCTCCAGGAGCATCTCTCTATTTTCCCTCCACTGTTCTGTTTACTTCCCCTTGGCATTTTGTTCACCATTGCACACTATTTCATTCAATAAAACATTATTGACGAGGGAAAACAAACTCAAGCTATTGATCTTGCTAACAGACATTTAGCAGACTCTGTTAAATAAAAGTGAACAATGCAATGCTGCAATCACTTCCTCCATTTTGGGCTTTCCAGCCCTTAAAGTTCATCACTGTCAGGACACATTGCAAGAGGTAAACATTGCAAATGCGTGTATCAGAGTTTACCAGAGTTGAACTCAGGAAGAACTTGGATTCTTTGGATTGGATTCTTTTGTCTACCTCGAGACAATACTCTGATGGCTGCAATTTGTATTTGAATTTGATCAAATGTTATTGTTCTAAATCTTGGTGTGCCCAGCCCTAAATATGATGTCATATCCCAGCTGAATATTATTTTAATCGCAAGGTATCATGATGCTTTTTTATTGATATTATTTTATCGTATTACGATAATCCCTTATTCCTTTATTAATCCCACAGGGAGGATTCTGCAGATGTAGGACCTGCTCCATTCCATCTATGAAATATACCAAGACTGGCAGAGTGTACTCATTGTTGCATCACACTAGATCAGGATTTTATCTTGATAAAGAATTTAACACAGTTCTCTTACTGGAGCCACAATTGTGGAGGGTATATGTTTGTTTTTCGTGCTCCAGTTAAGCCTTGCATTTTCAATGCGTAATATCCCATAAATAGCATTACCCCTCCCTGCATGCATGCATGCATGCATATGCGTGCACACACACACACACACACACACACACACACACACACACACGCCCTAGGTGCTGCATCACAAAGGAACTGAGGGTCAGAGCCAAAGGGACTAACTGTCAGAGGAGGCTCCTACATGCATCAATGCAACCTGATGGCCCAGAACCTTCATCTCTTTATGTGGGCCTGGCTGGGAGGAAACGCTCTCAGATCAGCTTCATAATGTCCTTCCCAGTTAGCAGGCACTGTTCTTGCCAAGCCAGCAAGAGAGTGACAAGTTAATTTGATCACTCAGGTAGAGCAGATTGGCATATTACTGCGATCAAATCAGTGTTTGCACTAACAGAACACAGTGTTTTTAACCAGCCTTTTCTATCAAAAGAGCAAGTGCACTGAGGCATGTATACATATGCACACAGACACAGAGAAACCAGAATACACAGATAAACATAGGACCCCAAACCCATATTCTTTTCATCCATATGGCATCCGGCTAGCCCTAATTCCCTGTTTTCCCAATATCGGATGTTGTTGTGGTCTGTTTACAAGGTGCATGCTTTAAAGAGTATGTGCCAGAGTAATTCATCTTTGGTCTGATGGATACCATGACCGCAGGCTCCATTCCTATGAGACTACACTACTATTTGAAGCACACTCATCCTGCTTGTCACCATCCTCTCAGTATATACACTGTATTTTCCCACAATATCTCATGTGACGTGTGTGCCAGGAATAGGGACATGAATAAATTATTGATGCCAGACTGTATTTTCCGTTAAGTTATAAGCCAAGCTTAATAATATCACCTCCCATTAGGGTTTACCAAAGGCCTAAATTGGAACAGCAACTTGATAAATATGATAGCAAAAATGCTTTATAAAATTTGGTAATTTTCCAAAGTTTGGAAAATTGATGGATCCACATTATGGCCATAAATTACATGTCAAAGTCACAAGGCAACTAAAATGTTTTTAGTATGAATTTTTTTGCATGTTGTGTGCATTGTCTTGCTGGCAACTCAGGGATATAAGGGGACAAGATTTGGATTGTGTTTTTTTTTGGCAAAATCACAATTTAAATGAAAAGCTTTTTGAGAGGTCCATAATGCTGAAAACAATGAGAAGAACGAAAATTAGACTAACAGGTGGATCTTCTCAGTTGCTGGATCGTTATGCAGTGAGTAGAGCGAAGTGAATTACTTGGAAAAAAAAAAAACAGTACTGGAAAGTCAGTCACGTTAACCAAAGATAGTAGTGGTTTTAAACATTGTATGACAGATGTGCATGTATTTTTGATATTGAAGGGAAGGTATTCATAGTGGCATAAAGGAGAGGCTAAAGATGGATGTATCATTTCATGTTGTCATGGAATAAGAACAAAATTCATGTTTTTTTCACCACCCATGTAAAGCTATCAGCATGGCCTCTGTAGAATTTTTATTAATCAAAACCCAAACTTGTATGGTATATGTTATGAACCCCTGATACTCAATATAGTGTACACACTATTCCTTTATATACAAACTCTGCACAACTCTCAATCTCTGAGTATCAATTTCTACAACAATTACATAACTCATATTTGATTTGAACATTTTGGTAGAACAAAAATCTGTAGTGGTGCCAAAGAGTTCTGCAGCACCCATAGTGTTTTTGGCCTTGTACAAATTAGGTGAAGCATACATGATGTTTTATTCATACAGCAGACTATAATTGTTGATAGATATGGATCTTAACAAAATCTTTAATCTTGCGCAAATCTTTAGACAAACAGTTAATTCTGAGATCATTTTGGCAAAGACACACAGACTTGCAGAAGAGAAAACATAACTGGCTCCCAGCTTCACTGCTGGAGGTAATGATGCATGTTTCAAAGGACTTATGGATTTATCAGCTGCACTATAATCATTCTCTGATGAGGTGTTTTGTTAGAGGCAGATATTCTTTGGCACGTCTCAACATTTAATGTTGCGACAGTTATAGACAGATATTTGTTTCACTATGGCTTCCTTGGATATCCTATGATCAGTTATTTAATTTAGTTTTACTTGATCATCTATAAATAGAAGCCATTCTCTCACTTAACTTTTTAACCGCTATCAATTAAGTAGATGCTTATGAAGCATTTCCAATGTATTACTTGAATATCTTTTACTACCTTTATACTGGTGGCATAGAGGTATCCTTGTCTGAATGTGTATCTCATCACTAAAGAAAAGCCAGCTGCCAGGAGATGAAAAAGTGTGGATTTGGCTCACAACTAAGTTATGTTCACACTAAGCCTTTTTGTGGAGTTACACTTAAAAAAAACTTTTTTTCTCTTTCATATCATCACAAAGAGTGTCATGAAGTAAAACACCAGGACTAAAGCAATCGCTGTTTTTGTTCTCCGTTCTTTTTTTTCATTTAGATTCCCCATTCATGGAGCAATGAACCACTGTTACATCAGATATTAGATAACGGTGATAGAAAGTGATGACGCAAAACAGAAGAGAAAACTCTCCAAACCTTCCTGAGGTAATGGATACTGCTGCTCCTGAAAGCAGTCTGTGTTGTGAAACCTGTTTACCATTAAAGAAGCAGAGTGCAACCAGACCCACCATGAACTCTGTTTAGTATTGTTAGTCATATCAGGCTCACATGTACAGCTCTTTGAGGGAGCTTTACATGTGAATACAGTACTGCACTCTTATTTTAAATTAAAAAATAATAAACCACCAGAAACTCTATTGCGACCAACATAACGAGAAACGATGTGCATTTTCAAATACTTCTTCTGTGTGGTTTAAAAAAAGGAGGTTGTTCAAAGTCATTGTAAATTCAACTTTCCAGCACCATCTTTAAATAGCAACAGAAAGACGATGCTATTTCCATAATCATCACAGTTGTCACCGGCTACTGCCTTTTCAAATAATGATGGATTTGCATCCTGGGTAGAATAATTTCTTGAGAGTGACTTTTTCTGCAATATGATGACAGAACAAAGGCTGCACATGAGATGTGACATCATGTCTTTTTATCTGTAACATGTCTGCTTTACCAAAACTACACAATATTAGCACAGAACTCTGCACAGCAATGTGATTTTTAACTGGAATCTGTTGGCTAAAATGATGATACAAGCTATAAGACAGATAGATCCTGCTCCTTTTCATTTTCTCCAAAGGCAACCATAAAAAACATGCAACACATGTCAACTTTTTGATGGAATTATACTTCATAGTGTGGATTCTCTGGCAAATGGAAGTCATTTCTTATTCTTCTGGTCCAGCTCCGAGTGTATCTGTAGACTTCTCAAGACAATACCAAGAAGCCAGTGGGATGGCAACAGGGGTAGATAGTGGGTCACTGTCCTGAGTGCTGGCGCAGAGCATTAATTGCTGAATCAGAGTGCATAGCTGGGGCGTCTGCTGTGGATTTAATTGGGAGGGTTATCTTGCTGACAAGGCAGTAGAAATCTAGTGGAAGGGCTACACTAGGAAACTCAACCAAACATATCACCTTCAGGAGATTCTACATATAGGTGAAACCCGATGCCATTTTTTTTGTGCTGACCAGTCAAGTTTAAAATAATAGCGCAGAGATTCCTCAGATTCTGTTCATTGTAATCACATCTGTATAGCTTCAACCATGCAAACAATTTGGATAAATGCTGAATTGGAGTGGCACATGAGCTGCTGGCAAGCGTTTTGTTTGAAGCCTTCTCTTCATCCTTGCCCCTGCTTTAGATCAGAACTATCAGAACATAAATCGTGTAGTTTTGCAATACACTTGCAAGAATATCAGTCATCATAAAGTATGTTAGTAATGCTGTATATAACATGCAGCTGTAAGCACAGAACTTTTACCAACACCAGCCCAGTCAATTAAATTTTCACCCTGAACGTATTGCATGCTTGTATGGATAAATGGCCAGGGGCTGCAAGGCTTGAGGCAGGCAGAGGCTAACCAGTGGAACACGATTCTTCCAACCATCAAAGCTGACCTGTGGCAACCTGACTCCTATGCCAACAGGATGGGACTTAAAACTCATTGACTGCCAGTTTTCATGTTGTTTGTTCTAATCCAGGGCACAAGCCTGGGTAGGAATTATGGAGATTCTGTGTTGCCAAATCCCCCTTTCAGTCTTGCTGGTGGGATCCAAAGGAACTCAAGGCATTTGGCACTATCTTGGCTGGAGGAGCTCCAGAACAGTGTTTGCAGGGTACTGGCTCAACTTTGCGCCTCCACTTCGGATTTGGAAGTTTTACTATCTTTACCCATGGTTTGTTGGGTCAGACATTGACATCTTCCACCCTGCCCGTTAGCTGTGTAATGCAGCTCATATGCCCAAGGGTGCAGTGTGGGTTCCACCACCTCACATGGTTTAGCATGCCAGCTGTAGTAGTGTACCAGGGTGTGGCATTTAATGCTGGCTTGTGAGAGATTTTGGAGATGGAGGAGAGCCAGTGATACCCATTAATTCTACCAGTTTTTGCCAGACAACAAAGCTGCATTCTTTTACACAGAGCTCCTGACACACCAAGAGCATTTGCCACTTAACTCACAAAATTGTCTCTCTCTCTTTTGCAGGTTGAACATTAGTCTGCATTTTAGAGGTGTATTTTATACCTCTTTTGCTTCTAATGCATATTGCAGTTTTATGCCATTTAAAATATTAGACTATAGTAACTGTGGATGGAGGATGGTGGAACAGTCCAGCAGTTTTATCTAATTTCATTTGGTCATACTAATAACACACTCTATTGGCAATATACAATGTTTATAGTATATCAGTCTAGTAGGTTGCACTTTTTGGTCCATCAAATACAATGCTGTTGTATGGTTCACCATCTTGTTCTCTACTGCATGTGTAGAACGTGTCACTTGCTTTGGAGAAATGGATGCAGGATATGAGGCGAGTTTGTGATATCTTCGAATCACTGGATTGGGGCTGTTAGTGCTAATATTACTGTTCTTTTACAATTTCTTTTTTAAACTATTTTTTTCAGTTTTGAAACAGGCCCAGGGCAAGCAACATGGCTTTTATAACACAGTGATGTGGTAAATTGAGCCCTGAAGGGCAGTGGAAAATAACTGTGTGCACATTTTGTCTGCTTCAGTGTGTGCTCTTAGATGCCTTGCCGTGGGCGTCTGTCCTACAGTATGACAGTGCCTTTCATAATGCACAAGTGACTGTATGTGACATCAAGATCAAAATTTTATTCACACTCGAAAGACAAGAAACTAAATTATTTATATTATTTTATACATATGTACGGTACTGGACAAAGACATAGGTTCTTTAGTTATTTACAGTATCACGCAACATCAGCAGGGAAACATTGAACCAAATATTGATTTGAATTAGGCTTTTTCTGTTTACACTGTTGTTGTTATCATTATTGTCATTTCTGATTTGGAATTTTCACAATCCTGTTGTGTATGTCATAAAGACAAATGATCCACAATGCTGTGTGACACCCTGGTTTGGAGAGACAAGCCGCTTGCAACATAAAAAGTGAGATGGTGACTGCTTGTAATGCAAGTATTTGGTGATGCATGTGTTTTTAGTGGGTGGATTTGCAGCAGCAGGTCTGGTTGAATCGTAATGTGATTACAATTGTGGGGGTTAGGGTTTGCTGTTACAGGCAAGAGCTGTTTATACTGGGGTTAGCCAAAGAAAGATTCAAATATTTCTGTTACAATCATAATTTGATGTGGTGTGGTTTGCCAGTGAATTAATACAGCTTAATATAAAATAAAATATTAAAGATTTATTTCATGTACCATATTAATTTCTTTGAAACACAGCTTGAGCTTCATCCAATTGCAGAACAGGACATTTACAATCCAATATCTTGGGCCCTACAGTAAATGGTTCTGTTGTGTAGCTACTGTCTCTGAAGCTGTAGACTGATGCAGCCTTTGGCAAAGACAGCCTCTTAAGCATTACGTACTGTAAGTGAATTAAATTAATGCACCCATCTCCTTTCTGCTGCTAGACAGTATTTATTAGTCTGATCTATGTCCATAAATCTTATTCTGTGTCACAACTCCATCTTTTATGCTGCTGGCTGAGTGAAAAATGCAAGTGCCGTACAGTAACAGCTTGCTTGTTGTCTGATGAGCAGATACTGTATGTGTAACATTATTTTCAAGCGAAGTGCTAACATGTCAGTTAATATGTCTCAGCATTTTTTTCCTGTCATCGTTGAAGATTTATTTTTGAACAGACCATGCCAGGAAAAAAAAAGTGATCGTCCTTAATTCCACAGTGCAATGCACATTGAATTTATAATTCAATTTGGTTTTTGTTTTGAAGAGTGACAAAACACCAGCATACAACTAATGGAATTAGTAGTCGAGGCAAATATCACAATATACATGAAAACAAAGCAGACCAAGTATTTTCCTTTGGTGCATGGCCATCTAAAATCTCATTATCTCTGGAGGGTAAGGATCCCAGAAACTGGACTTAGGAGAAATATCCTTTCAGACAGGTTCACAGAAACAGGCGACAGTGTTGATAACCAACACTGTCGTCTGTACCCAGAAAGTTTCAGCACCAAGCCACAACTGACTTGTTTCCAAACAAAGCGAAGTAAAAACCATTGTACATGACAGTAGTATGACTGACGTAAAAAAAAAAAACCCAAACAACCCCAAAAAAAATCGTGATGATTCAAAACTGGATTTAAAATATTCTCATGGTTTCTGCACTAAGGAAAAACATTTACTCACAGAGCAGAAAAAGCACAATTAATTATTCTGTGGGGTAGCTGTCTCCTAGTGATACATGCAATCTTTTATGTCCCTTCCAAACTATCCACGCATTGCTCCTCAGTTGACAAATAGCTGGTTTTCAACACTTGGTTTGGCAAAGAAATGGATGGCACACATTACCACACCCAGGTCACTGTTTGTCCAATTCATTACAACTGTACCACATTTATCTTTTGAGCTAACCTTTTCAAGTAGGAAAATAGTGGCAAAAGGACTTCATTTTGTAATGGATTGCTGTATGCAACTATAATGTAGAAAAGTGTGTTTGTGTGACCATGAATATGTCTTATAGGTGTACTTGACCTTTTTAGTCAAAAAAAAACTTCACCAAGGAAGTCAGTGAAAATTGGAGTTAGACTAATGAGAAGCCACCCTGTAACTGCATTTTGATTGGAACTTTGACCTGGCAGGTTTGTTTTAATCATCACAATCAGTCACTCTGTTGTGTTCTGTTGCATCCATCTTTGCCTGTGCCAATCTAGGATCCACTCTTCAGTCTTCTCAGTTTCCTGTCATGTACTTCTGAAGGGCAGAGGTAGCAAAGCTGCTGCTCCTGCTGCATACGGAGTGCTGTAACAAGCTTCACCCCTGCAATGCAAGGTTAATACTACTTGTCAGTGTCACAAAGACATGCACCCTGATTATGATTGATCAGGTTCTTATCAAGCCACGTTGTGTGACAAAAGGAATTTGTGGAAGGACTGCTGTGTTCTACTTTAGGACGACAACAGGCCTTGGAGAGAGATTACAAGGTGCACCTACTGCTAGAAACTGTAAAGGGAAAAAAATACTTGTCATGCAATGTCATCTGCATCACTATGAAGTCAGTGAAAAAGAAAATTGGGAGTAAGAGTAATGAGAAACTGCAGTGTTACTGCTTTTTGATTGGCACTTTGACCTGGCAGGTATTTTAATCGTCACAAATTCTTTGCGATTACAATCACTCATTCGTGCCTCCTGCTGTGGTGATGGCAGCTTTATGGAAATTAGGGCATCATAATCCTGATCAGGTTGTGTCATCTTATTGTGTGCACAGAGCTTCCCAACTCCTCAGTAATTGCCTCTCGCAATCCTCTAAATCTTGCTTGACATACCATCAAATCCGTGGGTCCCTGTTGTTTTCCAGGGGTGTCCTTGGTCTGGTGTCAAAGCTTCGGAGCGGGACCATTCTGAACCTGGGGGGAATAGGGTGGTAGACTGAAGATTCCACGCAGATTTCAACATGCATGCTACATGCAACAGTAGATAATGTGGTGCTGGAGCAAAACTAAAATAATTTTGATCAAAAAGGACATTTCAGGTGAAAGGTGTGACCTTGGGACCTGTCAAACAAATACTGTGTGGTGAATGGAATGAGAAGGAGGAGTCAAAGTCCTCAAAAAGCAGACTAATTACCCTAAAACACTGATAACACTCAAATCCTCCATTTCCTTCAGGCTACACATAATGGTTTATTAACTCTACATAATTGACCATAATTAGAAAAGAGTGTTAGATCTTTTGTGTAAGAAACCACAGCATTCTGCCATAATGTTGCCTTTTAATGTCAAACACTAGACACTAATTAGCTTTTTTTCTGTGTTAATAGTCTGAATACAGAAATCCCTTAAGTATTTGCTTAAAAGTACAAAAACGATTAATCATTTAACAATAATGATATATAACAAGGATATGTTAATTTCCTGTTAGTAATTGATCCATACTTATTCCTCTTATCAGCACCTGTTACATTTACTGCCCTTTTTGTGAATTAGTGCAAGTATGTTTCACTGAGTTTAACATTGGAAATCTGTTATTGATAGCAGAGAGATGATTTCATAGATTTAGATTTAGATAGTAAACTGTTCCTTGTCATTCTGATGCATCAGCTCAGTCTGGAATAGAATTGCACCAACATCCAGTTTGAAAGGTGGGATGCAAGTGGGGCGTGAGAACAACCTGTCAGATTGTGAAACAAATTGTCAATGGAGGATGGTGGAACAGCTTGGAAAAAAAAAATTGTCCGGTGATTCTGCTTTTTTCAGAGTCACAGCAATCTCGAATGATCCCCTTTTAAAATGTTTGTAACTTTATTAAATTTGGAAGAGGCAATTATTCTAATAAAGGTATTTTTTTAAAGGGAGCATTCTACAGTGTAGTGAGTCTTTGGGAAGCAGCAATTAAACTCAACAGCAAAATAAACAACAAAGCCACTTATCTGACACCAGTTCACACCAACAAAAACTTTCATTTGAAATTTAGAAATCAAATAAACATTTTAGTCACTGAAAAAATAACTAGACTTTCTGTGACCTCAAAATAATCTGAAAACCTATTTAATTTAAGGGTTGCAGTAAGTCACATTGTCTCTACATAGTAACCTTATGTAATTTTTCAATGATGCTTGCTATTTATTTGATGCAGTGTGCAGCCAGCAAGTGATAAAATGCAAACTAGACAAAGACTGTTAAAGTGACATGATAGTTAAGTTTGCAGTTTCTCATTTTTTAAACTCTTAAATCGGTCTATAATTTGCTCAGTTATTATCTTTTTACTTTTTTCTCTTCATATTCAATTCAATTCATATTCATCAATACTGTGTCGAATACTGCTGTACTTGACCAAGACATCCATTTGTCCAGACATCAAGGGCCTGTAAGATCTCAGGAGGGGGACTTTCATTCACTCCCTTGAAGTGGACTTGATTTGGACATTAATAGAATGTGTGTGCATGCATGTGACAAAGATCATGGGCACAAAGTTCGATGAGCACTGTCCACACCTGAGTGAATCTACAGTGGGTGTCCAGGAAAAGTAATTATTTTCCCAGACCTTCCAAGTGCCACTCCAGTGGTCTCAGTGTACAGATACTGTGGTGACATTTTAAACCACAAGACTTAAATAAACAGCCCTGCCATTGCCATCAGGGGGGAGGGCATTAGGTGCTAATCCACCTGAAGACGGGATCATTTTCTCTGACGGAAGCTAAGGATGCTGAAACTGCTTGGTCAGTGTTTTTTTTTTTTTTTTTTTTCCTTCTTGCTGATCAGGACTCAGATTTGGTGAGCAGAATTTTATTCAAGAATCAAATTAGCTTCCTCAAATGCTTTGTGTGACAATGACAATTTTAAAAACATCACTTTAATTGCCTTGCTCCTTACAATGTTCTCATATATGCAGGCACTTTGTGTGTGTGTGTGTGTGTGTGTGTGTGTGTGTGTGTGTGTGTGTGTGTTTGTGTTTGTTTGTACATGCACATTACTGTCTGGCTGTACAAACAGAGCAGTATTGGCTGCCACTAGTGACATCCTACCACCTAAACAGACACAAAGAGCAGATAAAGTATGAGCTCAACATCATGCATTTACCTTCAGAGCTGTGAGGCCTGGTTGTGATAGTCTAACGGCACCCAAGTATCTCATGTGTATCTCCATTACATGTTTTTTTTTGGGGGGGGCACACTAACTCAATTACAAGGAGACAACTAAAGAGCAGTATGATGAGTTTTGTCTGCAATCCACATAGCAATCATATTTGCTGCTTGTAAATTGAATTAGAGGACAGGAATGGGAACAGGTAAAAGACAGACGCAAGAGAGCTCTTTGCTCGTCAAGACTAATTGTGTCTCCGCGTGTCACAAAAGCTTGAATAGAGAGAGTGCTGCTGTAATCAGAGGGCTGTGTGCCTGTTCATCAGCCCAGAACCTTTCTGCGCCATTGGCTCTGCTGACTGAGCCCATGACAACAGGGGGAGCTGCATTACACTGATTGCAGCAACAACCCACCAAGCGGTGGAATACAGCAATTTAAACATATATACTGGTCAGGAAAATGTGCTACACGGGAAGTCATGTACTTTCAGACTCCTGTAATAATCAATGTTCTGACACTGATTAATAACGAAAATATAAGAAAATTGTGAGTGATTCTGCTGCATCATAATTTCTAATTTAATGAGACAAAGCAGACTTGATCTTTTCTTATCGTGAAGCAAAACCAAATATCAGTTGTGTTTTTTAGCTGTGGGCTTTTTGCTATGCCTCTCGCTGTGCCTCAATCCATTGACAGACTGTATTTTTAGAAGTGCTATTTATGCTGCTCTTTCTGCTTCATTGGTTCGTACACGCTAGGTGAGGAGCCTAAAATGAACTCTCCACAAGGATACATATTGTAGAATTTGTGTAAACCCACTAGACCATGGAGTGCCCCAACTGAGTGCACGGCTGAAATGGACTAAGCCATCTAAATTCTTTCTGAGTCCCAAGATTCTGTGTTTGTAACATTGGCTTTTTCACCTGTATCTGATTACTGCATTCTGGGGTGTCAATGACCCAAAGTCATTTAACATGTTTCTGATCTTTTCTCTTTCCTGTATGTTAAGACGTATTATATAGCAGGGAAAATAAATAAATCATAAATATCGACAAAAGTATGTATGTTAACTTAACAGTGATGGACAATACGAATACTCACAGCATAAAGGCATACAGTTGTCAAGATTTCCCAATGCCATCAGTATTTACTGGTACATATACTATATAGCAAATGAAGGGTAAAATCTGAAGTAAAAACACCAGCGGTATCATCCAGTGATTCCCCATGGTGCAAATGTATTTAATGAGAAATACATCCATGTGCTGACTGGAGAGGTGAGTGCATCACTGTGCTCACAGTTCCCCTCAAAACTCAAATGGCCAAAAGCGGTGGCAATAATCACATTAGAATCACTGAAGACTGGTGAGGCAGGCATTAGGATAGTCAGATATGACAAAAATAAATAACTAAATAAACAACCTGAATAAAAGTTAAAAGAAGTAGAATATAGTCTAATTCAATAGCACATGTCTATAGAATAATATTTTGACCTTAGTATCACTGCATTTGGCCAAATGGAATGTCATGCATGTAGTTGTGCTTGTAGAGTCCATACAAAGGGAAAAGACAAACTTGTCATTTTGTGCAACTGGTCTTCCCAAGCTTATTGGTACATAGGCCCCCAGATTTTTTGTTTTCCTGTCTGGATCACAGCCTGGATAAATTTCCTTCAAATGTAATAGGTGCTGGCTTTATAGAACAGAGAAAAGAAAATGTTTGGAGGAAGAAAAACAAGTCATGTATTCTATTCATAAATTTCCGGTTGTTACCAACGTTGCTTAGCTTAAACCTAATGATCTGATCAGGTGATTGATTAGTTGTCACGTCTTTTTAAAATATTAAAAATGATATGTAAACAAAAGGCTCAATATGAAAACAAATGTACATATTGTTAAATATACTTACATGTACAAGTGGTAGAAATAGGTCCTATCTCTGAAAGGCATATTTCCTTTTCCCTTTTGCTGTGCTTTATAATAACCGAGCTGAGCATGTCTTCGATATCTGGTATCACAGATGACATACAGTATGACCTCAGTGAAAACCAGACAGAACTTCTCCTCTTAGTGCTTGTAATAAATCCTGCTTTATAGCACTGGAATTACTGTAGTCTTCTGAGGTAATCTGGTTATGTCATTACCAAACTGACCCATTGCTTAAAGTATGTGACTACAAACAACTAATAAAAAAGAAAAATAAAACAAGGTACTTCTATGGATGAAACTGAAAAAAAGACAAAAAATTAGTCGTTAGTAAAGTAGTAGTTCTTGCTGCGCAATTCAATTCCAAATGGGAACAGTGCAGTGATTCAAACAAACAGACTGGGTGACCTCAGCCGAGAATGACAGCGCGTCCCGAGGGACTGCTGTTTCTGATCTGCTTTTCTGTGCTCTTCACAGTGTGAAAAGCCTTTTATGATTCCCCCCATCCAATATGTCTGTAAATTAAGTTCAGCCTTCCCATACCATTCTCCATCAACAGTTATTTTCCACTGTATGCTTCAGCTTCATAGTCCAATATGAAAATGATATCCTCGAATTTTCAAAAAAACAAACATTATGAAAAACCTGTGTGTGTGTGTGTGTGTGTGGGGTGGGGTACGCCACTAACCATATACACATAAAGTACATGTAATGACACAGTAGGGCACCAAATCAGCATCTGAATATCAAGCTTTTGTTCACATTTCCTCACCATGTCCACAATAGAATTTTATAATATGAGGCTGAGTCTGAATAACTTTTTAGATTAATGGCTGGATCCTACCAATAGCGTTGTCTGTGTGACTGAAAATAATCCAGTTTTTGCAGAAACATGAATATTGATGGTCTGTTCAGTGGCCACAACCTCTCAGTCACTTAGTGTTCTCATCACAGCTGTTGCTGTGCCAAACACTGTGGTCCAATACGTTGGCAAAAAATGACTCACCAAAATGGCAAACACGAGTCAAGACACAAACAGCTGCTCCTGTTGGCAAGCAAGAGCACATGAAGGACATAAAAACAGAAAGAGACCGGAATAGATTTTTTTTGAATGTACAAAATAACTCTGTTGGGCCAGCGTAACACGTGGTCACCAATTGTTCTTTACCTCACGGAGGCACCATTTTCTGGGGCACCCTTTGTTGAGGTTGCCTACTAAGGGCACTAATTATTGGGGTTTGGCTATCCAAAATAGTTAATAATTATTAGAATAATAATTATTAATTATTAAATAATTGGATCTAATACATTAGATCACCTCGGGGCACCACCCTTGTTACAAGGGAAAGATAGCCAATTTATTAAATCAATCTCATAACTAGTACTAAATTGTCAATTTGGAACTCTGATTAATAATTAATTTAATAACTAGAACCAAAATTACCAGATTGACAACTAGTTTAGGTAGAAGGAATTTGGAGTTCTTGACCGTGTAGAGGTTGGCGGAATTCACTCTTGTGCAACATTAAACAGACAACAGGTATGTTAAATAATCATTTATTAACAAGAATAAGAGAAAAGGAAACATACAATCTAGCTACTGTGTACTTTCTACAGGTGTGTGTGTGTGTGTGTGTGTGTGTCTGGGTGTGTCAAAATGGCTGCTGAGGTCTGGAGGCCCTGAACAAAGAAGATCTGTGGAGGCACTCAGACCATGTGCTGGGTGAGTGTGTGTGTGTGTGTGTGTTTCATGAGGTGCCAGGTTAGAGGAAGGATGGTTAGTTAGCATGCAAGCGTAACCTAACTTCATCTACTTAACAATGTGGCAGAGCCAACAATACAAGCACAGCCTTTATATGACTTGATGACCTCAGAGTTCACATGCCACAGTCATCCAGTGGTGGCTGCTGGATCGGATTTCACACCTGGAAGGTTGTGGGACTTTAAGGTTCCAGCGCTTTCCTTTGTCTCCAAGACAAAGAAAGCCATGTGGTCGAAACTTGGTTATGCGTGGTGAGCCTCCATTGCTCACCACCAGGTTCAGGTCCCAACAACTCCAACAAATAACATGTTTACATTAATGATAATATGACCATGGTCCCAGCAGTTACAGGTCACACAAAAAACCATGCTGTCATCTGTGTTCACTTCCACTTTCATTCTCCTACATGCATCAACCAGGAGATTACAATGTTAAAACTGATCAATTTGATCATCAGTCTGTGGTTTGTGCTTCAATTAATTAATAAAATAAAAAAAAATATCTGTACTGCTGTCTCCAGACAACTGTAGTAGTTTAAGCGCGTGGGGGATTCACTCTAAAAGCAGATTTGGAAGGTTAATATCCATTAGTCCCTTTTTAATTTCCAAGAATTTCGTTGGTGTATAACCAGGGCATCCAATAACAGCTTTGTAAAGATTCGTTCATGCTGTTTCAGCCTAGGACCTTCAGAATTTCATTCTAGAGCATCTCTTTTGCTGAGTGTGAGATAGACTTGTGTTTTCATATAAACAGCAATAGCAGTATATTGCTTTTGCTTTCCTTCACTCACAGGTGTATTTATATTACTGTATTTTGAGATACCAGGTGAGAGAGTATTACATTTTCTTCTCCAAATTCCAGGACATTGCACGCTGAAAACAATTCTGGTATAGTCCACTGTTTTAAAGAAAAATAACATTCATCCTTCCCTCCTATTTTTTTATACATTACCTAAGTATGATCTCTAGGCATGCCCACACTTTGAGTTGGTGAAGCAATTGCCTTAGCCAGTGATTGAAGTATCTGGATTTTCTCTTCATTTACTGATAAACATATCTTATTGACCCTGGCCTACAGAGACTTGAAAACTTTCACGAGAAGAATAACATACAATACTGCTGAGTTCAGACCAAAAATATTAACCTTAAATTTCAATTAAAAAGTCTGATGTTGATAGATGGATGTTAAGCCAAAGTGAATTGGATTTCCCCCTCCCGCTCAAATCAGAAGAGACCAGCTTACCTGATGAATGGTGACATTTATTTGATTTGGGAGATATTAGAGTAGGTACTGTCAAGAAATATAAATGGATATAGTTTCACAATCATATTTTACCAGAAGACCAGTGCTGTTTTTTGATTGAGTAGCAACGATGGCAAAGGTGAGACAGCCAGTTTGGAAACAAATGGATGCCAGAGGGGGCAAGAGAATTCTCAGTTGATTATTGCACAAAAGATAATTGCATGGAAGGGTCAGATTCACATATGAATATATGAACTGTAAAATCCAGTTAGGAATTTCTTTCTTTGTTGGAGATCTTGCCTACAGAGTGTTTTGAGTCTCAAAAAAAGGTTTTTACCAATTCAAATGTCAACAGCAAGAATATGCCTGAAATGAAAGCTAAACATATATTTTGCCTCGAAGCAGGAACAGAATTATTAGTCCCAATCGCCTCCTCAGACACATTGTAGATCACAGCTCAGTATCTGCCGTTCACCTTGATAAGCTACACTGAAACATGCATTTCGCCTGCAGGGCAGAATCCACTTCAGGTTTTGAAGATACAAATGATGAACACAAGCCAGTCCGCAAGAAAATAACTTTGTATTTCTTTCCTCCAGACACTGGCCTGTGATGTGGCACGTCTCTTCACCACTGCAGGCAACAGCCGACTCATTTGGATAACCTCGCTCGTAAGCACCAAAATGTTCCAGTCCTCATTGAAAAATTTATTTTAGGGTAATGAAATTCAAGTTGTTACAGTGCACTGAGGGTCTCTGAGAGACCTTTAGCCCCTTCATGAAGAATATTCCATCGGTGTTTTGTAAGGTTAAAGGAGGAACGTTACACATTGTAGTTTGATCATTTTGAGGTCTAGACTGCTGAAAATGGTTCATGGTATGTATGTTTCCTGAAAAGTGTTTCATGATAGAGTACTGTACTATTAATTCTGGTCCCATAGGAATTGAAAATGTCTACTTAAAAAAAAAAAGGAGACATCTAAGGTCTATGTCACATTCACGGTGTGATATCATTGCACTCTTAATTACTGTCAGCAGCTGGCTCTCAGATTAATCCAGAGTTTTCAGAAAATGTGAGCTCTTGCAGCAGAACATATGGAAGACTTTATGCTGTTAATAACATTAATTTGTCTCTGTCTGCTTAAAACACTTTCTTCACATCCATTGAGCGTATTTATGAGGGTACACACATTTTGGAGGCATTGGGTCATGGAATTTATGAGGGCATATTTGCAATTCATGTACATTCTTCATAAATTGTGGAACAAGGTCATTTAAGGAATGTTAATTCAAAACAGAAGTTGCATTTCAGAGTTTGGCACAACTACGTAGTCTCGATACCTCGTTTCAAATGGCAAGGAATTCAAGAAGGCACAATTCCTATTCCCTGCAACCCAGTCATTTTCTGTAATTGTTTCTAATTAGCCTCTGGATCTTCATCCCCAACTCAACCTCATCTCACACAGGTTTAAGCAATAGCTGCAGTGGACTTATTAGCAATGGATCGCTGTTTCTTTCAATACCTTAGTGCCCACAGAGAAATGTTGCAGACAGGGAAATAAGAAAAAAAATCCTTTCCTGGGTCCTCTCCAGGCCATCCTGTCATTATTGCTGCATTGAAGCTTACCAATTTTTGACTCTGATCTCATCAGGTTTCCAGTTTGCCATGATGAATTTGACTATCGGCAGTACTCTCAAATGATCCAGTTTTTCATTTCTCCTCTCTGATGGTTTTGAAAATTCAGATGTTTTTTTAGCGAGTTGGACTCACAAGCCCCCAAATCCTTGACAATGAAAGCATCACTGTTATTGCTGCTTGTAACTAATGGATTGTTATGTATCATGTCAATGGTAATGATGTGACATTATGGCAGGATCGTGTGTGTGGCATGTGTTTTTGTGTATGTTTCTACATACAGACACGTGTTGATCTTTTATATACTGGTTAGGTTATATCATGTGTCACCCCTTCATTTTGACAGTGAATTAAAGATGTGGACATGTTGCTTACTCATTCCTTAAAAACAATAACTTAATCTCACTTGAGATGCTTGCTGTTCACCGAAAGACACAAAGCTGTAGATTCAAACAAAATAGAGATTTTCTACTTTTGTGACTCCATCTAGTTGGAGAATCGTCCCATGACACCACAGGTCCAGGGACAATAAAAAGGATCGGGTGTGCTGCAACAAATAGACTGCACCCCTTTTCAATGAGACTTTCATCTACTAACTTTTTTTTTTTTTTTTACCAATTACAGCTTTCAGAGTAATCTCAAAGATGTGACAAATAATCACATTAAAATTCTACAAGACACATTTGGAAACATACACTGTAGAAAATTGTAATGAGTAATCCACACTCAGTACAAACAACGAACAAGCACATTAAGAGGTTTGCATTTGGCAAATAACTACCTGGAGTGTTCAATCAAGGCGGTATACTGTAGAATTTGACAGTATCGCACTGTTAATGTGACTGGCGGGGTAGCACCAGAAAGTCAGAAAGAGAGAGATTGAGAAAGAGTGAGTGAGTGAAAAGGGAGAGAAAGAGGAGTACTGTCACTGATTGACGGACAAAAACTTGTTTATCATTGGCCTGTAGATGTGACTGCTACAGCACCGGAGGGCAGCCGTTCTCTAATGCTGGTCAGGTAGCACGCTCCATTTCCTAACCTGTCAGCATGGACAAGCTAAACACAGGCCTTTTTGACATCAGCACTTTACATCGCTCATTCTCACTGACAACTCCAATCGAAAGGAGGTTTGACATGGTGTCATTCCCAGTGGGCCCCCCAGCAACCTCTGTGCTGTGCTCACAGTTTGAGAGGGAGATCAGTGCTGTCTATGACAGTTTTGTTTCTGGTATGGAGAGAAAAAATGTCACGTTTGGCATCCAGCAAAAGTTGTCCTCGCTTGTGATTGTTTAGTTAATGGGGAAAGAGATCACCCTTTGAATCTAGATCTTTTTCTTTTTTTTTTAAGACCTGAAGGTCATATTGTATGACAGCTGTGCTGAGGGAAAGAAGAGGTTGGGAATTGTCTCCACCAAATATTTGTTTCTCAAGACTGTGTAGTGAATTTAAAGAAATAGTTTGACATTTCAGAAATAAGCTAATTCGCTTTTTGCTCAGAATTAGTTGAGTGTTAAGCAAGTACTATAAGGGGTTTTGGCTGAACCCTAAATCCTGCAGTTGTGAATAAGGCATGGTCTACTGGAGAGGCGTTGAGACATATTTTACTTCCAATTGATGTGTTTTCTTCATGTGAGCAAGCTGAGATTATGAGTGAAAATACAGTACCGTTACCAGTACCAATACCGTTTACCTGGGTTTGCAGGTTAATCTCTCGTACTGCCTTTCAGTTGTGGTGAGCTTGTTTGCCTCAGCATCATGTTTCAATTACCAGTAATGTACAATGATGTGAAAAAGCTTTGAGTGTCAGCGCACTACCATGTAGAGTCAATCAAGCAACCTTTCAGCTGCTGTAACAGTATAATAAGCAGAAAATTCCTTTCATATTAATTTCTCAAACCAAATCCTGTTGGTCAGGCCATCGAGAATGACTTGGATTTCTAAAAATTGTGTCTAGTCAAAGTTATTATCAAGCTTTTTGACATGATCATTTTTCTTTATGTTCCTTACATCATTTCTAGACATTATGTTGCACCACAATTTAACCATGTCATAAATTGTGTTCTATGCACATTGTTACTATACCTATAAAGCCAACATTCTATTGAAAAATAATATCTCAGTCGTAATATATAATGCATGTACTAAGAAGAGTGAGTCTTCAAATGTATGTGCACGTATGTATGTACCCACCCACCCCCACCCACACACACACACACACACACACACACACACACACACACTGAAATACTGTTCTCAGTGGATCAGGCAAAGTAGTGGGTAAGTCAGCTCGACTTAAAGGTTCTCTGGGAGAGGGTTTTTTAGTAACAAGGTTTTATCACCTCCATTCTGTTCTTCACTACAAAGCACTCAGGCAATTTGAGTTCTAATGCACCTTTTAGAAAAAAATTACATGGGCCCCACTTCTATCAGCCTGGTATGAAATGTAAAGAGGATGGCAGAGGGCTGCAGCTGGTTTGGAGCCAAAACATTCATCATAGTAGAGACTGAATTTTAAAGATGTATAGTGGCTCATTTGTGAGTGGTTATAGTGGCTCAATTATGCTATATGTGCTACATTAATTATGAGAAATAAGTACATATGTGGCTCCTGCCCATTCATGACTTTTGAACCAATTCCCTGCTTCGTCATAGAGGTCATCTAAACAATTGAAGGTGAAGGACACTGTACTTTTTACCAAAACTGAAGAAATCCCAAGTTATTCACAGTCCTGCACAACTGTGTCTCTGGAGATAACACATCATTACATCAGCCTTTGTCCAGGTAAACAAAGTACAGTGTACGGTATGAAGTCAATAACATTAGCAAGAGACTAAATGCAAAAAGAAATCCAGAGAGACACTTTTCCAGGAAAAAAAGCTGAGCACAGAGACAGAACAAGAGAGAGACAGAGTGTGTTTTGAATTATTATATTTCATTTCTCATTCCGTCTAAGTCCAAACTCACCCAGTAGTGTCATTCAGGACACCTGGGGACCCCAAGCATATTATTTTTTTCTGCTGTTCCAGATATCAATGCTTGTATTTCTAGTCTCCTCTTATGTCACTTCATATTTGATGTATATCATTTTGGCTATTTTGGATGCATACAATGAAAAGAGTTTTTTGGATAGATTATTCCATGGCCCACGCAAACATACTCACCACACACTAATTCATGCATTTAGTTTACATATGATCACCCATCACCACCCACAGCCATCAGCAACAAGCTGTAGCACAAATACAGAATTTGGTTTGGAATGTAATACAACAATTGTTGAGAACTATTCTGTTTGTGATTAGTTGATTTTGTTTAAAAAAAAAAAAAAAAAAAAAAAAGACAAACGCCCACAATAGGCTTTCCTACTATTGCCCTTCATATGTGCAAGATCATCACCTGAAGAAAAGAAGCCAGGATGTGAGCTTTCCTGTGACCATGTCACCCAATACCCCTCTGCAAATGAAAAATGTCCCTTCAATAAGTTAACTCCTAAGGGTTTAAGAGCAGGAGGCATGAGGAGAGAGCAGGCATTTTCTGTGGGCAGAAGAAGTGGGCAGTTGGGATGATTTCAATGAACACCCAGAATGGGATCCATCTGGGGCATCCTGGAAGGCCAGAGTGGCTGGAGGAAGCAAATGGCCCTCAGGCCCCTGGTGATTAGCTGGAGTATTTCCCAGGAAGAAAGGCATGGAAAGGATGAGAGAGAGAGAGAGAGAGAGAGAGAGAGAGAGATGAAGAGAGAGAAATCAGCTGGCGAGAACTCAGGCATTACTTGGACTGCACTCAAAAAGAAACCTGGGGGAAGATTCATCTGTTTAAAGTTTCTTCAAGCCTCACTGCCTCTTTGTTTTATTAGTATCTTGATGTTGTTCTCTATTCACTTGAGAGAGCAACAAGCAGACAGTGCAGAGTGGTACTTTGAAAAGGACTAGCCATTTCTTAAGACACACGTGGGATTCTTTTCCCCTGACTATATTTCAAAGTGCATATTTATGCACAAATTGCCAAGTAGTGAAAAGCAGCCTGTGGACTACCAATAGCACTTTGGGTCAATGATTAGTATTTGTATATCCCTGGTTTATTTGCATTGTGCATGCAATGATGCATATGCACAAGTGAACATGTGGTTGACATATACACACTTCTGCAGCCAATTTAATGCTATTTCACTATTTCACATCTCTACGGTTGCCAGTTCACAGAAGCATATGTGCCAGGACTGGTTGCCTTATTGATGGAACGAAAATGATGATGCATTTTTATTTATGAGTGACCAGTATATGCAGAATCATCACTAACTTAACAAATACATTTAATTCTAATGCAAAAATATGTTGATTTTTAGGCCTTAGGAGCATTCTGGACATACAAAAATGTATTTCTGTCTGTGTTAATCATATGTACAGTGAAAACGACAGCAGTGCCTTTTATTGGAAAAAAAGCATATTGCAATGAGGTGATACCTGCATAGTATGGAAACATGGCACAGTGTGTTGCTTAATTTCCAGATAATGTGTTGAGGGAGATGGCTTTCCCATGGTGCTGAAGGCAGCGCATTAAAGGCGTCAGCAGTTGACAGGGAAGCGCTGGGCTTGTGTTACTGCTGTGTCTGCGTAGAATAGTTTTGTGTGATTAAAAGAGATTCATCTAATAATCCACGTAAGTGTGTTTCCGATGGATGAGAGAGCTGCTGATGTGATGAGGCCTGCACTCTCATGCTCACCCTGTAGCTCCTTTTCTGCATTGGAGAGGCAATGGATCATTAGACATGGTGTGAGAAACCAGTGCTAGATTGTCAAATTGGATTTCATTACGTTTTCTTGAGCCTTAATAAGATTGGGGTCTAAGAGACTAATGGCAATTTGAATAATAGAGAGTTCATGACAGGAAATTAGTGTTAATTTGATCAAAATAAGATATGGGAAAATATATAAACTATTCATTATGGGCCACAAAATTTCAGGGGATAGATTTTTTTAGTAGATTACTATAATATGTGCTGATGTAATATAGTAGCTGAGAACTGCCACGAAGACATAATGCAGCTGTGAATATGAAATTAAACCCAAATCAAAACTGTCAAAGCATTTAATCAGAAGTTTTCCCCAGATGTCAAGGACCCCTCCACAGGGAAAGGTAACGTATGTGTGATTTGACTGAACTGCAACCTGGTGATTTTTCATTGCTTTCAATCTCATTTTGAGACAGCTGGTGGTGGAAAATCAATTTTTCAATGCACAGTGTGGTGCCTTCCTTTGACAACATATACTACATGTTGAAGATGTTTTATATGCAGCAGCAGCGGGGAGCAAGTGAGTGAACAGGCAGTCTGCAGTTCAGGGGCTGAAATTGTTTCATGGACAATGAAGCACCTTTTTAATGACCATGGCACTGAGATGAAATGACTGATGCTACCTGGCTTGGAGTCAGCTTGCAGGGCAGGGGCCCATGTGGAATAAACTGGCCTCCTGGGAACCCAAATGCTGTAAGAGAATGGTATACAACTGAGTACTAGAATAGGTAGGTATAACCCAGGGAACAGCAGATTAGAAGTCACACTAGGATGAATTTTCACATAAATTGTCTCTAGAGGATGAGCTACTGTTGAGACAGTGAGGATAAAAAGTGTCTTTGCATGGAAGGAGCTGAACAGTGATAGAGCGCATGTGAAACTCGATAAGCTCACGGGTCTAGATACGCATTATCTGAAGAGATACCATGACTGTAATGACCATACGGTATATACAAGTATTTAACAGAGAGCATAAATCCCAGTCAACAAGCACACATACAGAACATGTGACTGCAGCACAAGTTCACCTTATTTAAAGACAAAACTGAAGGTTGTCCTGAAATAAGACATTAATCTGTCAAGGACATTTTACAAAGTGGAATGTTTATGTGCAGCAATCAAATCAATCCAGTTGAGACTCAGGCCTTGTATTGACAGCTCTTTGGCTCCACGGAGTGTATCGCTGTAGCTACAAATTGTGCTCCGAGGTCAACTTATCTCCTCAATTTTGGGTCTGTTTGGGAGAAACAGAACGTGTCAAAACATGATACTGGGATATCAGGAAGCAATGCTTGTTCAGTCAGGCAGAAATACAAATTCAAACACAACCAAGAACGGCAATCCCTCACATGGATTTGATATGAACCATGCAAGGTTTATCCTGTTGCTGCAGGATTTGTATCAGGGTATCTATTTCTTTTTTCATTCCTTGAACTCGCAGTGTCTTTCATTCATTAAAATGAATAAGAGAGAGGATGAAAGGTGCTGCGGTGGTAGAGGATTTTTAGTGTTACAGTAGCCAAAAGTCAACTGTCCTTACGAGAAGGAACTGCTACAAGCTTATAATTTTTTTCACCTCATGGTTTGCCCTCATGGTAAGGGGAAAAAATATAAAAAAACAAGTATAATGCAGTCCTATAAAACACCACCTTTAACAACTGTACAGCCTCAAAAAATGACACTGTTGAATCAAATTGAAACTTGTGGGGCCATTGTATTGATTTGTGTTCAAGTGTGCCTAATAAACTGGTAATTCCTTACAGTACAGAGATCAAGTATGCTTAAGACATAGAGACATATTAAAAAACCCACCCATGCACGTATATTGTAGCTGATGGCAAAGTGCTGACTATCTGTAATATCAATAAATGCATAAATGCATTCATAAATATGACAAGATCATGGCAAGAAAAAAGGACTTTGCTCATTGAAGAAATTAATATTGTATTACATATGGGTGCTT
This sequence comes from Psettodes erumei, assembly GCA_016785225.1. Lineage (NCBI taxonomy): Eukaryota > Metazoa > Chordata > Actinopteri > Pleuronectiformes > Psettodidae > Psettodes > Psettodes erumei. The sequence continues at coordinate 2,396,957 of JAFBJZ010000861.1, forward strand.
ATAACAGCCTTAAGTTGACCATGAATTAACCATGTAACAAGGTTAATATGTTGTCTAATCTTTCGATCTTTCCAATCATCCTTAAAAGTCAGAATGTCATAGCTCTTTAAATGAGAGAAGCCTGTAAATGCATCCTTATTTTGCACAAACTTAAGAGTCAGTGCCAGACCTTTGAAGGTGCCTGCCTGTCTGCCTGTTCCCGCTACTTCTTGCCAGTTTTCGGAGTTGTTTATCTGATGCTTGCTTGCTGCCTGTAAAGATGCTTTCAGACAATGAGCAATTGCCGCAGCTTTCATGTTTTTCAATTTAATCATGATGGCTACTGCCAGGAGAAGGACACCAGCAGAAGCTCTTGTTAACTTACAGGGGTCTTTGTCTCTGCAGGTCACAATAGTTCAACTTTTTAAACTGACTCACCCTGTGACCATGGCAGTGACACAAGCCACGTGGAGGGAAATGATCCAAAAGCTGATTTTACTATCTTGAGTACCCTGAATTACGTATACTCATCTTTACCAGCAGACAGATCAGTCAGTCAAATTTATGATTAAATCCTTGTCTGTTGAGATTGTAGTGAAACCTTTTGAAGAAATTTAATAAATATTAACTGAAGTTTAGTGTATTTTTTCATAATTAGCATATGAATTCTGACGTTATGGTCAGAAATATGGTTAGTGAGTTCACAGTGACCTTTGACCAACAAAATTGAATCAGTTCATCACTGAGTTCAAGTGAACTTTTATGCCAAATTTGAAAAAAGACATGTTCCTGAGATATCAAACTCATGAGCACAAGACGGATTGGTGGACAACCTGAATTCCTCTGGCCATAGCTGTTGCCAGTGTGGAGGCATAAAAAATGACCACATGCAGTATGCTGAACACCTGATCTATGTCAGCTAAGAGAAACAGAAGTTGCAAGTAAAAACTGATCCACAGACATCTGATACACAGAGCTGCAAAAACTTTTTTCAATAACCTAATATGACCCATATAGTTGTATAACTCTAGTGCAGTATTTATTTAGCTATTTGAAGAGAACCCTTTGTGCTAGATCGCTGAGGAACACATTTTGAGTGGCACTTTATCAACATTTGGTGACACCTTTCTTACTCCTTGATAAGCTGGCCCATACTCTCACCTGCTCATTGTGTTGCTGCTCGGCCTCTTTTCTTCCTGCCAACACTGCCACTAAATCACTATCCTAAATTACTTTTGCATTAGTCAGTCTTTATCACTATTATGTCCCTTGACATTTCTGCACAAGACAGTGATGGAGGTATCCTGGGTGAGGAAATGGAATTCTTCCCAAAGGAAACTGATGTGTGAATCACTGTTGTAGCTGCTAACGGAAAAAGCTGACATTGGAAAAAAAATATTGCTTCAGCCCTCGGTGTGGTGATAAGTAACTAGCAAGTTAGCTTGCTAGATAATTAAATATATAATGCCGCTCGTGATTACCTTGGGTTAGATCACCATGTAGCATGAATGTACTTCTGTTGCCAAATGTTTTGCCTGTTTTCATGAAATATATTGATAAGCTCACCAATTTGGCAACATGAGATCCTTTATTAAAATCTTGACAGTAACATTTTGCTGTATCCCATACGATGTGTGTTTCTCTGACATAAGTCAGCAAGCCATATATCAGTCTTGACCATAATACAACGTGTTTTCCATCATTTTGCAGACTACAGTGCTATTGAGGTGATTTATTCTCCCATTTGAGTGTGAAAAGTGATACCCCCCCCAACACACAAAGCCTTTTTGGCTATGTGGGTGAGTGTAAATACAAGCAAGCAGGAGGGCTCTTTCCCTTGATAAACTTAGGACTTCATTTATTGCGCCCCAGAGAAATGAGAAGTATTAATTTCACACTCTGCCTCACAACTCCCCCTTAGAAGCAGATTAAATATTTGTTATATACAGGAGGTGTCTCTCAGTCAGAAGAGAAGACAATTACATCTTGGCCTGGCGGTGAACAAATCTCTATCGATACAGGTCAATCCCCTAAATCAGTCAGTCAGTCAGTCATTGTTAGAGGGATGATTCATCCTCAACCTGTCTCTGAGTTTAGCAAGAGGCAAACACAGTGTACAAGCACGTTTATCCCTAATGTGCCATTGTTGGTCACAGATTACAACACACATGTCAACTGGGCTTTGCCTCTCTTCTACATCACACCCTGCACAACAGTCTTTACTGATTCTGTTTGGAGCCTTGAGCTTGTTTTTTTCTGAGATTGTGACTGCGGTCATCAGTCATTCAGTACCGTGATGGTTTTTTCAAGCACTGTGGACTCTATTTTAATTATCATTACAGCGGGGGGCTTCTTTCCCTATACCAGTCTTTGGCTTTTCCCTCAGTGCAGCTGTTTCCTTGTGTCGTGACAACCCATTGCCCTCCCAGCAGCAATAAATTGATTTTGTTACATGTTGTTTTCAGGGTTTAGGTCAAGACTTGGTGGTGGTGGGGGTGATATAAATCACAATACACTCAATCTCCGCCTTCATCTCTTTTATTCCTTCCTCCTTTCACATTGTCCTGCCTCCGACTTTATATTGTTCATTGTTCCGCTTCACTATGAAGCTATACTGTCAAACATATTACGCCATGCTATTCAAATGTCAGTATCCTGTGAAATGAAGATATGTCTATTCAGGTACTACATGATTTTAAGGAATATAGCAACTGCAAACCTACATTTAAATATTTATTGAGTACAGGCTTACGTAGTGGCTACTTCCCTGTCTGCTCCATGTTTACTTACTTCTGCTAGGCAAGGAGTGTTGTGCCAGTCACTTGCAAAACAAAGTCTGGCATAAAGGAACATCACCCAAGAGTTATTATAGGGGAGAGCAAGTGTGTCTTCCATTGTTTCCAAATGTCACACAGCATTTTTAATAATGTTCAAGTGGACCAAAGTAGTAACACAAATTAATACAGTGAGAATTCTCCTTCACAATGCCTGCTTTACCTTATTTTATTCTCTCAGTGACCTGTGATTTAATAAGATCTATTTCTATGTGTTTGGAAAAAAAAATCATAATATTTTATGCTTCTGTTATTCATTTCGAATCTAAAGATTGCACAAAATAATGTTTCACTTTACAGCCTATTCCTCCAGTAGTACTACTGTAAAGACTGTAACATTAAAAGAGATTGGCCTTAGTGATATTATAGTGGTCTTGACATTTTAAATCTATAAATCTGATTTCTCCATTACTTTAATTGTTTAAAATATTCCTGTCAAGTCATGACATTTCTCTGTTGCTCATTGTTTTATTCATACAGTACCTCTTCTGTATTTCAGTCATATAAGATAATTTCCTTTTTGAGTCTCTGTTTTCATGTATAGCAAAATGTGACACTGGGGCATTAATAGTTGATTGTGTTAGTTTACAAGAGAGCTTTTTCAAAAGGTTATTTCAATCCCCTTCATTTTTCTTTCTTTTCACTACATTCAAGTGTAGTAAATAAATATGTCCAGTCATCCCCAGTCATTTCATGTAGTACACTGCAGGAAAGAGTGATAGTTTTGATATTTGTGTCATTCCATAAAGGTCAATGAGTCAGATTGAAATACTTAATAGTCCTTATCGTGAACAGTGAATTGAACCATATTCAACTGAGCACAGCCACGGGATGAAAAATTGCACCTAGATCGAGGGAAAAGGTCAGGCTGATGTGTTTCTACATTGAATGCAAGGGTGTGATCAACAGTAACAAGAAACAAGCATTTACAGAAAAAAGACAAGGCCACTCACTTTTCACTTTCAAGCTTCATGACGGCTGCTTTTCACTGCAGCATGGCTGATCATGCCACTGTAGTAAATGTAAAATGTGGAAGGTGCAATGGTGAGGTTCAAAATGAAATTAGATGGGAAAAACACATCATGTTTGCCATTTGCTTTGCCATAGTGAAAACTCATGGAAAACGCTCAGCAAACTGTTTTAGCTGATTTAACAAAATTACCTTCCACTGAGGATTTTGTAAAGTCATGCAGATTGTAGACAAAAAGAAACAGTACCATATTAAATAATAGTTAAATATTATAAATTTAAACTGTTCAAAATCTTTCACAGTTGAAACATCATACTGTATATTACTGTCTTTATTAGGCTGCTGCAACTGTTGTCTCTTATTACCCTGTCACCCTAAAAATAAAATAATTTTGCAGGTAGTTACTAAATGTATACCAGAAGTGACAGTTATAAACATGCATCAGAAAGATTGAGCACCAGCTGTATAGGCATAATGTCACCAATCTGTCAGTGAAGAAAAGAGATCAGAAACCAAGAAGTCTTTTTGGAAATCAGTCTTCCAGCCTGTTGCTGTCCTACCAGCCCGGAAGCTGCAGCTGCTGTGACGCACAACCTCTATCAGTCTCCAGTGGAATGGAAAAAAGGGCCACACGTTGTTAAAGAAATGAACTAAGACAGGGCTGTCAGGCACCCTGAGGAAGGAGTCACTCTTTTTATTACCCAGGTAGGGGGCTGGGCCCATCTGGCAGGAGACCTGACTTTTAACCGCCACAGCTTTTTCACGTATTTTCTGTGCTCTCTATAACAGGCTAAGCTCTCTTTGTCTTTGCTGGTCTCATTGCCCACCCACCCCTCCCTTCCACCTCCATCTTTTTCCATCTTTCCCATGGCAATTGATCTCCTTCTCTTGTCTCTTATCCCTGCAGCTGTCACTGCTCCACTATGAGGGTATTTTTAATTAGAACGAGTGATGAATGGTCTCCTGTCCTGAGTCAGAAAAGAAGCATACGGTCGAAAGAGAGAGGGGAGGGGTGGCAGGACATTTGGCAGGAAGGAAATAATTTGGATAAAGTGGAACGTCATGATGTTCAGACTGCAGCCTGCTTGAACTCCTTGGAACTTCTAAACGCAACAGAAATGGATGGATAGTTTAGCAGTAGAATGGATGCTAACCCTTTATTTGATAGTTGTCAGCCTAAGAGAAATCCATAGTGATAAAAATAAAAAAAAATAAGAGTGCTTTAAGTTAGGGTAACTACTTGCACTACAGCACTAATAATGTACACTATACTAGTACTGATAGTTTATAACCCTTTAATGTTTCACAATGTTTAAGCATACCAAAATGATGCTTCATTTCTTCAAACTGGTAGGGGGTTTACTGACATTATAACTTCTGTTGGTCGGTCATATCTCAAGACATTTTGTTTAGAGGAATGGGAGAGGTCATCTCTGTCATTGTTGAACAACTTTTCCTCAATAGAGAAGGGGCTGCTGCAGCAAGCACTTTCACGGCATTTCTCCTCCTACGTAATCAAACTACGTTATATGACTGCAATGTGTCCTTAATGAAACTCAGGTGATATACTTAACCACAGGGATTTAAAAACCTGGGACCTGAGCAATTTAGGTGAATGACTTCTTCGTGACCAATCATGTCCAAAACTCTAATTTAGTACTTTTTATATATCATATTGTGTAATGGATCTTTCTTTTCCTCAGTTTTAAAAAATCAACTACATGTTTTGACATAGTAAAGACATACGGTGATGTGGTGACATACTGAGTTTGGATGCTCTGATGTTCTGTGTGTGTGTGTGTGTGTGTGTGTGTGAGATAGAGTGTGAGTGTGTGCATCTGCATGGATTATATGTAGGTGCTGTGGTTTCCTTCCAAAGGATATTTTTAGATTAGTTCTAAACTCTAAATTGCTCTTAACTTTGTGAAAGACAGGTGACCTGTGGACCCTGGGCATAATTCATTAGGCTCTATCCCACTGTGACTGTGAAGCAAATGGTTTACAAAGAGGATGGATGATGGATGATGGATGGATATTCACCTTACGAACATGATTTTTGCATATACACATATAAACACATAACTGATGTCAAAAGCATAACTAGGATCTGTATGACTTAAACACCCTCCAGTAAATATCCTGAACACAATAATGGTTGAATGTATTTTCTTTGTGGAAACTTGCCTTGTTACTCAGACTTTCTCCTTGCAAAGTCAATCTGTTTTGTGGTGTTGTGTCACAGCAGTATTTCCTTAGACAGGACCACCTAATAACCCCTCTCTAAACTTTGGAACCCCATAGCAGCAAACCTCAAGGGAAGAAAGTCAGAGGGAAGAGTGTTAAGCTGCCTGTCAAGGCTGTGATATCATGAATTGAAGGTTCTGTAGTGCATTCCCCCCCAAAGGTGGTTTACTTGAACAGAAAATTTCAATTTTAATTTTGAATGCATGTGCATATTGTCAGATTTCTGTACAGCAGGCAGGCTACACTTTGAATATAAAATACCTGTTTGAACTGCTTGCCCTTCTCCCACATGGTGCCTGACATCATGTGGTAACATCTTTCTACTTAATTTTCACTTTTGGTTTTGCCACCTACACAATACAAACCCTGGTGTGATGGCAGCATTTTAATGCAAGAATCAATCTAAACTACAAGGGTAAAACAGTCAAATTTTAGCAATGAAATATGGATGGCAAACCACTCATGATTAGATAGACTGGAAGAAGAACCAGCATGCTCATGAAGTCAAAACCATAACAAGTCAACATAAAAATAACTCTTTCTAAAACCTTCATCCTCCAGATCAGTTTCAAACATTAAAAACTGCATTCAACGAAAAAGCAAAGATCTGTAGCACTGGACCACTCTTTTGACCATATGTGTTGTACCTGCATTATCTTATCTCCTTACATTAATGAAACAGGTGCTGACCATGATCATGTGTATGTTTACCTCAACTCATTTTTATATTCAATTTTAAAAAAACTCTAAATTTCATTTTACTTTCCATGAAAATGCACGCTGGGAGCTGCCGTGACCCCTGACCAGGGTTAAGGTTACAAAACAGCAACTGGGAGCCTTGCACAAGGTGAAGGGAATGACACTGATAGTGCTAAGCATTACTCAAACTTTCGCTCTCTCTTTGCCCACATTTATTTTCGGTCAACCCAATGCAACCTCTGAACAAGCTGACCTGGATCATGAACTGCCTTCTGCACCATTACCAGGTGATTTCACCAGTAACAAAGAAATAAATTCATAACACAGGCACAACACCAACTTTAATAATTTGCAGAATCTGTTCATAGTATTTATGCAATTTATCATTGTAAGTTAATGAGCCTTAATTATAAACACATTCTGTTATGGGGTCTGAGAATTTGCTCTATAGCATGTAATTTCATTCTGTCCATTTTAGAAACTGATGATTTATGGTTGCTGTTGGTTAAAATATTGAACAGATGCTCCTTATCTCTGAGGGTACAAGTGATATGAAATACTTTAATGCAATAAAAAGTGAATCAGAACACTCAATTATCTAGACAGTTGAAATTAAGTTTCTAAGGATGAGGAAACATGGACAGCCATGCCAACACTCCCGATCAATGGTGTAGTCTGTGGAATTAGAAAAAAATTAACACAAAATATGACACTGACAGAAAACATAAAAAATAACTAACCATAAACCTAACAAGTAACCTTTACTTTATGACATGCCTGGGGTTTGACGAACTTATCAGTTTCGTTTGGCTTCACAGATAAATACTGCTCGGTATCATCTGCATTTCTTATTTCAAATATTTATGCATTCATGGAGAAATGACTTGGATTCGCATCACTCCCAAAATTTATTTGTTTCTAAGTTGGACCAAGAACTACCGCTGGTAAAAACTTCATGAAAATCCCTCCATTGTTTTTTGCATAATCCTGCAATAACAAATAGAGAGACCCAAAAAATAACCTCCTTGGCAGAGGTAACAAATGAATTAATATTTAATAATAAAAAACAACCTTGAGAGACATTGTAATCCTAAATTGAAAATGATATATTAATAAATGTACCACATGGCTACCAGAGTAACATACGGTACATGCTTAAACCCTAGATCCCCTGCAGCATGAAAAGTTGGTAGTGTGAACAAGGAGGCAAAAATCAATTAAACAGGTCTATGTGAGTGGCAAGGTATCTTTGATAATCAGCTCTCATCATGATGTTCATGCGTGGTACATGACATGCAAATATTTACCCCATTTATTGCTTTACCCTAGGTATAGTGGTATACACACTACCTCCCAAACAATAAAACCGATCCAGACACTCTTCAATCAAATGTATAATGATAGCATTTCCAAGCTTGAAACAATAGGAAAATGTGGCACATGTCATATTTGTGTCAGCTAGCGATATAGAGTACATTGGTGGTTTATCCCTTTTCATCTAAGCAATGCATCTCATCCTTCATTCAGTTCTTCACTCAGCTACATGTACACAGATGTGCACAAGCCTCCCTCCTGGGGTGACTGAAATTAATGGCCAGGTCTGGGAGCATGGGAGAGGACAGCTCTTGAAGATTTACTCTCCACTAGCTGCCATAATTCTCTGCCTCTGTGCAATGGTGATGAAGGCTTGATGAGAGGAAGCCTTTTTTTCATCTCTCTGCCATCAACAGAGTGTTGCCTCCAGCTTTTTTAGCTGCCATAAAGCCTGCCTGTAGCTTCCTCTACCTATCTTGACCGCTCACTCCTGATTTATTCAGAAAGTGAGCTCTTGCACCATTGAACTGCATTGATTTCTAATATATTACGGCATGCGTGCTATGGTATTTATTGCAAAAGCAGAGCCACAATCAGCCATAGATTAACTATTCATTTCTTGACCTGGCAGTTTGCTCATTCTTCATCATAATATTCTGTTAACATTTCATCTTGGATGACATTTTTTAATATGTACTTGATCAAATATTTCTATTTCTTGACAATTTCAAGTTTTTATATTAACAAAATTTTATCAATATTATCAAAATTTCATTTTCAGTTTTCACTTTCACATCCACAGACATACATTTTCACTCAGAGAGATGGAAACATCTTTAAGAATAAGGGTGTGTTATGGCACGATGTTTGCTCACAACTGGTTTAAAAAAAACAACTGGTTGACTGGTTAGAAGTTTACTTTCCACTTCTGTGATAGAAAAAAAACAATTGCAGGTGGCATGGTGGAAATACCTATACAATACAATTGGATATTTACATATCCAGGCTCCATGACGCATAAACATACGATGCAGGACTTTTCAAATTTCTTGTGCATCTGACAGCTGTGCTGTCGGGTGAACCCAGCCTCCTTTGTTGCCCTCCTCATTGACAGGGAGGTTACTTTGGATGCATTGCTGGAGTCTGACAGCTGTCTGCTCCCTGGCACCTTTCAGCATGCTGCTCTCCCAGAGGTGCCTACAGGTGCTGAGGATGTGCACTACACATCTGTCTGTCAGAGAAAACAGAGCATTTCATTAGCAGGTGGAACATGCACCATTCTTGCAGCTGAACAGGGAGTTAAAGTAATGGACATATAGTACATACAGATGTTTGACAGTTGAGATATAAGAGACTGTCGGAGAATGCAGCGTGAAAAGTTATAACTGCCATTTAAGGGGATTTTCAAGATTTCATTCAAGGTTTAAAGCAATTGATCATTTGTCAAAGTGATGGAACTTGACTTGATAATGGAGATATATGGTCTTGAGAAATATCAGTAAGTGAAGCTCTGTAAAATATGGCCTAAGCACCCCCAGGATTCAGTCATTCTTGGTCATCATCATGGTCAATCTGCTCTGTCATATTAGTAAAACCATGATTATTTATGTGAATATATCTGTAATTTACCATATGAGCCCATTCATGTAGGATGTGCCGGCAACAGTGATTGATTCATTTCCATGCTGGACATTAAAAGCTTCTCATGCAGGATCACTAAATCTCATTTGATGCTAAACTTCTACATTGCCACAATTCTCCAAATGCAGTTTTGTAATATGAGCTGTATTAATGAACGTGACAACACTGTCACTGTCAAATTGCCAGTGGGCATTATTCTTCTAATGTACTGAATCATTGAAACATTTGGAAGGTGTGAGTGAGCATTCACAAGTGAAAAACAGTCTGTCAAAGCCGTAACAACTTGTCTTGCCTGTCAGCACTGTTAGTTTGTTGTACTGTATTGAGAGATGTATACTCTGTTTTTTGTTGAAGGACTGGCTTGCCAGAGCCCTCTTTAGATCATTTATATGCTGGGAAAGGGCATGTTGTTTGTGTATTCTATCATTTGCTGGTGGTTGTGAGGATGAAACATGTGGGACATAACTGAGCCATTTTTTCCTCAACTGTCTGGTCGGTCAGATCCCTTTACAGTGCAACAGCTTTAGAAGTTGGTCTACCACTGTCACTTTTCAAGATGAGATGACGATGATGATGCTGAAAACAAAACAATAAGCCTTCAGTGGGGAGCTCATTCAGTGCACTTACATGACTTGCAATTTTTCCATCAGTCTAATTTATCAGAAAATGCACAAATAAGCCTTACTTGCAAAGTTCATGGGAGTTATTTTAGAAGGCACTGCCAAACAATTTATTCTGGTTGAAGGTCCTCATGCCTACTGTATCTACGTTTAGGATAAACTATTTCCAAAATTCTTTTACAGAAATTTTTCCCCTATTCACCACTGTGTGCATTTACCTCTGGTGACATGGTAGCCCACTTGAGCAAAGAGTAGCTAAGAGGGGACGCGTAAACCATTTTAGTCCACCAGTGAGGTAGAAGACATTTTCATTCCATTTTACTTAACTTAAAATATATCAATTTCCCAGTCAGTGCCACAAGGCCTCTCTGAGAACTAACCTTGCTCTGGGCAGGCTCAGCTCATATACATCTTATTTCTATTAGGTCCTGTGAAACCCAGGCACGGTTTTTAAAGGGGAGATTTGTGGGGCTTTCAGCAACTCATCACCCTGAGGAGCCCAATAATCCATGTTGTTTATCCAAAGAGTACTTTTGGCACAACTTCCCAGGGTTGCAAAGCTAATGCAAGAGCTGGAGCATTATTCTGGAGGCTGATATATTTTTTCTCTTTTATTTTTTCCCCCCTAGTGGTGTAAATTACCCATGCTAATAGGTGTACCTTTTGGAAGCATACATCATTGGCTCAACATGAGAGGGAGAGAGGGCCTGTATTGCTGAGGCTGCCACACAGACCCACTTTTGTTTACTCCTACTCTGCATAGATGCATATACCAAAGTATTAAGTAGGCACTGTATCTATAACAATTGATTTCATACTTTTAGAGACGAGAACCACAAATTTCATCTGATTTGAATTATTTAATTTACTCTTCATTTTTGTGAGGGCAGCAATATTACAAGTCAGTTTGTAAGGTTTACATTGGATTTACAGACAGGAAGTACTCAGTGAGCTGATTTCCCATGTGATGTGGCTCTGTTTGTATTAATAGGCATAAAATAGGCAGAGCAAAGAAGAAAAGGAAAATCATCACTATTTGTATGCATAACATCAATTAAAGGGCTCTATTTTCATGGAACAAGAGATGTGGTAGTGTGTGCAGTCAAGTGCACTCTGTCCAGTGAGTTGGGTATGTGCCAAGTACACTTTTGGTATTTTCACGGCTTGGCCCAAGATTGCAGTCTTCTGCCAGATTGATATCGCCACTCATGCTACCATGCATCTCCTCCGTGTAACACAATGATACCAAACCGATGCAGTCAAGGAAATGCCAAAGTAAAATACCAGTTTACCGGTGTGGCACTTTCATTTCATGCCAACAAAAGCAGAACCAAAGGTCTACCTCTCAAGAATGACTTTTTTTCAGAACAGGTGTTGTGTGGAACACAGTAACTCCATTAACAATGCAGGAACTGGAGGTGGGCAAATCAATATTTCGCCTTTGTGCATCACTGATACTGAAGCCTTGTTTTGAGTATCACTACATCAGTAGGATCAAAAAGGAATCTTCTCGTGTTAGATTCATGTTGTGTGCACATAATCACTCTTTTGAGAGAGTCAACACATTAAACATTCATTTACCAGTCAAAAATATTCTGTGTACTGTAATAGTAACAGAAAAAATGTTCACAAATGCAGAAGTTACTGTTAAGTACTTTTCTTGGCTTTTAGATACAACAAAGCTCCTCCTTCGTTCTTCATTAGCTTGTTTTATCAGCTGGTTCCTCTGCTTGCTCAAAGCTGCTCAGTGGACATTACTTTTGAGTGCAATCACTGCAATATTTAGGGGTTTGTTGAGGCCCTGGAGTGCTTATGCTTTGCCAAGAAAATAAGCCAGGGGACACAGTGGCATTATACGTGCGAAGGTCAGCTTGTTAACCAAAGTAATTGGATTTTGCAACCCTCTCTGGGTGAAGTGAGCCTTTAGCCTGCTTTTGCAGCAGAATCTTTCCCCGACTCCAATTTTGGTATTGATTTGTCTTTCATTGGGATTCAGAGTGAAGACAATAGCACAGAGTGACATCAGTCACACTCATTCTGTGTCATAAAGCACACCCACATCTTGATTAATCAGCATCTCTTATTGCTTTATATGACGAATCAATTACCATCTTTGTCAGCCAAACCCTTGTATAGAATACTTTGTCGTTGTGGTGGATGTGGGGATTTATCTTTGCATAACTTTCCACTTTAAAAAACCTTTAATGGCACTTATTATTAAATATTATATGGCTGACATTAGTCATCATAACTACTAATGAAGGTGTTTTGTTTGTTTTACTTTGAAAGGTATTTCAACATTTTTAAAGTTGGCTCAAAGGTAGATTTAATATGTTGCAGGCACAAAGGAAAGTGATGGAATGGCTGGAAAGGAAGTATCAATAATTCAGAATGCTGAAATGTGAAAAGTTAGAGCCATAGCCTGCAACAGAAAGAGGTATAGAGGAAAAAAGTAGTTGTTGCTCTTGGCTGTTTTGTGCAACTTTTGAGCTATTCATCAAACAACTACAGTAAGCTACAGTATGAGGGGCGCAATAAAGACTTGGAGGGAAATGACAGTTTGAACTTTGATTTAAATGTCTAGTCTCTGCCTGAACAGAGCAAAGGAATCCTCAGTCATAGGGTGTCTGAATTATTTGTATTTACATGTGTAAACAATTCTATTCTGAACTGTTTTGTTGGGTGTAGTTGAGTATGCTTTTAGGAGCATGTAATTAGTTTGAATGATGGCCACTGCACAGGTATGTCTCAACCAGAGACAGTGGTAAAACTAGAAAGCACTCAGAGTATATATTCCTCCAAGGCTGCATAATCCTCCAAATGTGTTAATTTAATACTACATTACACTCATTTGGCAGATTCACTTGTCAGAAGGGACTTGCATTTTTACAGACATGTTGTGAGTCTTTTGGGGTGCTGTGTCTTTGTTCAAGGTCATTAACAAAGCCAAGAAACAAACAAACAAAAAAAACATCACAAAACTTAAAAGCTAATCTGCTCTGCCAACTGAGCTACAGCCACCAGGGACTGGCTAAACTCGCTAGAGCGTCCCAGGGCAAAAATGAGCTATGGGCCCTTTGTGAGTCCCTCAGTGCACATCCCCTCAACAAATTTTGCACAGAGCTCCAAAAGCCAACCAGTGTTCTTACACTAGAATACCCACAGTCTGCAATTGGTTCGCTGGATGTCAGTTGTAAATTGCACGAGTAGAAATGGTTTTTCACTGAGAAATATATTATTTATAATGCAATAACATCAGTAAAGTTAATATAATCAAGGCCTGTAACTATTGGGCTTTTAATCTGCAGGCCCTTGGCAAATCTTGGTTAAACCCCGGGTTTTCATGCAGTTGTCTGTTATAGACATAAAAAAGAAGACTGTACGAGGCAAGCAAGCAAATTAACAGTAAGAGAAATTAAACTAATATTAGCAAAATGAGATGGAATCACAAGTGCATCCTTGGATGATCTGCAATGTTTATAGTCAAATCACTGCTCTTAAAGAACGATAACATGAGAGACGTTGAGTTTTGGCCACAAACTCCCAAACACAGCAGTATTATGTGCCTGAAAGCTATGTTGAGCTTTACTTTTTTTATTTCCTCAAAATAGTTGCTCAAAAATGATCAGATCAGTCTAACTAGGCCCCTCTATAAACAGACCTCTAAAACTAAAATCATGTAAGCTTCCGTCATTTGTGACATCAAATAGACTGAAATATCTAGGTCAAAGGTCAAATATCGCGACAGAGTACAATACAAAATGAACAAAATTAGTGTCAAACTCAACTGGTCCTTCAAATTACAGACAAAATGCCGCAGAGAAGTGCTTTCTGACATATGTTGTATATCAAACAAATCTTGTGGCCTTTTACATGATTATAATTTTGTCTTTCCTTGCACATGACTTATGTAGATAGGAATATACATTATATATAAGTAAACAGTACTTGATATAAATAACTACTGTGAGTCTGGCTGTACAAAATTGTGACATGTTCACAACACACCAGCAATGCACCATATTTTGTTTGTTTTAGCGTCATTTCCATACGACCCCCCAAAGCGCCTGGCTGTTTAAACGCCATCTGTAAGCCGCTACTTAATTACTGTCGGCATTCCTGTAGAGATAGTCAGCTTTGAATACAGAGGCACGACATACACATCATGCTAGTGGTGTGTTTTATGAAAGATGGAGGAGGAGAGTAATAGCAGCCCGTGTGACATTTCATTTGTCACATATTGTTGTTGTCACATATTGCCGTTTCCTCGATCAGTTAAACGTTGAACAAAGCTCACTGCTGACAAAGTGTTGGGTCTCATAACCCCCCCAATAATCACAAACTCCATGTGAGGAAGACAACAGGTGCGGCTGTGTTGCCCTTAATAATCACTTAGACAGAGAGGAGAAATGTGTTTGAGTAATTAGTCTGTTAGCTTCACATTGAGCTTTTCCAGTTCAATGTGTCTGTTCCTGCTGTGTATTGTGGAGAGAGTGGATTACAGTAGCCTGTCCTCACAGATGAATGAAGAATATTTCTATGCGAAAACTATAATAAACTAAATATATATATATATATAGGAAACACAAGTGCGTAGTAGAGTTCCTCTGCAGTTTAATCACTAGGCTGTCAATTCTTAATGTTGGAGTCTTTAAAATTCAACTTTTTAAAGCGATTTGCGATTTGCGATTTGGGGATGATCAAGATGTACAACTGTCTTTTGAATCCTCTTTTTCATGATTCTGATGATGCTGTACCGAAGCAAAGACAGGAACTGCCCCACAGTAATAATCAGAAAACTATACAAAATATTTGTCTTTGGGAAGCCTGAAGTTGAGACTGTGATTTTATGGTGACATTACAGTTGTGCTTCTCGAAAAAAAAAGAAAAAAAAAAGATCATGGCTTAGGTTTCATATGTGTAAATTCCTGTCTCCTATGAGTATAAACTACAGTACAGTTTCTTGGCATGTGGTTTTCAGTATCATGGACAATTTGGACTTCTTGGACTGCACTTGTTTTTCTCACCAGTGTAGCAACAAGCCCACACTGATGTGGCCCCTGGCACTTTATGACTGCAGTGCTATTTTCAGTCAGAACACAGTATAAGACAGATATAATCATATACAAATTAATGAGGCTAATTGAATAGTGAAATTCACTCTGACTTGTCATTGGACTGAACTGTGTGGGGCTTTTCATCAGCTTTCCTCTTAAAGGTAAATCGGAGATCGGAAGAGATTTGACTTGCACCTCCTCAGTCAGATGTAAAGTAGGACAGGGATTCATAAATTATGGAGTAAACAGCTTTGAATGAAGACTCAAATGTGATTTAAATGTTGCTGAGGAATCTAAAGTAGTTTATATCTGTGCTCTCTCAGGGATGCACTTCACACAACACTTTAAATGCCATTCAAAATTCACTTTCTCTCCGAGCTCAGCCATAATTCACTACTTGCTTATCAGCAAAGACATGGAACTACTGAACTAAATGCATCTGTTTCAAGCCAAGTCCCACAGGACTGTGTATATTCTAGTATATTAATACTCACTCATGGGGGTTTAAGAGACTCCTTTGCCCATTGTGGAATTCTTAGTGACTGTGTGTTTATTATTAAAGCTGCACTAAACAAACCTTAAAAGCAGATGTACATCTCTTCTACAGCCATTTAAATGGCTGACCATGTGTACAACAGGGAATTAACTGATGACATGGTGACTTGCATCACTTGCTCTTTACCATTTCTTTGCAAAATCGACATTTAGGCTACAGTGAATAAGTAAAGAAGGGAAACATTTTATTAGAAATAAGTTGATTTGAATTAGCGACTTTCACAACAAAGTCAAAGAAATCTTGGGGCTTATTGGTACAAATAATGAATCCGAATGCACCCACAGAAGTCAGAGGGAGGAGGGTGCATCTGCACAAGTAATTGTAACTTCTATAAAGAACCCAAAAGGCATCAACTTTTGCATAAATACTTGAGAGGAATGTGCAGAGAATAAGAGCAGAAAGATCTCGGTTTTGAAGCCTTTCAGAGGAGATGATTATTTTCAACCCTGTCTCCTACAAGTTATATTTATACACTACTAATTTGTTCTGCCAATTATGCTTTGAGGGAAACATCAAAGTGTACATGGAAAAATCAGCACTTAGGTTCCATGGCTACACACTAAAACCTTCCACTTGAACTATGAGAAAAATATGAAGCCCATCGTTAATTCCTGTAATTTCAAATTGAGAATCATTATAAAAGAAGCAATAATATCTCCTCATTATCTGACCAGCAACTGGAACAAAATGTTTTTGTCTCCTCTTGGCTGTTGTAATGCACTTGTGTTTGTTTAAGCTAAGAGGCTGTGACACAAATACTATTACTCAAGAGTTTTGACAACCAGGTATGGAACAGTCTCAGGGGTTGGAGCATAACCACTGTTGAGTATTTTAAAGCCCATCTCGAAAACATCATTTCTTTTCACAAAGGCAATTCATTAATGCTTTATTCCTTTTTTCTATATGAGTTCATTTGTAATTTTGAACACTCTTCCTCTTTGTATTGCAGATGATTATACTAAAACTGTAACCTGGGACATACATTCCTTTTTAAGATGACAGCTGCAGGAAGCAACACCAGTGAACCAGAGATAGAAAATTTTCCTCATGCATTGGAGTCATGGGTGTGGCAGTATTGGCTAGTAAAATGTGGATAAAAAATAATAGACTTGCTGACAAGACAAAGAATTTCTATTGTGCAAGATGATAATGCTGTAGACAACAGCTAACCCAACCAACCACGTCAAAGGAAAAATGCATGCCAAAAGAAACTGCCACAATTTATTTTTTGCACAGAAAAATTAATAATTATGTGATTTGTCTTTCATTCAATAATTTGATGATTTTAGCGATGTTTATCTTTCGAATAAAAAACACAATTGCAGAAGCAATATTATTTTAACATTGATATTTATTGATTGATTGAATACATGATATTTATTTGGTATGTTGCATGTTGAATGTGCACAGTTATCTGTTGTTACATCAGTGATGAATACAGTGTATGCAGGTTACCAGCTATAAGGTAAACGCTCTCAATATGAAACTGTAGAAATTGCAAAAATATCATTCCACTGTGTCAAAGACTCAGATTTTCAACTTGTTGACTCTTGATGGACGTCCAAGCAAAATGCCATTTGTGAAATGGAAATCATTTTCCTCATCCGTTATGTAGTATAATTTCCTTTTTCTCTATCGGGTTCCATCTGTGGCTGTAAAAAGTCTGTTCAATTGGACCCATTGTGCTCATGTTTCCTGGTCACATCTGCCAAGCAAGTCTTGTCAGCTGCCACTCGAAACTGTCCAATTACGTTCCAGTTTGAGGGCAGAGGGATAGATGGAAGGAAACACAGATGGACTGACAGTTGAGATGGATCTGAAAATGAAACATGTTGTGGGAAAGCATGAGAATGATGTGTCCTGCAGCATTTAAAGGCAGAAACTGTATTTCACCAGTGAAATGGTAATTTAAGGGGTGTGTAATTTAAGTATGAGAAAGTGGTTGGGCCTAATTTCAAGTTTAATGTATCCTACTCAGTGAGTCAAATACTTTGCCCTACAGCATGTAAAAGATGGATATGCAATGACCTGCACTCATGCAAACCGACAAACACTCAAAGAGGACTGACGATGGACTGTAAGACGGGTAAATGTTGCTCATTCTAACCATAAATCTCTGAAGGAGCTTGGATACATGCAAGGGGGTAGTCCTTGGCTGTACCAAAGCCTTAACCCCAGATTTATGGAGGCCAAGGCACTCAGTCTTTGAGACACCCATTTACTTTCAGAGAGTCTTCGTCATCAATCACAATACAACACCAAGGACATCCTGTTTTCTCTGACATCTGCTATTTGACAAACTCAAACTGACTGACACAGCAGAGAGGTTTATTACTTTCTCCCCCACTGGCGGGTTGTATGTTGAATAATCGACATATCCTACATTGTGCATCTATATCTGTTAGAATATTTATATCAGACCATTATTTCAGGATAAATTTAAATAGTTGTCATACATTAATGAGTCCCCTTTTCATTAATGAGTCCCTTTTCATTCAAGTACCAAACTATTGGATTTTTATTTGATATGCTGAGTCGAGATTTGTCAGGGCAAAATTTTAGGACAGGTTCAGCTTATTAATTTAATGCTGTACCAGCAACAGCATTTCTCCTGTTATGTAAGTGAATTAAACTAATGCATCTGACTGCTCCCTGCAGGTGGACATTATTTATTAGCCCAATTAACATCTATATCTCTTACAGTGTTTCACAGTTCTATATCACTGGGCTGTCTCAATCTCTATTCCTTTTCTGCTAGTTATCACATTACAGGAGCTTCTCTTAAGACTTTTCTCAAGATTTAACTTTTTAAGGTGGGTAAAGTAACATTTACAGTTATCTAAATCATCATGCTTTAGCTATATTATGCAAAAGAACTCCCATGTGGCAACTTGTCTTTAGTGGTCACCTTAATGTACAGAAACATTTCCATTTATTGGGGAGTCAATTTATGAATGATAATCAGCTCTCATAACTGCAATGTAGAGACATGGACATAAAAGAAGAAAAAAAAAACACAGCTGGTATAATCTGACTGAAGCACTGCAGTCTGGTTTGTTTTCCATATAGGGTTGCATTGTTGGCCTTTTGTTTTCAATCCTAAAAAGGTTTGAATGAATATTTAACTGTCTCATGGTGGGCTCCTCATAAACAAAACACTGAGTCTCTTTGTGCCAACACTGATACTTCTCGTGGGCCAGGATGGCTGAGGGGTGACATGTAAACAAAGGAAGGCAGATGAAATGAAATATTCTTTATGCAAATAGATATAAATATGTGATTCATCACACATTACAGTAAGCCATTTATGAATGACTTGCCGAATGCTGAGGGGTTTTGTTATTGCCGTTGTTTGGATTCACTCTTGAAAGGGAGAGAAAAATTCTAATTCATATTTACTTGGGGTTCTAGATGAATGATTTAGTGCTTTGGAAACATCTTATATGCAGTCTTTTCTGAGAACTGCTTGTGAATTTGTATGTGCGCAGCTGTGTGTTTAAACCTCATGTGTGCCGTGTGTGTGTGTGTGTGTGCGTTTGTGAGTCTGCTTGTGGTAAAAACTGCTTGGCTTTATCGTGGTTCCATTTGGCAGGACTTAAAAAGACTTTGGGACATGCAGGGATTCATCAATAACCATTGGCCTCATGAAAAGTTAATTCAGTCAGGCCTTCAGAGCAGACACTGTTGGATTCATGTTGATGTGAGACATCCTTTAAAATCATCTACTCATTCTTGCTCCGTCACTGCTGAAAAAAACAAAAAACAAAAAACAAAAAATGGGTGTCACGGTGTTGTGTCTATAAATATGTGTGTATAAAAGAGCAAGAGACAGAGACGAATAAAATCCCAAACCTTGTTGTCAAGATACAGTGCCTGAGCACAATAAAAGTAAATGTGATGAGGCAAGGGTTATTTTATGGGGTTGTAACTTTTAAGTTGAAATTTGGCCAGCTGTTTACATGCGGGAAAAATGTAAATATTTGATCTGTAATGGACTGTTCAAATTTGAAATTCACTGTTAAAAGTGCAGCAGGCCATGCACTGCACCCCAGCAGGCAAATAATTATGCATATCTTACTTGAAAAATTCTATCTGTGAATAGCTGGTATTATATTCTATGAATATGAAACAAAGGTGAGAATGATTTAAAACTTTTGGGACCATGTCATCTAATGAGAAACTTTGTCAGAACCCCTCATTGTATCATTAACAAAACACCACACACTTTTTTATGGATTTTACCTCAGTTGGACAGATAACATTCTTAATATAATCCAATTTTTCACACTTCCAATTTTTTATTTACAGTTTCAAATGTATTTCTTCAACTGTAACAACATTTAGAAAAGGTCCCTATTTCAAACTCATTAGTTCAGTCATACAAATACATACGGATACCACCTGCATTTAAAGATATTAAACAGCAATAATGAATACCTTGGATATGTATGCAGGTGTAGTAAGCAAAGAACAAACCTAAAACTCTGAACCCTGAAGCTCATTCACCATAAGTATGCCTCTCTAGAAAGCTTGAATTTTTCAAGCATGTGGTGGATGTTGAGCCGGTCAGCCACTAATTTGCCCACATCCTCCCAGCAGCATACCAATTAAGCTGCGAGAAAAAAAAACATTTTGCTCTGCATACAAGAGGGCAAAAATTACTGCATGGTGCTTGTGTTGGCTTGAATACAGAATGTGCATGCTTTTTTTGTCTTCATCTTTCATGGAATACAAGAAATCATATGGTTATCAGCATTGTAAGAGGCAACTAAGATATTTCCCATATCTGAGAAGACAGTCTGGAGTGACAAATGGAGTCATCTGACACAGGATATTCTTCACACCTGCTTCTGTTGGTTCACAAATGGATGTTTGACTTCCAAGAGCCACTTATATCTGCCCTATGAGTATGTCCCTTCATTGGGCTGGAGTTTCCTCTTCTAACACATTTTCCTGTCAGTTCTGTGCTGTCAGCACTTTGTTGGCTCTTTGACCCCTCTCGTCCTAACCACCTCTACTATTGTGGTCTATCATAGGTTTGAGCTGACTTCCAGTGGATCTACATGCCTGAGCCACCAGGAAGTCCACAGTATATCAGGCTGACCCCTATACATATTCCACTTGTGTACAGTGTAAGGTTTTATTCCCAGCTGAGCAACGTCTGCAGGCTCAATGAAGGCTCAATATACCGTCACACACAGCATTATATACAGACCTGTTCTCCACATAAATGATGGATGCCTTACTGTATATGCTGTCTTGCCAGTCTGCCAGAACATGGTGGTATTGTAAAACTGTCAACAAATTTAGGATGATTCAATTTTTCTTTATATAATTTCTCTGAAGCAATCACTCACTGTTATATTGCTATGCTTGTCCATGGTGGATTTGGCTGGTTGCTGGGATGAAAGCTGCACATTCCATATTCTTTCTCATATGAGAAAGTGACACTCAAATCCTCTGATCTTGGCAGTTTAAATTCAGACCATGATGCCTTCCCTCAGACCACAGGGAAATTAATAAATGATTAAAGTCTAGTGGAGTCGAGGGAAAGAATGGTAAAGAGGGATAATAGTGTATTGCTGAATGATGTTATCGTGCTGCACTCAGGGTTATGTCTCTATCTGCAAGTGTGTGCTTTGAGGAGGCAATGCCTGGCAGCGGTTTTGTTGACAGGTGTCCTAAGTGATAAAAGGACACTTGGTGAGGAACCTAATTACATTAACAAAGCCTCCTGTAGTCACATTTAAACCTTGAAATTACAGGAAAAATTTGACGTCACATGCACTTCCTTTCTGTCATATGACATTATTGAAAGCAGCATTAAGCCACAGTTCTCTACTTGACTGACGCATGCATCCCTTTAGTAAACTTGTTGGGCTGTTATATTTGATGACCAAACACACAGTTTGACCCGTCTGTTGATTCTGCTTTCTGTTAAAATGCCCTTTTTACAGATGTTGTTGTTTAAATCTCTGTGGGACACACTGTTCTTGCAGGTCAGATACAGAAGTCTCACTGGGTTTTGTTTTCAAGCCAGATTCCGTATGGACAAGAACGGTCATCAGGGAGGTTCCAAGACTTTTTTCATTAGCACACGGCCTTACCAGTGCTTGAAGAAAATTGTAACTGTGAATTCTAAATGTGTACTGTGTTCTTTTGAAATATTTTTCACCATAAAAAGTTTCAGTGTCAATTTCTACAGTGTTAGTTGAGTAAAGAAGGTGTATGTAGGGAATTCTTGTCAACGTGGTCACTGTGTCTTAAGTGTTTATAAGATAAGCATGGTAGTGCAAAGAGTTATTGTTTCAGCCCTTCTCTCCTGGCTCAGTGTTTAAAGGCTGGTGGGATCATTTCATTGCTTGGGAAGGTCTTGAACATGCTTTCATAGGTTTACATTGATCGGTAATGCAGTTAATTAGTCAGGCCATTCCATTAGCCACTGTTGTGTTGAGAAAAGCCTTGTGGAGCACCAGGATATCATCCAAATCCTCAAAATGGAGTCTGATGGCCAAAAGCCAAACTTTGTATTATAATCAGCCTTTTATATGAAAGCTATGCACACGTGTATTTGTGTAAGTCATTATAATATCATTATGCAACTTATATTACATTATATGTAAACACCATCAAGTGTTCTTCTGTTAAACAATCTTAAACAACACTAGACAAACATTAAAGTTTATGTAATCATTTGTTCCTAGAAAGTTCCAAGTGTGGCTGAAATGGATGGCCTGGGCTCGGTGACTGTGCCTCACTTCAAAACAGCAGTGAGTCCTCGGGGAGGGCTGGGTTTAGATGCAAAGGCCAGCGCACTTCACAGCTAGAGAAGCCTTTTATCAGTCACTCTGGCCGCCTTTGAAAACAAGGGGGCATTTTGTGTCTCTAAGGCCTGAAACATGCTGGAAGTTAGAATGAACTACTGTGCCCCAGTAGAGAATGCCCACAATGGTGCAGCCATTCACTGGATGCACCACCCGTGAGAGCATTTCATTTTGACCTACTTTGAAACTTTTGCACCATGGGACTATGACTTTTACAATGCTATTTCATTCTCTCTCACTCACTTTATTTTTAAATATACTTCAATTCTTTAATCTAGTGAACAGTTCAGATAAGCATCCAATTTCCTTTTAAAACCAATGAGCATTGATTAATAATAACAACACTGACATTATGATGAGCAAGGTGGATTCATTCTAACAAAAGGTGCCTTTCTGAATAGGTGAAATTATCTTTCTCCTGGCCAGTCAGGTACAGAAAACGACAGACATAGCAGAAAATAAATTAAATGTAATTTATGCCACTATGTAGAGAACTTCTACATCTATTCTCCTTCAAATTATTTTGATATTTGCTGAGAGTTTTTGGTTGCAGAAAAGAAGAGCAAGTCTCAGCAAAAATTATTATTATTATATTTCATGTTTTCCTTTATTTCCACTGCAGAGAAACATCTGAAGTCACAGCATCCCCAAAGCTCAAGGTCATACCTGACCGAAGAGAGGGGTGGTTTTTCTATATCTTAATTTTCCAGAGTGCAGGGGCCAGTGCTATGAAAGTCATGATATCAGCTTTTTTTAATCTTTTTTCTTAAGATCTCTAATTAAATATAGTCACTGGAGTGAACTAGTAGAAATACTTAATTCATAAATTTTACATTTTAGCTACAAGGTTATAAATGAAACATAATGCACAAAAAAGTTTAGGCTCGCCCAGACAGTGACCTTGCTGAATTTGAATTTGAGAGGGCTTTGGCTCTCAGAGACCTGGTGATCTCTTATTCATACAGGGATGATTCAACCGGAGCCAAAGTCCATCCCTATTAAGGCCTTTAGAGCTGATGATGAACTTTAGATAACACCTGAAAAAGTCTCAGTATCATCATGGAAAGAAGTAGTTCCGGCACTGATGAGACCCCATGGATTATTACACCACATATTACACTGTGTGGTCCATCTAGTATTTCTGTGGGTTTGTGTCCTTCTGAGTAAATATGCATGTACTGTGTACTGTCTATAGAAGGTGGTGTCTGTAAAGGTATTTCAAACAATGAGATATATATTGTTCACCACTTGTTTTTTGGCGCACCAGGCAAGTTTCTTCCTATAAACCCCATGGATACAACTGGGACAGTTCAGTGCCTCCTGGCTTAGATTCTACAAGTATCTGAAATGCTGTACTGGAGGGATGAAGGCATACTTCTTGAAGGTATTCCCTTATTTGATGCTTTGATGATGGTGATGCAGAGTGTTGTCTGAAATCTCCCATTATGGGATTGTGAAAGCCACAGCATATGATTCACATCATTTTACTTCTCACCAAACCATTCACTGACCACATTCAGGTGACACTGCCCTGTATGAAAGCATCTATTCACTTGTCACCCAGTATTTCAATATCCATTCAAAACTCCAAAACTTTCCAAGATTAATATTTACAGTATTTTCTCATGCCACAATTTCTTATTATTATGCCACTGTGTTGCTATAAATATATATGTACAGTTTGAGAGAATATGCACCTCATGAAATCTCCCCATAATTTGGCAGTTTTCAAACAGTGGGATTACGTATCTATGATTTAATATACAGACAGATTGCCTGCTTGGATGGAATTCATAGAATATTTATTTGCTCTTCTTCTTGAAATTTCAAAATAAAGAGAGAATTTATTCCAGTAAACTGCATAGGGAAAATACTGTGGATCTCTGGCATCTTGGAGACATACAAATGTCCCTTTCATTGCTTGCACTGTAGGCACAACATAGTTTTCAAAGGTGAGATATGATGACACTCTAAAGAGACCAGTAAAAAAGTTATAGAGTTATAAAACATTCCTTGGCACTGTAAAACTAAAGGAAATATGATTACCCTTGAAACCTGGGAGTGCTGTAGATCTTCTTGTCCTCTGCCTAGCTGTACTTCCTCTATTCTTCTCTCCCACTGGGATTTAATAGTAGGATAAATCAGCTCAATGAATGGTAAAGCAGTAGGTTGATATCTGACATCCACTGTTTTTTTTTTTGCACTGTTCTCATTTCAACTGGATTTTATAAAACCTGGCAGCCACACAAAAACTAAGTACAAGTGCACCCGAGTCCTCTTGATGAGTTTACTTGTTGAGAGCCATAATGTATGACAAGGTGTTTTACAGTCACAGCCCAGGTGTACTCTTATTTCACTTTAAGCAGAAGCAGAGTACCATATTTACCCCTTTTAGCAACACAAAAGAATCACTTCTATCACAATCACATCCCAGAGCAGAAATGGAATATGCTAAAAAGCAACTCTGGGTTTATTGAAACAATAAATTAAATAGCTTTGAATGATATAAATTCAATTTTCTGTACAGAATCAAATCAATAACTTAAAACTGGACATGATTCTTTGCATAACAATTGTCTAAAGACTACTTTCTGATTGCAGAGAGGAAGATTTGCATATTAAACTAGTTATAAGGGTGAGAGCTTAGCATCTGTTCAGTTCATTCTTGTTATTTGCCTTGGTGACAGACGGGCATTTTTTTTTTCAGGACTCAACTCTGCTGCATGTGCAACATACACCTCAAGCTCTCCAGTTTTTATTTAGCACAGCAAAAAACCCCAAAACAACTGGTAAGCACAATCTCTGTCTGTATTTACCTATTATTCAGTCAGAGACACTTGACCATTTACATCAAATGGTTATAAGATAAGATTTGGTGGCAAAGGCTCTGTTGATTAAGGGATTTCTTGAAGTATCTTCCTTCTCTTGCCCTCCAGCCCTCCATAAGGGGCAGATTGGTGTCAGCCAACACAAGCATGACTTTGTGGCTCTACTTGAACTTATACACAGTGTGGAGTGACTTGAAAATCTTGTATATCAAAGTCTGTCCAAAAAGACACTGTCAGGCATCATTGGACACAGATACTCTGATCAAGCTATGCATACATAACATCTACCATTGTCCTAATACTTTCTGACTGCACTGTAATTCAGTCAAAGACGCAGGAAATGATGTAGGACCAGTTAGTGCAATAAACTGACATGCAGCTATATTTAACAGGAAAGGATCTGTGCTTCTGGGTACTCTGAAAATCAATCTAAGTCATATTCGATTCCAAGGGTAGCGCATTAATCTCCCCCAAGGGGTACACACAGCGCAGCCCAGTGTACATATAATAGCTAAATCTGTGATATTAAGTATGGCACATCATAAACTAGAACAAGGAGGTTGTGGTGGTGATGGATAAAATCAAATGCCACGTGTTACAGGTTGAAGTTAAGTGAAATGACATTAACAGCAGGCATGATGAATAGGCTGAGGCTGAGTAACTAGTTTGCACCGCTGTTTGCACTGGTCACTGCACCATGACCATGATCTGTCTGGGGCACTCTTGTCATCAGTTCCATCAAAGATCCTTAACTGATTACTGGTGTAGTTTATATCTTTGTCTGTTTTACTTTCACCCATCTATTGCTGCTAAGTTCATACAACATCCATTTTCAATAAAAGGTCTGGAGTAATAGACCCTTACAATCAGCATTGTGCCTTTTTCTTCTTGTTATTGATGATTGCAGCAGATCAACCAACAACTTCAGCTCTCTGCAGGTGATTTATTAAAAACTGTCCATGTGATCCATCCCTGCTCCAAATTGAATATTAAGTCAGTTGTTTTAATAGTCATAATATCTTTGGTATTCTACAATCTCAAAACATTTTAGTACCAAATTACTCCTTTTCATTATGACAACAGTCAACCACAATTTAAAGACCAGACTTTTAGTTAGTTATTTACTTGCGTACTGACCCAACATAAACTCCACCTCATTGGCACAAAAGCAGCTGCTCTTTCTATAAAACATTCAGACACAGTCACTTGATTTCTCCTGGGTGTCTGTAGGGAGTTGTGGAGAAAAGGCTTTGCTTTATAGCCTGACATCTCTAATCGACAGCTCGATGGATGGATGGGCACGGTCTGCATCCTCTGAAAATTCCTCAGATATGGAAGCTATTCAGCTCTGCTAATGAAGCCATTGATCATTGTCAGTTTAATGACACTTCCTAAGTGGACTGTATACCCACCTAAACTGACAGTGTTTTTGGGAGCGCTCTGAAGATTTTTTTTTTTAAAACACGGACATGCATGCTGCACTGTTATTTTAACAGCACATTAACTGTTATATATCATGGCACTAAAATACCTGTGAAGTTATTGCAGTAGATTCTGGTCCAATACGTGGAAACAAAAAGTTGTGTATGTGGCCCTAATGACCAAGCATATAAATCCTGGCTTCATTAGGAAGATCGCTTAATTCAGTCCTCACTGGGATGAAATGAAAAGCCCACTGACTCCATCACTTTTGCAAGAATTAGTATACCCCATTTGCAAACTCCTTTGAGTGCACCTGCAGATTACAAGATTACTTTATCAGTGTTTTGGTTCATTCACAAATCTGTACCACAGATACAGTAGGTAAAATTCCTCCTCAATGAGTGTAGGGGTTGTGTAATTTAAATTTCCATCACTACTACTCCCCTTAAATAACCCCCTAACTTCAGTCCATGTTATAAATACATATGATACTAATACAGTTGGTATTCAAAATACTGTACAGTATGTTTTATTGTAGAAATGTGATCTACAATGTTTCAACTACAAATATGCTATAATATGCTGCATAACTCCATCCTCCATGTTTCGGGGAAATATGGAAACATGAATCAATGACTTTATTCAATGTTCCTTTAAACCAGAGTTTGACTAGGATAGAAATTAAGAGTTAATAAGAGAATTACTCTTGCATTTCAAGATTTAGTCAAGTGCACTTTCATCAGAGCTTTCATTGGACATAGGGACCCAAAAAGAGGTTTTTCAGAGGATGCCATTCCAGTGCATGATATTGCTAACACGAGTAATCCATTATGCATTCGGAAATTGTCTCTGGGCAATCAATGTAACATAATTTGATCTAGATGAGAGATATTGCAAAGCCAGTGCTAGCCTGTAGCTACTTGTTATATCACTGCATGAGATAGTGAATGATTTAGTGCATAAGTGAATGTCACTGTAAAGGTAGGAGGCAAGGACTGAATGAGGAGATGGGTGAACGAGTAAGGAAATGATGAGTGTTATTAATCAGCGAATGCGCTGCTCTGAACATGTGAGACAGAGCAACTGATGGAGAAGTGGGATTGAGTGAGTGACTGTAAAGGAGAGATTAAATGAATGAATGAGAAGGCAAGTGAATGAGTGAGGGAGGGAGACTGGGATAATAAATGTGTATTAGAGACGCAAGTTGAAATTTCTCAGTCCGGCTGACTCATCGAATGACAATCAATTTAATGAATCACTGAGGGACTCAGTCCATATGTAGATCCCAGTCTCTCTGTGAAAACAACATTAAGCATTTGCTTTTTTTTGGCCTCACAGCTCCAGGATGAACAGATAGACCTCAGTCTCATTTGCAGTCTGCTCTGGCATGTGGCTAGCTTGAGGGAGTCAGACTAATTCTGTCTGAAAATTATTCTGAGGAAACTAAAAGTATTATTGCTCCCAAACAGGGTATAGCAGGGATTTGTGGGTAACGGCAGTGTCCAGCTGTCCAGGCATGGCTGCCAATATAATTTTGACGCAAATGAATCCACATAAATGACTGGGACAATAAAAGCTGTGGATATAGGTGGCGAAATATTGAAAGCATCACCGGGAGAGTTGAGCCTTTATTATTCTTGGCCAAGGGGTGAATTTATACATAGCTATTAAATCATATGATGGGGTTGAAGGGAAAAAGGAAAGTTTTTGTATTGATTTAAAAGCAGAAGAATGGTAGAGGATGTTAAGGGACAGTTCTTTCTATGTGATATGCTGTATATCTCTTCCCTGCCATCTCCCCACTGCTCTCAATTCTCCAGCTCCTAATGCACTCTCATTTTACATTAGTGCTTCTTCTCAGTTGGAACATATAATGCATTACCTTTGCCATGGGAAATGCTTAACTGGGTACTCACTATATGAAGCTAGCATGTCAAGAAAATGCATTCGTGGAAATCATATTCCACTAAGGGTAGTTAGGTGGAACTTCTTAAGTGCTGTGAATGTGCTGGGAAAAAACCAATGGGCCTTGACCTTGTGTCATATCTGTTTACATACCATTATCAGTATCAGCATGCAGCTTTAATGTAAGCTAAGTCAAACTGTTGCTCCTGCGCCCGGGATATCCCCTGCCATGCCTTCCAATTCCAGATCAGTGTCTCCCTACCCTTTTGCCACTCCCTTAGTGGTTCTCTCCCTCTGTCCCCATGTGTCGGTGAGTGGTTGTATGAGAGGAGAAAGGTGTGCTGAAGCCAATAAATATACAGTATGTAACTTCATTCTTGTCTCCATGTCTGTGTCTGTGGTTTCACCGGTTCTCTTCATAAACTAATTCCACACCATGGCATGAAATCTAAACACTGCAAAGTGTTGTGCAACGTGACAGTTAACGGTCACATTGACAGCGAAAGATAACTTACAGTCAACTCTCTCCCACCCAGCTCTATTATGAAACTTCGAATATCCCCCTCCCTTCCCATCCCACTGTCTCCTTGGAGACCGGTAGGGAGGCGGCGTCAGGCGAACATTCATCATGATCAAAGTGAAACCTATGTATCCTTACAATACCCTTTTCTGACACACAGCTTCAAAATTCCTTCTGTTCATCAGCACCCAATCCCACACTTTGTCCTGTCTTACACAGTGCAGCCTCAGAGTAGAACCACACAAGGCAAGGATGGATGTCAAATGCAATTAACCCAAAGAGCATCCAACACTTTGCTTTCCCCTTTTATCTCTCTTCACAAGGAGATTTCTACAAGGCCTCCTCATACAAGCTGTCACCCTCCTATACCCTTCTTCATCCTCAGTTTAAGAGAGATTTGATCATTTCTTGGTTTGGTTAAGACAGAGATGTAGCCACTGAATAGCAATGTGCTGTGTTGTACTATGCAGCCCCAGCAAAATGAAAAGTGGTGTTCTCAAAGATGGCACATAAGCCTCCTTTTAACTTTGGCTTGTTTTACACAACTTCACTGCAGCCGTATATGTTATTAACGTGTAGGGTGGAAAAAAAAGACAAACATTGAGATTTCTTTTTTCCCTTTGGAGCAATGGTAGACAGCTGTCCATTTGCCAGGTGAGTGAGTAATTAGTAAGTCAAAATAAAGAAAACAGAAACTAAATTAAATTTAGCTACATCTGTAGAGTTAGGATAAGGCTAATGAGGAGCATCTGGCTGGCTGGTTGTCTGGCAAAGTTGATAATTAAGGAGATTTTTTTGTGAGTAATTTTAGAATCAGTAAGTCTACTTTGACTTATTTCTTTTATAGCAGACATTGATGCTGTTATAGCACAATTATGACACCAATATCTTAACATTTAACCTAACCCCCATGATATTTACACAGTCTTACATGAATTGCAACATTTTCATACAGTTGTACGTTTGTTTAGTGGGCCACATGTGATCAGATGGTTGACTGCCCAGATGTTTCTGTGGGTAGTATGTTTTATTATTTCATGCATGGAAAAACTGTTTTGGGTTAACTTTTTTGATGTAACACCTCATCAAAAAATTGTCTTTCAAGATGCTCGACCATTAAAGTTGGCCTACATGAGGCTGCAAAATTCTAATAGAACAGAGACAAAGCCAAAACTGCTGTAGGTGGTTTTGTTACTAGAGAGAAATGATGCACTGGTGAGCTTAGCAAGTGCACACAAAAACTGAGACCCTGGAAGACCAGAGGTTGGCAAAAATAGTAGAAAACACAGAAACCAATGTCCAACAGATGAAGGTCATTGTCCTGTGACAAAAATTCACACTAATGGTTATCTTACTGGCTTCTGTGTCTGCTGGCTGCTTGGTTGGTTGGTGAGTTGGTTGGCTGAATGACAACTGGTTTCTTGGTTGTATCACCAGCTTGATCTTATTTAGTTGCTGTGATTGTGCCTGCTGGCTTCATGCTTGTTTGGATATTTTGCTGGCTGCAAGAGTACGGCAAGTAATTATGGGTCTATACTGCATTCACGTTCAAGTTTTAGCTACTGTACATTATAGTACATGAAGTACCATTCCACATGATGTCAAACTCAGATTTGCACTCCTTTTGTGCCATTAGAACTGGAATGTCTGCATACTAGTTAGTAAAACAGCAAAAGATAGCAAGAAAGCGGCCCTGCAAATTGATAATGTTTCAAACACAAAATGTCAGGCAGTGAACGTGATGATGAAGCGCTCCAGTGAAAGGACGATTACACTTTCTACAGAACAACTGTTGGACCATATCATTTTGAGCCAGGGTGTATTGAGAGGAGGAAATGGTGCTGAGGCGAGCAGAGAGAGACAGGAAAAGGGCAAGAAGAAGGGACACTGCTGCAACATCATCAGATCGTGCAGAACGGCAAACTGTGGAACGAGCAGATGGCAGCTGGTAGTGTAGTTTGTAACACATGCCAAATTATGCAGTTCACAACAAAGTGCTTTTCTGTTGTGCAAAGGCAAATAGCAAAAGGACTAATTGATGCACGGCTATGGTGTTGGATTACATGACATACAACAGATGTTTCTGATATTGTATCCACCCACAAACATTTGAAGAAGGATGTGATCGATGACCAAAGTTGAGTTTCTGATGAGAAGCTAGCTACAGTGATATGACATCTCACTGTGTGACTCCAATGAACACATTCAAAGCTTTTCAGGGTTGAGAGACAGCTTCCTCTGCCGTCACACTCAGACCTTGCACCCCAGGAAGGAAAGTCAGGTTTCCATGTCTTCCTCTGCCACACAGGGATTCTCAGTTCATCTGTACCCTCTAAGTGGAAATTGGCAGACCGTGGACTTGAGTGCAGTGACGTCCCCTTTCCTTGCTGGCACATAGTGAAAGAAGAAGTGTATGGCCTTAAGAGATTTACCCAGCTGTCTCTTAAAGTAAGCTACTCTTGATGGTGTTATGAAAGACATGCAGTGGCAACAAATTCACACTACAAAAAGATGAAGCATTTTCTTTCTGCAGGCAGCAAAAAAAAAACTTTGCATTCAGTCCATCTGTCAGTTTTAGAATTGATTTTAAGATTTTACTGATCACCTTTAAAGCACTTCATGGTTCAGCTCCCAGCTACATTGCTGAATTGCTGCTCCCCTAGGAGCCAGAGTGCAGCTTCAGATCCTCAGGCAGGGCTCTGCTGCCTCTTCTTAATTCCTGGCTCCAGACTACAAGTGGCCACATTAAATAAATAAATAAATAAATAAATTAAAGAGAATTGCTGCAAATAAAAAAAGATAAAATACTGTGGGCAATGACATTAAAAATTGCAGACTATAAGAGGAAGTATATACAGTACATGATCTAGAAAATGTTATTG
Organism: Psettodes erumei; assembly: GCA_016785225.1. Taxonomy (NCBI): domain Eukaryota; kingdom Metazoa; phylum Chordata; class Actinopteri; order Pleuronectiformes; family Psettodidae; genus Psettodes; species Psettodes erumei. The sequence goes on from JAFBJZ010000861.1 coordinate 2,429,252, forward strand.
CAACCCATTTGAAAATGATATTTCACATTTTATGAAGAGTGCAACAAAACACATAACACTTCACATACCTGGCATGAACCATAAAAAACTAAATATAAATATAAAAATAAAAATAATACAGTATGGATCCAAATGTATGTAAGAGCATGGCATTTCCTTTTCGCTTATAGGCAAATCGTGGTAAAGGTTAACAATATTCAGGTAGTGGCATGTGATCACACAGACACGTGTGAACACCCACAGAATATTGAAACAGATACACATGCATTGACCTTTCTGGGATCCTCTCAGAGTCTCATCCCAGACTTGTCTCACGCATACAGAGCTTTAATGACAGTGCCAACATACATGAAATGTCACTGGCTGGCCAGCATTATAGTAAAGCATTTATTTATTCTTTTTAACAATAAGAAGAATAATACATATGCATATTCACTAATTACAGTAGTGTTGTAGAGTTAATCATCCCACTCGTGATTTGTTACTTAGTTTTTTGGATTCATCTTGTTTGCTGATTTTCCAGGAGCTGGAGAAGAGGGCTGATGTCAATGTTCTCTCTGTGCATTCATGGGACAGGCCGCTATTGGACATGTAATCTTACCACAGTTGGAGGTGGATACTGTCATCACAAGTGAAGTAATACTAATGCTATTAATGCACGCGTACTAGCAAATATCATCCACCCACCATTGCACGTGATCATTTTCTCTATTTTGCATGTTCTTGGTAGCGTGAGACATATTTTCTACCACAGACTCCAAATTTTTGGACCAGACAGGACCCTTCAGGGTTAGTTATTTGTTTGAACCCAACGAAGTTCCATTATCCTTTGTACTTCTTGTTGTCAGATGCAGCACTGGGCTGAGCCACAGCCGGTGTTCAATGTCCTTTTATTCATTGGTGCTTATGCTGCACCTTGGCATGCTGAATATGATTATTTGGACAGTGTCCCATCAGGAGTGGATCTCTGGACTAACCCACAAAATTGTAGCTGTCCTTAGGAGAAGGCCCTATAGTAGCAATCTCTCGATCAAGCCTTGTCATTGCAATAAAGTAACTGATTCCAAATATATGATCATGCAGGAGACACTATCTGTCCTTATGGTTCCCTCCGACCGGCTTTAATATTGCAAGTGTATTCCGGAGGACATGACATGCATCTACTGTATGTGTAGGGATACAGCAGTTCATTGGTTCTTTGGTTGAGAAAATGTCATGGTATTGGGTATATTGTTCACTGTGGATGTGGCTAAAAGCAGTTACACACATTCACATGTGTACTTGGTAATAAGTGCTTTGCCCTCTCTCATTATCAATGGTGATAATGAGAGAGGGCCAGACTCATTATTATGAGTGTACTTGTCAAAGTTGCCCAGTTGTTGACACCTCTATGTCTTACATAGTTATATCACCAATTTAACTATCTGTGTTATGTCTGTGAGTGTTTATATACTTGGTTTATTAATTTCCAATATTATTTAGGCCCTGTACAGTACATGAGTTAAAAATGCAATGGCTAAAGATAATTTGTGGCCCTCGGGGGCAGGCTCCATAAGGCAAATGAGAAGTTGTCTCTAATTTTACCATGCGTATTCTGTCATGCATTGCCATTACAAACTGACGTTGATTTTATTAACAAAGTAAATAGTTAGTTGGCTGTTTGAATTGAAAGTTTGCTTTCAATTCAGCAGCTAAGGGGAAAGTTAAAGGAAACCTAACTAACAGAGCAACTTTTTTTTGTTGTAACTCTTACTGTTGTGAAAGTTTTAGACACTTTATGTAAACCCTTAATGCTGTCTGAAATGTACTCGGAAATCTTCATTCTATTTGTGGTTTCACACCTTACTGAGACACTTTTCTCAGTCTTTTATTTAATTAGTCACCCATGTCGGCTTCTTCAATTTGAATTACCTCTTCTTTTCTCCGAACCAGCTGCTGCTCTTTGTCTCCTATGCTTATACTGACTTTTTGGAAGTGGATGTGGACATAGTCTTTGATGGACATATAGCCTTTTATTGTTTTTTGCCTTGCAATTGTCAATTGTGTGAGGGCATTCATGGGAGATTTTCAGGACTCAAAGTTTCATTTAGGAAAGAGAAACAGGATTTAATGTGGATGTTATCTGTATGTAAAATTTAACACAGTGCTAATACTTCTTAGCTCTTCTCTGTGTGCAGCACATTAACTTAGAGAATGCAAGAAGGAAACGAGCACTCTACCTTGTCTTCAGTAAATTTAACTTCTAGGACAATGCCATTTAATGTTTTGCCCTTTGGGCAAATTTGTAGTCTTCTATTCTCTGTTCTCCAGATGGCTTGAGTGTCATTATCTTTTCTCCTCGTCTTAATTCTGTTGGATTGCGACTCTGTCAAACTAGTTAATAGTCAGAAATATCAAAAATGTTGATGAAGATAGTTTTGGTTTTGTTAGTCATAGGGTGTATTACTGGTTGTCTTGCACAGTCAGCCCATGACTCTCTATGAAAATTCCCAGAATAACAGGACATATAATAGGAATAATAGGAAACGAGGAGCCAAAGCCAAATGTAGCTGCTGTTTTAGGCATCATCAGTACTGTTGACTAGTGGGAAATCTACAGCCTTTTAATCTTTGTGGATTCACTTCTAAATAATGTACCAATGATGTCATCAGGGTCACATAGATTAGGTTACCTGGAGTGAATATTCAGCATACATTCCTGTGTTCATGTTGATGATGTTTGGACATATGCTTGTCTAATAGTCTATCTGGTCAGTTAGTAGGCTCTCTAGTTGGCACACCATCAGCCCAGTAGCATGGGGGTCTGATAACTTGTACACTGTATTCCAGTGGGCGGGGAGAATCAAATACTGAGCAGTGTCGATAAATCCCTTTTTTAAAAAAACAAACAAAAAACTACTGTACATCCAAACACAACCAGAGAAATGTACTACATGTAGTCCAGTGGAATAAGGAATGCATTGATGTATACACCATGGGGAAAGTGAATGAAAGTGATTTTAATTTAACACATTCAAGGTTAAGACAGTAAGAATGGTTTGATACTTTAGCATGAGGCTAAAAGTACTGATGAGTTAAGCTAGTGAGCTCAATCACCAGCCCACTTTTAGTCCTCAGGCCACAAAGCACAGAGCAACCGAAAGCAAACTGGGCCCTTTTCACCTTTATGAGGTCCCGGAGACTGCTGGTTCATTATTTTTGGCTAAGCTGATGTGGCTGGTGGAAAATGTCAATTCTTCCACCTCCAGATGTCTCCTTTGACCCTCTTCTGCAAACTTCAGCAATGACCAGGTCCAACAAAATAGGGGCACGGCAGTAATGTGGGACAAATTATTTGTCAAAATATTTAATAATATCATGAAACTAAAATATTTCACTGGGCCCATGATGCATACATTATTGACTCAAACTTGAACTGATGAAAATCAGAAGTTACTCACTTGCAGTATATTCTTGCCTGCCTGCTGATTATGGGGATGTCAGATTGCTGCATTTTCTGAGCTGTCTCTGGTTGGGTTCCAACAGCAGTGCATCTTTACCTTTTAAAATACAGTAAAATGATCCCCAGTTAGTTTCTACCAAAAGCTCCCTCCCTTGCTGTTCCCTGGCTGTTTATTGCAATTAAAATATTTGAAATTCCACTGAAAATGTTAAAACTTTGGTTAACTTTGTCCTGCAATCAAACTGGTGGACAAGGGGGGTAAAAAAATATTTTTAGGGGTTGGTGTTGAAGTATTCTTGTCAAGAGTCCGAATGTAATTTATTGCCTCTCTTGTCTGTTACAAACATGACAGACACAGGAAGAGGGCCAAAGCTCGGCAGTGCCTTTTCCAGTCAGCATCGAAATTGCTCTGTGGGAAGAGACATTGTGACTTTGTGCACTGTGCCTTGCTTAATGTTTTCGCTAGGCCCCTAGGCTGCCTACAGTTATATTTTGTATATTTCAAACTACAAAGCAACACTGGCAGCTACAGATTTGACATTAGCTGTTCTTCTGATTATCATGTGACCTACACATTCACATATTTTCCAGCTCTGCCAGAAAAAAAAAATGAAATCTGATAATGTGGAAATTATTTCAACACAAGACTGCAAAATTTTGTCAAAACATCTGTTTTACAAACTGAGTTTGAAAGATGTAGGCATTTACAAAGTGCAAGACTAAATCGTACAACATAACAAAGTTGCCACATTGTTACTGATGCCAGAATTGCATTTAGTAGGGGCATACCTCCACCAAAGCCAAACAATCCTACACACATCTGTATTGCTCTTGTAATATACAAATAAAAGGAAAGTAAGCAATTAGTCTGAAGAATCTGTACCAAATTGCACAAATCTGTACATTTTGATCTCATAAATATTTCTAATTCAGCAAAGCCCATACATTATTCCTGAGAACCTGAGTTTGGTGCAAATCTGTTGTATTTTTTGTACAGTCTTGTTGACAAATAAACAAATGCTCAAGTTAACAGAAACTCAACAAATTAAACAGTAAATTTATGTTATTGTTTCAGGTTTGCATGATTTGATTATTTTTATTTCCCTTAACACAGTGTAATAAATTCTGACTGCTAGGTTATTAAAACACCTTGGTCATTTTAATATGAGATGATTTTATTGCATTTTACTTTGTAGATGCATAAGAAAAGCAACTGACTCACCCAGGATGTGGTGAAGTTTTTTGAGCGAAGGCAGCTTTACACACATGCAAAATATGTAACCTCTTAGTACTTGCTCTCAGTAAAGACCTACTTCCTCATTTTGTGTATGATGTTTTTCTGTAAAGTCTCCACACACAGTTGGGCATTTCTCACAACTTGTGTGAGGTCATAAACTCTGAGATGCTGGATCACTTTTTCCCCCTACTGACACACTTAGATGCTCATGTCCTGCACTCTCTTTGCATTTTCATCAGCCACCACCTTGCCTTAAAATAAAAAAAATCAATGTTTCTTCATTTTAGATTCAGCCAAATGTTCAGAATTTTGTTTGTCAGGTTTTATGGCAAAGGTCTTTATAATCTGTCAATACAGTCTCCTCAAGGGTCATTTTGTGTTCCAGTGAGCTGAATTACTTCGAAATGAAGCCAGAAATAAGGGCAAAATCCAGTGCACCCTGGATGTTCTGGTCATGAGGAGAACCAAGGCTAATTACTTGCAAGTCAGTAGAGCCGCTACTACTGTGTTAAAGGATCCACTTCTTGCAGAGCAGACTGACTGAATTGCCTGTTAATTATATTTGTTTATCTTATCTAGTGTGAGAGAAAGCAGATGGACAGGAGAAAAAAATCATTCCCCGAAGTAATGATATGTCATGATATATATATATATCATATATAATTTCTGGACAGTTTTCTGAACAGCTTTCACTTTAAAAGTAGAGTACTGCATATGAGCCATTGTATAGCCATTTATCCATGGTGTCTTGACTTTTTGCAGTTTAGAGTATGACACATACTCTGCCAATGTTGCTGCTGCAGTGTGCCTGTGCTGCATAACTATGATAACTTATTAATTACAAGTGTCCTGGTGCTGCAGGTTTGTTGTTCATGAGTTTAGCCACAAAGACACGCATGTAGCAACAGATCCAGGGAGACCATGACAACAGTGATACATCATTTGCGAACAGTAAGGACAGAGAAGATAACTTTGCTACGACCTGGTCTTAACAATGATTTATCTTCTTTTCCAGTTTTGACAAGAGTCATGATCAAGGAGTAAAGAGTCTATATGGAGCCCTGCAGGGACAGGCTGCACCTAGAGGCAGAACAGAGGTGGTCGACTGAAGCAAGGTATTCTTTACTGAGCTGTAATAAGACTCACATTGTGGTTTGTTAATTACATCAATATTTCTGTTTTACTATAAGGGTGTCATTATCATCTTCTATTGTCCTGAAATAAGAAAAACCTGGAGTAAACACAGAGTACTGAGTGTAGAGATGTCAGCTTTAATTAAAATATATCAGTTAATTTGTATTTGCCCAAATCCTTAATATGACTTTAACTGCAATTTTGAGGTAACACCTACCTTGCAATGTCATCACTAAAAACTGCTTTTAGTGCATTTAGCTCATAAATGGAGTAACTGAAAGGAGGTTCCTCAGTGATATTGTCTATAAAGCAATGCCTGTGCCTCACAGTGAAAACAATATGTATCAGCAAATAATACCAAGCTGTAATGTTCTTTCTCAGCATGTTAGAGAAGCCGGATTTGTCACACGTCACTTTTTTCAGTGGATTGTTTGTATGTGGAGTAAAAATATGAAGGTGCAAACCTTTTTAAGAACTCCTGCTTGAAGGCAGTGTGTTAATAACAGACAGTTTGATGACAAGCTATACAAAAGTCAATATATTTTAATGACTATATACAGTATATACACACTTTTTTTTAAACAAGACATATGCCTTCTGCTATCATGTGAAAGACAAATACAATTCTGCTCTGCCTATTTCGATTAACTGTGCTACGGGTTGTTGAACCCCTAAGCATACAGTTTAACAGCACACCGGTATTTAGAATGAGGTGTTCCTTTTGACAAATCAAGTCACTTGAACCATTCAAATTGTACAGATAACCTTGACTGGAACTTTTTCTTTTACTTCTGAATTATAGACCTCCTGAACTGGAAAATAGGTCTGAAAGAGATAAAGTTGTTAAAATCCAGAATAACAAAAAGTACTTCTGTACTTCATCTTAAGCCCTTCATAACCCTGTGTTCAGAAATATCGGAAAGTGATGTCAAATTTGCCGGCAGTCAATGTGGAGGTGGTGGAAATAACAGGAACTTTGAGGAATTTCTGTCCAGTGAATGATTATAGTGGTAATGTGGGAGATAACAGTGATTTTCTTCCCTACATAGAATTGTCCTTATTGGATCTTTTCTTTTTTTGCTGGGGTTGGTGCCACGAGTGGTTTTCCTAATTGACCCTCCCACTCTGCCAGACTCTGCCATCAATAACATCACTCCCATCGCACCCTCAGTCCTCCTCATCTACTCATCTGACCCCTTTAACAGTCAGGAAGCGATAAGAGTTGCCTCTCACCCCCCTCTCCACAAGATTGACAGGCTGACACACCATTTCTAAAGTCAGCCGGGCTAATTGGTTTGTGCACATCTTCGATGGACCATTAGGCCTCACAACTACTACACTAAAAACATTCCTCTCTCTCTCTCTCACTCTCTCACTCTCTCTTTCTTTCTCTCACTCACACACACTCTCCTCTTCCCTTTCTGTTTAAGGGTGGCTGATAGAGGCAGTGATAGTGGTCCAGCAAGAAGTAATTAAGTACCAGTGCAATCTATTGCTCACACATGTAAGCTAAGATGGTTGGCTGTTGCATCTTTTCTTTTTTTATTTGCTGTTCTTACAGGGAATATGATGTTGATTGTCCATGATATCAGTAGCACAACAGGGATGTAGTACTGAACTTTTTGATATAGAGAGATAGGGGCTTTGCATGTCACTTTCTGGAGTTCCTTCCTATATTTGCAGTAAATGTGTGCTCACAGTTTTACAGGGCAATGAGGGTTTATTATCAAGATTGGTGATATAGTCACGTTTTTTGTCTTATGATAATTTAGCTAAACTGTCATTTATTATTGTTTATCAACAGCAACCTACTTGTTACTTGCTGTGTGGGACATTATTGTAATGATGCTGCCATGTTCACAGATCTCAGCAATTACTTTGAGTATGAAATGGACAGAAACAATGGGATAAACAACAAAAGTAAAACACATTGTCATAATCCCACAATTTATTAAGTTGGTTTTAGCCAGAAAAAGAAATAAATGAGCCAGATGTATACAAAACGCAAAGACGAGTGCTCAGGCATTCTCTTTGGGAAGCACAATTACAACAGTGATGGTTATTATCTTTGTCATGCTGCCACTGACCAATGGCACCCTATCATGGGCAGTTTGAGCTGTGCCCAGCGGCCAAAAAGAAACACCTCTCACTGTGTGACGCAGGCTGAAGAGTAAACGCTACTTCAACCCTATCTGTTGCCTTACACAGCAGATAAATGGAGCAGGACAGATACTGTTGCTGACTTCACAGTCAACTCGTACAACAGCAACTCAGCTAGCTGATTAAACCAATAAGTCAACAATGTAACCTGGGTGTAATGTGTCAAATCTTGACGCCTGTGTCAGAGCTGTGGAACCTGTATGAACTTAATAAGTTAATAGTTCTACAGGGGTATGCCACTGATAAGTAGGTAAGCCTGCGTGTATCCGGCTCACCCTCAGTTCCACATCAAAGACTAATAATACCGCACTCCACCACCACCACCCTGCCCCCCCGGTCATCCACCTCAGCCCGTCAGGGAGCTGCAGCCTGTAATTGGGAGTGGAGCCTGAGAGGCCATGTAGTGGACGGCTCAGCGGAGACTGCAAGAGTCAATTACCAGACCTGACAGTGCCGTGGAAATAAAGGTACACCAGACACACTGTAGCGATCTGTAGGAACAGGATAAAGGAGAATGAGGGTGTGTACCAATGTGTGACCAACATGTTACATTTCTCACCTCACGGTAACAGTGACAGTTGTGGCACATCCCTGATGTGCAGGGTTTAGACGGAAGGCACAAAAATGGGAAAGCCAGTAACATATAGTCGAGTAATTTCTGTCAGAGAAACTAGTTTGCTTATACTTTTGACTGACATTGCGATGTACATTGCCGATTCTTTTTTAGCAAATTTATTTTTCCTTAATACATGACAGGTGTTCACTCTTTCAGAGGAGACAATAGGTAAATATTTTATAAAATTAAAACGTTGCTACTGATGCTCCCTCGTCTTCAAGATAGATTAGTATGCCATTGATTCAACAGTGGTAACATTTTAATCAAAGATCATCCTAGGAACTGATGGTTCATTTTACTCCCATCACAGCTGACATTATTTGATTCATGGGGTCTTCATTCTCCATGCTCTCAGAGAGGAACATGAATGTGAAGCTCGGCTCTTGCTGGTCACTCTGACATCTTCTCCCTCTATTTTTACTACTTTTCTGAAACAGTGTTTCAGTTTATCTGCAAGTTTTCATCAAGGTGTCTTTTTTTCCCCTAATAATCAAGCATGCTGCTGTGTTCACACTATGCTTCACACTTAAGTACTTTTGTAAAGACAAATCAGCAAATCAGCAAATTTTCAGTGAATGTTCAGTCATTTACCTGAATCAAAGAAAAATCCTAAGGGTCAAAGCAATATTACTTTGTCACTGACAAAAAGCTTCATCGTGCATTGTAATCATGCAAATATTCTGTATGGGCTTTGTATTTGTGCAAGACAGACTGCTGTCAAATTCAGTTTTTATATCTCATTCATATGTTACAAAGCACAAAGAAACAAAACTTGTCATAATTTTTATATGAGTCGTTGTCCTCTGTCATACCACATATATGGATCACCCATTAAAAATGAGCTGCTGCAGCACTTTTCTGCATGAAACACTTTGCAAATGCATGCAGTAAAAATTAAATCCCCATTCATGTCACTTAATCAAACTATGAGTGGTTTGAGTTTCTGTCTTTTAGCAACCAATGTCATTTCTGTCAGGTCAGGCTTCATATTGCTCTCAAGACATCACATCCGATTCTTTAGGTCAACTAAGTGAAAGAACCAGGTGTCTATTTTCATGGATCACTAACCACATTGCAGTTACCAGCTGTATGAAGACCTGCTGTGAAACCCATTAAACCTGTACCAGAGTGTAATATATGCTTTAATGTTGGTCATGTTCATTGTCGGTCTTGTTGAAGCTGAAGACACTTTCACATGAACATACTTTTCGAGTAGTATTCAAGCAGAAATTGTATGTTAAATTATATCATTATTATCACAAAGCAGGTGACTTGAGCCATAAGTAACAGTACAGTTTTCAGTGCTGTGTAACTCTAGCTATTTTGCTTTTTGAGAGCATATGATGTATTGTGTGAGGTCTAATGATCAGATATATTGGTTTGGTTGACAAATATTTGCATTGGGTTCCACATATTTGCATACTGTAATAAGCAATCAGGGTCTGTGGAGGAGTGAATGCTAATTTAGTTTTCACAGGGAGATGCTGCAGTTGCAGTAAGGGCTTGGTAGCTTTGGCTAATGACATGTGATGGTGTTACAATGCTATTCTAATATGATAATGGTGAATGTAAAAGTGAATGTAGGGCAGCTGGAGTTCCGTGTCTCATACTGGTTTGTAAACTGCATTGTGAGAGGAAATGTGCTTGATGACTGTGGGTTTTGGTGTGGAACAACATATGGTTTGAGGAGGTGTGTACGAAAAAAACATCAAACACTGGGCTCCTCACACACAGTAACTAAGTGAACAGACCATCTTAACATGTACCCCATCCATACTGTAGTGGGAGTTTCATGTCCAACCTAAATTTCACTACCATTGATACTGTATTTATTATGAATGTAACCAGAGCTATTCTAATTCTAATATTAAAGAAAGAGGTGGTGATAGCGATCAGATTAATATGCCGTAGACCAGGAATTATCGCACCAGGATTAAGATGAGTGGAATGAAATGATTACCTGAGCACCTGGATTTTTGAAACCATTAATGAGATTATCCCATGTACAAATCATTAGCGCACTGCTAATCCTTCAGAACCCAGCAGAAATGTGCAGCACAGCACAGAAATTATCCACCTTAAAGCTGCACACACGTCACATCATTTCACTAGTCTTTGGTATAAAGCTCTCTAAATAGCCTGTTTGAGTGAGACATCACATGGCATGACTTCTATATACAGCATAACTAAAGCTGTTGTTAAAATGAAAAAAGCGAAAGCAAAAGAGACTTAAAATATTTTCTCTAAATAAAAAAAGTAAAAATATGGTGTGACATATTTGAGATTGTTTCTGCTTTAAAATTACTGTTACTGTGAAATAATTTGCTTTTGATGAAGAAATAGAGCTTTCTTATAACATTCTGGTAATACAGCAGCATCAGATGTCAACTGTAAAACAGTGTTTCAAGACGTGTGAGTTATCCTCAGATTTTTCATTGAAGTTTCCGTACATTGTGATGACAGTCACTTCTCATTAGAACTAAAGGTAAGGATAATATACCATTTCCGTTTTATACTCACCTTTTATAAAATAATATGAAATGTCTTCTGTTTCTGGAAACTACCCCCACCTCCCTCCACCACCGTAAACACACACACACACACACACACACACACACTCACACACTCATCTGCCTGCAAACCACAAAACTTCTTTTATGCCAGGCTCTGTGTTCATCAGATTTTAAGATAATTTTTCATGCTGCAGACCCGTTGTGGGTATGCAGGTGGAGTCAACATAATGTGAGAAGGTTTCACTTGTCATCACAGTTTATCTTCCAGTTGTGTGGTAGGGAAAATGTTCACTTTCTGTATGGGAAATGGTGGTCCACAGACTGTAAACGCCCCCACCTTACAAAATTTCCAACATGGTTTCTGTGGTTATTGAATGCGTGAGTGTAAGTGTGATTTCTCTAAACACCAACATGCACATCTGTTATCAAATTTTCTAATCCTGACCCTAACCCCTCTCAGACTGACGCCTATATGCAGATAAAAGTGGTGACTTTGTGGAACCAAGACAGTTGCAGCTGCATTACACCTAACACCTCAGAGAATAAGGCCAAAGTACATTTTTTAAAAAGTAGTGCATGCGTTTCAAACACATAAGATGATAGCTTTCTTAAACTGTGCATTATTATCTAAAATTGCCTCAAGAATATTGTAATTTCAAAAGCTAAAACTGGGAAATTCATTTCATTTGAATGAATGCACTTTTTTATTTTTATTTTATGAGGCCTTTGATATTTGATTCAGTATCTTTTTATCTGTCTTACTATATCCATTACATGTCAGTGTGAGCATGTTAGCATGCTGTCTTTAGCCTTTAGTATCAAATGAATTAAAGCATTCGTTTCCTAATTTTTCTAAATTGGATTGACTGATTTACTGTTTTTCTTTCCCGATATTACTAAACAAACCTAGTTCTACAGTATATTATACACGTACTGTCAACAATAGTCCATCATACAGAATAGTATATTATCTCCTTGTTAATGTTTTCATTTAAAGAATTTGTTGATCTCATTTAGCCCCATTTCCAACCGGTGGAGCACTGTGAGGTCATTCTCCTACATACTATAAGCTGTGACCAATCAGATTCACAATGCTAGTGTAATGACATCGCTCATGCCATACCCTTAAGCTACTGCGACTCACTTGTGCTTGCCAAAAGAAATTTTTCTCAAACCTTTTGAAATACACATTCCCCTCCACTGTGACCAAATCTGATAACATTGTAGAAGCAAATCTATGTCAAACCCTTGATGGAACAAAATGAAAGTGTCTTTTTCATGGACATGTGGAATTAAGGTTCGTTGTTTATCTGTCTACATTGGAATAAAGGTCTGTTGTGCAAATCAAATTCAATATTATAAAGTGTTTTATGACACAAAGCCTTGAATTTGTACATTTATGAGCTGTAGTGGTTAATTGGTCACAAGCCAAAGTCTTCTCCTGCCACTGCGACAGAGTGCAGTAGTATTAACTGTGTCTTATAGTACTGCAGGACTCTGACACAGTGGATGGTAATAGTGGAGTGCTTTGCTGCTGGAGGGCCATTACAGCCCATGCCCTTTGAGGTGGAAAAGCAGTGATCAACAGAAATGAAATGGCTGTACTGTCATCAGAGAGCTCAGATCAATCTGGGACAAAGCAATGAACACTACTTGAGCTGCCTGACAGGGAGGTGATGAGATACTCTGCCATGGCTCGACTCCAAGGCCCCGCCAACAAACAAAAAGTTGAAAGTGGTCGTGACAAATAGTGGGTGGACGCATATCTCCATGTTTTTCAGAAATTGAAGCGCTTCTTGACCTTGGCCATGATGAACTGTCTGCCAGCTGCCTCTGCATGGAAATTCAGTTTGTTTTCCCATCTAAGCCTCTGGCTGAATCTGCCAAGCCTTTGTGGAGCACTGAAGTGGTGAGGATTATAACAGCATAACAAATCCAGCAAATTATTTGCGTGCTGATATGCGGCCATAAGTGATTGGAGCCTGATGTAATATAGAATCAGGTGACATGTGACATCTTTAAAACCCTTTTTTTCTTATCTGCAAATAATTTTTTAGTCAAGTATGACATACTAATTTCTGTGCATATTTGCGCAGGTAAGAGCATGAGGCACAGAGGCCCACACGCAAATCACACATTCACACATTTTGTCCACAAGCACAGCAGCAAACAGCATAAATAAAGGGGGCAAGAGTGCCATGGGTAAACTCTGCAGGCAGATGTGCTCTCTGTGCTCTAAATGTTTTCAATGTCGCTGTATTGCCTTGGTTGCTGTTGTGCAATTTCACAGCTCAGGGTCTACAGACACGGTGAGAATAAATTAAACAGTCTATTGATCTTACTTTGTCTGCATCCAACTTTAAAATGAATTGCACTTCATGAAAAATGTATCAAAAAACACCAAATAAATGTCAAAATATGATTATTTTTTTGCAGAGGTTGCAGGAGATAGACAGGTCCAGTACAAACTGAGCTATGTATACTGTATATAAATAATTCAGTGACAAACAGTTTGAACCTTAATATTACAGTACTTACTTTTCTCTCTCAATGCCCATTCATGGTTTCCGTTTGTCCTTAACAAGATGCAGACTATAGACGCAGATGTGCTTCCATTCACACTACAATTGGGAATATATGTTTCCGTACATGTTCCACACGTGTACTGGAAAACATGATGGTGACCTCCTGATAGCAAGAGGAAGCACTCCTTTTGTTTGTTGCATTTGGCTGTACAACATGAAAATGCCAAAAGAAAAACAAACTGCGTTGCCACTGCTTAACATAGCATAACAAGGATCGAAAATAAATATGCAGCACGCAAAACAAATGTTCAGTTTACTTGTTTGGCAAACGGCAGTCACTGTGTTTGCAGTGTGGATAGTCCGCGCTGCACACTGCATAATTTTGGGCTGCACATCTACACAGCTGGATTGTTGAATAAGGTTGCAAAAAAATAAAGGTTCACGAATAAAGGTACAGCAAAGCAAATCATTTTATCTTAATTCCTCTGATGCTCTATAAAGAAATACTGAAGTAAAAGAAAATGCTAAAATGAATTTGGCCTGGGAATTTTATGTGTGATTGCACATACACATACTTAAGATGTGTTCAACAAGATTTAATATCTTTGTATTAATCAAAATGACTATTGTGGTTTCTTCTATTGGCATCATGGATGCAGAGGGAAATTAATGTGTTCATCGAGAGGCTGAAAAACATGACCTGGCATTGAATTCCGGTTGAATCAAATATAATGCAAACATAAATCAAAATCAGTCTCTGTATACAGTGTGTTGTGTGTTGCTACAATAATGGATGTAGCTGGGTTGTTTCTTGTATTGCAGTATATCGACCTCTTGTTTTCAGTTAATAGATTCAGTAAAAACCTTGGTGGTGCTTTGAGAGGTGTTGTTGCTATATGGGGTTTAGTGGCTGTTGGTGACTGTGAACAGTTAGTCAGTCATCCATGCAGGTGTTGCCACTGGGATCAAACCCTCATTGAGGCCCCAGTGAATGTCCCCTCACCCTACATATCCCGATCCTCCTGTCCAGCCATTTATATATACTGTATATGCATTGTTATCTGCAACATTCAATGTCTCAAGATAAGATTTGCATCAGCTGTTGTGTCTGCTATTGCAAACATGCTGCAAACACTGTTTGCTCTGCACTGTAAATGCACATAGTAAACAACTGGATCGAGATACTTGGATTTTGAATTGTAAAAGTCTACATATAGAGATAAGTATCAAAAGAGTCGATAGTGGGGCTGAAAACACCCTGTTGCTGGGATCCTACTGTCTGCTCAAAGTAAAGTGTAGTTTTTGCAGCTATAAAAAAAAATTGCCTCACCAGTCGAGAAGCTGTGTCTATGTGGACCAAATGCAGAGAGCACAAAGAGGGATATGTTAAATATGTTAAAAGCTCCACAGCGTCACTAAGATATAGCATACTGGCTGACATGGTAAAGTGTCATCTGTCTCTCCACAGCTAATTTTTAGCCAGTCTCTGAATTCTCTTAAAAGTCCAGTGTTGGTCAATCAGCCCCCACAACAGCAGTATCTCAACAACTATGGGATAGATTGCTTTAAATGAATGCACTTGCAAAACTTAGATGTGTATGGTAACCTCCTCCCTCCACACACACACACACACACATATACATACACACACTTACCATACCATAATAACCACCACACCTAGACAAGGAAATCTTTCCTGGGTCATGCTGGGTGATTTCAGATGCAAAACAGGGCAGCCTCACTCCCAAGTCATCACATACCGATGTTTGGTCAGGACCACTTAAATGCATGTATGCACTGAGTGCCCGCTTCAGTGACTGCAGCATTGCATTTTCTGTTGACATATATGGGGAGAGATTCCTTTATTGTTCTGAAGTTACAGGGAACTTTTCTTCAGTTACACCACACCACAATCTTTCCCAAACCTTAAATGAGTGCTGTGAGTTCCTAAACATAACCAAAACCACAAGCTTTCCCTAACCAGAGCACTTTTGTTGCCCAAACCGAACCACAGACAGGACTCCAGATGCATAACCCGGTCACTGGTGCAGCAGTGGAGTGCTTTGTGCACCCACCATCTGCTACAATTTTAAAATCTGTGATGATCATCTCGTGATGATTCCACATGGGCCTCCACTGGTACTGCAGGCCAAACAAAGATACTCTATATTAGTGTAGTCTCAAATGCAAATGGGTTACAATGTCTTACACAACAGGTTTTTAGAGTGTGCTTTGACGTGTTATTACAGCAATCATGGAGATAACTTTCAGCACAGTCAAATGGTCTTTTGTGTACAACATTTGATAGACCACCAGTGCCCTCTGTCAGCCTCAACCAGGATTTCAGGTTGGTTTGGCTTCTTGGTGTTTTTGCAGTTACAATTTTACTCTTTGCAGTCATTACAATTTATTGTAAGTTTACTGCAGTGTATCATGACGTAGTTGTCAAAGTTAGTTTCAGTTATTGGAATAATATCTCAATATCTTAATATTTACTAATGCAATAAAATTACCCAGAAGTTACTTAGTTGAATAAGTGCCTATTTGGGTTTGAAGTATGAAAAAAGCATTTCACAGCCCTGTCTCCATTTAAATACTCTTTAAAACATGCTGGAGATGAAACAATCTGTAAATATATTGTATGTCTTAGTCTGTCTTAGTCTACTTCTGTCTGTTAGACTGTTCTTCTGAACCCACACTTTCTATAAATGAATTCCTCTCATCTTTAATGTTGCTGTTAATGTTCAATGTAAAATTTAGACAGAAATAAACCAGTTCTCTAAATTTCATGCTTTATTGCATGCTTTTGAAATTTTCAAAAGAAAATTGCAGGATTATAGAAATTTTAAAAAAGAAGTAAAGTAGAAGTAAAGATATGACAAGTTTCCACATTCATGCAATAACCAAAACTGTGGGTGTATCGGCAGTGGGCTCACTTTGAGGTAAAAGGGTCTTAAGGCAACTATCAGTGTTTGTTCTTGTGTGTGAAACTGAAAATTGGTTGTGGGAAAGGAACCAAGCACCCTGCTTCAGACTTGTGTGATATCTTTTATAGATAAAGATCTGCTCTACACCATGCTAGACATTTTCTAGCCTGGGTATGCCTTTGTTATCTTTTCTTTCTTGCAACTTTGTGAGCTGTAGCACGTATACAGTATACTCACTGCACGCCATATCCCAACTTTAGACCAAGGCATGTTTGTATTACAAGTAAACCTGTCCTCTCTGATCTGCAACTTTTGACATAAATCAATTTATGGTAAGTGTAAACTTGTAACTTGTAATCTGCCCACCACATGACGACCTGCCCAGACTCTCGCATTACTATTTCTTGTTTTATTTTATATATACTTAGCTTGTGTGTTTGGTGGTTGCTTTTCTTCCTACCTTGTGTGTTTCTGACCTTTGTGATTGCCTGCGCTGCCCCAGTTAGTTTCACCTGTCCCCAATTAACCTTGCTTTCCTTGTTTTTAGTCTCTGTTCCCCTCACTCCTCTGTGCATGTTCCTAACATCCTGATATTAGATTGCCTTTTTGTATTATTCCTGTTTCCATCTACTTGTAATCCAGTTGTTTATTTAATAACCTTCATTGCACCGACCTGCTTGTGTGTGTGTGTGTGTGTGTGAGTGAGTGAGTGAGAGCCTTTGGGTCCTGAAATCACTAAACCTTGACACTGATACTGGCATCAAATTTTAAAACATGCAGTGTCTCTTGAAATCTTTAGCTTACACTGTTTCTAAGTACACATTTTTCACTGTTGACATTCTGAAACAGGTATGACTAATGACATTAATGATGGCTGCATTTCACATAGGTGTTCCAGTAGAATGGGCTCTAGTATTGAGCGACCTGGCCCAAGGGTACAGCGTTGATTCCTCAATCGAAATGGAATGTAGTTGTCATTAAGGTTATTAGTTACACCTTCTTTTTTCTGCTATTCAAGTCAGACATGTATTTCTCTTTTCTTATACCCAGCGCTAGGAAATACGTTGTAATGGGATTTTAGGTTGAAGTGTGTCTTCTGCTTCAGCACCGGTTGTATTAGTTCTGTCACCTGTTAATGTCCAGTATCCAGTTTCATTTTCCAGGGCTGAACAAATATAAACTCTCTGTTTCTAACTATAAGGGTTCAGATGCCTTTTCAGAGAAATGCAACATGAAGTTTAGGAACTGGAAGGAAAAACCTTGTGAAAAGTGCATCTTACTTACTTTTTCCACAGTGGCAGAAATACTTTATGATTTAGAGCTTAGGTTTGAGAAAGTGAGCACACTGTAAAGGCCATTCTCAGTGTTAATGTGTGTGGGTGGGTATAAGAGATTGAAGGAGAGAAACAGAATATAAAAACTATGTATGTAATTTAAAGTATTCACAAATTCCAAACTCTTTCAAATGTTGAAGCAGTGTCACAATGCTTTTTGTTTGTTTGTTTGGCACTCACTCACTCTGCTCAACTGTCACCAGCAAGTTTGAAATCCTTTGTAAGCACACCGACACTAGGGGGAACCATTCAGCCACTTAATGGCAGCTGATCAATGTCATTTAGTGGAAGTTACACAGAGATTTAAAAAAAGAGGTATCACAGGCTTCTAAGTTTCAGTATTGTAGACTTTCCACCACCATCATAAAGAGTTGTAGATGAAAACTTGTCTCTGTAAGAAGGACACATACTGAGATTTTAAAATATTATTATTTATTATTTTATATATTATATATTATTTTCGAAAAGTAATTATTGTTATCGAAAATATAAGACATCGTCGGCCCTGTTCATTTTTCTATAACTTGCTAGTTTTGCTGCAAACTAAAACCAGGCCTACGTGACATCACCTTATTTACCACAGGAGGGAGCTGCAGTAAAACAGAGGTGATCT
The DNA here is from genome assembly GCA_016785225.1 of Psettodes erumei. Classification (NCBI taxonomy): domain Eukaryota; kingdom Metazoa; phylum Chordata; class Actinopteri; order Pleuronectiformes; family Psettodidae; genus Psettodes; species Psettodes erumei. The sequence continues at coordinate 2,447,752 of JAFBJZ010000861.1, forward strand.
ACTGTAATGTGCACAGTACACAACACTGTAAAAATGAACAAGTAAATGTGGCAGTAATGGGAACAATGGTGTCAGAATTGTAGCACAGTAGAAGTACGCAGTATTATGTTCAAGTAATGTAGAAGTACTCAAATTGTGTGACAAAACTTTCAATTTTTCTCCATGAATGTCTTTTGCAACAAGGATGAATACACTTCATAAAGTATACAAAGCAACCTCAAAGATTGTAGCAAGATTAATAATCTTTAATTAATAATAAAATAAACGCAGACTCTTGAGTTAGGATATGTTGGGCACAATGCATAAACTATGTACATAACAAAACAGTTTGTACTTGTCAGTTTCTGTTTATTTTATTTTACTTTTGTATTTTATTTTTTACAAGGAATGTATGACTTTCAGGTTTAACACTGTTAGCAGATTCTGCAAGCAGGTCTCTGTTATGTTTAAAGAAGACAGAATCAGATAAACTTTTATTGTTGCTCTCGTTAATGCAGTTAACAATGAAATTCATTTAAGACTTGCTGTGGAAAATATAATACTACAAAAAACTCTTAAGGTTTGTCTTTTAATTATATATACTTTAATTATACATACTTGATGTTTACTTTTTACATACTTCTTAACTTTAAGACCACACTGGGGGTGTTAACAGGAAGGAAATACTATTTGTACTGTAAGCTTGGTGGTGTGAGGACTTTGGATCCAATATTACATGAAAAAAATATCACATTAAAGAGCAAAAAAATGCAAAACACATCCGTTAAACGGAGCTTTGTTTTTCTTCTTTCCTACCTTGTTAATCATCTCTGAACCTCTCAGAACCAATGCAGATGTATCTTCTGATTGTTTGAATGGGCCCTGACCCATAGGCTGGGTACCACTAAACTAAATTGTAACTGTATATAATGCAGTTAAAATTATCTCCAGGAATCCTTGGACAAACTCACTGGACCATCATTATCTCTACTTCTGACTTTTAAAATGAAACATGGTTGTTGTCCTGAAAATGTAGTATTCCATATTTCTCTGCCAAAATAAGTGTCAAAATACATTTTAGGAGAGAAATTGCCACACAGTTACAGAAACCTCTTCTGTTGATTTGTGTGGTGCATATCTGACCAGGCTGATCAATATCTCAAGCGGTTGTTTCCAGACAGAAATCTCATCATGAAAACTCAGCTTTTGAGATATAGCCTCGTTTAGTGGTGGCACTGCTTCCTCACTCTTTGATAAGATAAAACTTTGTCACTCTTTAAGCCAATGACGGCCATTTTTTCCTTTTTATTATTTCCACTGCATTACACTCCCAGTCTGCAACAGCATACCCTGTTTGAAGCCCATATTACCACTAATATGACTGCTGATACTGCTGCTTACATTAGGCTACAGCACTACTACTGTTACATCTACAATTTACAGCTATGGGCTATATATATTACCACTGCTATTGTTGACGTGTATGCATTAAGGAGTAAAAGTTATGTCAAATATTACAGCAGGCAGTAGATGTTGCTGCCACTCTGCTCCAGTGCAAGACTTGTTGGTTTAATTTACAGTACATTGATTTACTCTAATATTGTGTTTGGGATCCTGAACACCCCCCCCCACACACACACACACACACACACACACAACAAAAAACATTTTGTCAGCTTGATATTTAATGAAATTTCCTAATTTTATGGGAATAAATAATAAACATATCTTTGCAGCAATACCGTTCCCATCCTGGTTCTTAGTGAAATTTTTGTAGTCTATTTGTGTTATTTGAGGGAATTAGGCCCCTCTGAGGTCTTGACCCCAAACCTAAGTAATGTCACTATCCTATATTTCGTTGTGAATGATGTTTTAACAATTAAAAGCAATATTTGTTAAAACATAGACTTGTAACATATAAAACATGAAGTATCCCCTTATTTGGTGTAATTAAAATGGTTTATTCTAAGTTCCTTTTTTTGTCACATTTCTCAAATGTGAAAGCTCAGTTTGTGGTGGACAGTAGGGTTATTAGTAGTTAGCAAAAGTGACCCTACAACACAAGGACAGGAATTTTAACAGATACGAGAACAATGTTTCCTGTTCAACAAGTCCTCTTGCCTAAACAAACATATAGTTTCTTTTTCCCTTCCTTGGAATATGACCTATAGGAGCATAACAAAGGCAGGTGTACTGCACCTTCACGGTTGTGGTTGTAATAATAAATAAGTGGTTATCCAAACAGGCGTCGAATCAGGAGCAGATTTGAAGACTTGATTGAATGCTATTTGGATAAAAATATAGCCTGGGTGGCTGTGGTTATGGCTGTTGAACCGTTGTTGATGAAAGGAGCAGCACTGGGTTCATATGGGGAACAAATAGTGATCTTCTGTGTAAAAGTCCTGTGTTTAGCCAACCCATCCATCCAACAACTGTCCTTCCTCAGTGAGTGTTTCTTTCTGTCCTGGTCCCTCTAGTGGATTGAACTTCACACTGAAGTCAGGACAGGAGAGTTACTGCTAATTTTCAGCCTTAGGCTGCAAAAGTCACCACTTAATGCCAACATCCCAGGCAAAAAATTCTAGATGCCAAATTCTCTCTGCCCTCACCAGTTTGAGGTTTTAAAGAACCAGGACTCATTGTTGCAATATTTGTGTTTTTTTGTTTTGTGGTGTGTGTGGGTTTCTGCATGGTTAAAGAATGCAAACAGAAATAATACTGCATAGCTAGAAATGAGCACTGAGATGGTAATAGAGGGATATGTTTTGCACTAGCTGATACCAGCTTAACTCCTCAGTGACAGTGACATTTTCAGATTTCATGCACTTGCATAAGTTTCCACCCCTGAACCATGTGGGGAAACTGCTGATCTATGAAACAGTGGCTCTTAACCAATATGTTCAAAATTCCCACAACTGGAGTCACTTCAGCTTTATGTCTAACTTTGTGTCTTGAAACTGTGTAAGGGAAGTCCTTTGTGAAAAACCTTTGTGTTAGAATTTATTTCTGCTTGTGTACATACTGCTCTAGTGCTCACCTGTTCAGTCTCTAAGGTGTTCACTCGGATTGCCAACCAGATCTGAAGTGATTGGGCCCAGTTCACCATAGGTCATACACTACAAGCCCCAGTGAAAATCATGCCTGTGTCTGTAACCCCTTTTTGGCCGGTTCGTCACACTTGACAGACAGCCTACATTACATTATTCACACACGTCCACACTGCCAGACCTTACAGCCTAATTGACTTCTTAGTCTGTTTTCTTTATTATTATCTATTTTTTATATTTAGTGCACTGATGTGCAAGATTTATAGCTTTGACTATTTCACCTTACCTGTTAAATGATGCAGCCAGTGAGTAATGAGATCACACAAAGATGCAGCATGAGATACTTGACTCTTTACGGATTCCTGTTTAATCAAGTCATAGTGAATGCTAAATTGTGTTGGACCTTTCTCAGAAATGCCTCAGGAATCAGATGGTCTAGAAAGTGCAGATTGGGTTTGACTGGAGAAAACTGCTGTTGCAGCTCTGCTACACTGCTGATCATTTTCTGCTGGTATCAGGCCTGGGCCTTTCAGCAGCCTTTTGACACCATCCCAATCACCACTGAAACCTTTTTTCTGCTATATTACCTACCATAATACTACCGATAAGCATTGTTATCGTTATTGTCCTCATCGTACCAGGCTCAGTATCATCTGCAAATTTTAGCTTATCGCAGTAGTATGTTGGTGTATGTGTATGTTGCCTGAGAAGAAACTGCAAAACGCCAAAGGTACGGTTAGAGTAGTTTAGGAACCGGGCCTTCATAACATCGATGGTTCACCAGAGAGCATTAACATGTTAGCTGTTTAACTGTACAGTGTACGGAGCAGTACACATTTTAGTTTAAACTTGTTGAAAATTAATAAATAAATGATCAAAAATATTTATGTTGTATTCAGGTTGAAAAATGAATATTTGCAGAGGTCTTATTCATTTTTGTTTTTGTAAATTCTCAAATACTGATCTTGATATTGGTGACATATAATATTGATCATACTTTTACTATAATAATAGCCATTCTTTACAAGACAACACAGGCATGTGCAGAAGGCACAATTTAATCATTAAAAAAGTATATTTGTCACAAATTACATACATACATACATTCATTCATTTATTCATTGATAAATGTTATACATAGCTGCAGGATACGTTTAAAAAAAGCAAACATTTTATACTGTATGCCCTCGAGTACAGTGTAATCCCTACAGAAATATACTTTATAGAAAAAGAAAGAAATAGATATGATTGGCAGAAGAGTGTGCCACTTATGTTTTGTCGCTACACATAACCTGGCTGCAGCCTCAGAAATAAGAGGCCCCTTACTTAATCGATTACCGAGCAGAGAGGTAGCCTGGGTCCACACTCCGTGATCCGTTTCTCTGTGTCAGACGAACTTCCCAGAATAGCAACTCGGGCGGGTGGTATGCTGCTCTGGAGGAGATGGAGGAGAAAGTCAGTGGTGGATTTAACAACTGTTGCTTTTGTTGCTGCTGCGGAATCAAACTACCTTTCAGTCCGCGCTGCGTGGCGCATGTCGGGCTAGAATGAAGTCTAATACCGAGCCGCGACATTCAGTCTGGATCAGTGAGCAAGTTCAAGGGAATATATAAACTCCTCCGCGTTTAAGGTAAATAATAAGAGAGAGCGAGAGAAACATAAGTGCACGAATCGGTTTCCTGCATTGACTATCATTCCGTCGCTGCTTTAATATGGCTATGCAATATCATTCGACTATCAATAGGCTACCGCCGCTTCAGACCTGCTAGAGGCGCATGTCTGCAGCAAAGGCAGACAAGGAGCGTCTGTCTGATGAATGGAAAGCCAGACGGGTTCTGCTGTAGACTGCGGTGATCGGATAACCTGTTGAATTGCAGCTGTCAGTCAGCTCCAAGCCATGCGGGCAGCACGGCTGGCAAAAATCACTCAATACGAGAAAACACAGCGCCTCGTTACAATAACAGCAAAAGTCGCTTCACCGTTTTTCTTTTTTTTTGCAGCTGATTTCCTGAGATGCTCTGTTGCCTGTCAGGTAAATGCTCCCTGTCCTCGTCGCCTAATCTGACTGTACATCTGCAACAAGGAGTTTTTTTTTTCGTCTTCTTTTTTTCTGCTGACATAAATGTTCACTCGGCTGCCTAAAGTCGTGGTGTAGACATACAAGGAAGTAGTGTCAAAGGTGGCAGGCCTGTCAACTGAGAAAAGGGAGGGGGGTGTCATTAAAATTTGTAAAATTTATGATGGGACAAATGATTGGTTTTGTCTAGCGTTGGCTGTAGGGTTTTTTTTCATGTGGCGGTGGTCATGCAGCAGTTTACCCACCGTTTGATTTGCTTCTACAATTTGTTGTCCCCCATTCCCCGCAGCAGCAGCAGCAGCAGCAGCAGTTACAACGCGTGAGGCTCTGTCGTTCTGGGACCTTGAGTAACATCTCCACAATAGATTTTCAGCATTACCTGCCCACGGATTTCCAGTCCCTCGGTTGTTGAAAATAGCTTGGCTGCTCCCTGTCGTATGGCTAATTCCTTAGGAACCGGTGGATCCAGTTTGATCCATCCCTCTCTTTCTTTCCCTTACCAACTTGTTGAGTCTTCCCCCTCGGTGTTCCTGCTGTTAAATTTCGCTGTAAACGGCGCAACAAACAATTGTGTGGCTTCTGAAGAAATGTCGCAAGTTTGAATCAAGTGAGTGCAGAGCTCGATGGCACAGCGTCGGTGTGGACTTTAAAGTGGAAACTCGACGGGAAGCGCGCAGAAGAGGCTTTGACGCAGCAACAGTCACCTGTAGGACGCTACAGATGCGCTCCTCCTTTTTTCTCTGCTTTTCTGAACTTGATCAGATGAATTTTCACATGGTTTTCACATTCATTTCACTGGACTGTTGTTGAAACTTAATGATTAAAAAACTTTTTGTCATAGTGCGAGATCACTGGACCAAATAGGTCATTTAGACTTTTGTTTCTTTAAAGGGAGGTGGAGACAACTTACTACCCCCTCCCTCCGTCTTTGACACAAATCTCCATCTAATTTTCCACAGGGGAGACACTTGAAGGTAATGTACATGTATTCACCTTCTTCTCATTGTATGACATGTTACTTTCTTGTTGAGCGTTCATGTTTCACTTTTAATTTGAGCTGTTAAGAGATTCATCATAGCAATAACCAGACCCTAAAACAAGTGGTTTTGCAGTTTGCTGTGACTCTGAAGTGGCCAAAAGTTTACCCCATGTAACTACTGAGGGAGGCTCATAACAGAACTCAGACTACTAAGAAAACTGCAGCTGGCTCTGAGTTTGCAATCACCTTTGTTACAACATAAGCTATGAGAAAAATAGTTTAACCAAAAGGGACAGAATAAAAATGGGCCCCGCAGATGTTTCTCTTTCAATCAAGACAGTGTTAAGCCTCCTGTTGTTCAAGCAAACCAACATTTTGCTGTGGTAGAATACCAATTTGTTGTGATCCAGGATCAGTATGTAACGAAACATAAGAAAAGAACTCTGTCACAAGTCTTTCAGATGCAGTGCTCTTCCAAAATATTCTTCTCAACAATATGAATGGGTTGAGAAATAATAATGGGCCCAAATTTAGTATGCAGTTCATAAAAATAAGAACATATAGGTAATGTACAACTTATTTTGAACTTCGAAGGCAATTGAAGACACCATTTATTATTAACATCTGCATAAATGTTCAGAAAACATGAGTTTAAAAACAAATATATTAAAATATTCTCTGCACAGCTGAATGCCTCGTGTCATTTTAAGTTAATGTTATTTGGAGTGGAGATTGTTTGGTCAGTACTACCAGTTTTGCACAAAAATGTCTAAATGTAACTCAGTGAATTTTAGTGAATAAATTTCCCCCCTGTTCTAAGTTATTGAAATGGTAAAGCTTTGCACTGTCAACTTAGGGAGTATATGAATCCTTTCTGCCTCAATCAAAGTAGGATCTTATATATAAAATACAAACCATAATGGTGTAATTTCACAGAATGCAAACTATCCCAGCAGCTATGATTTAACTTTCACTCAGACAAGAATGCATTTTCTACTGAGAACATGAAATGAAAACATGGTTGTTCACACATTTAAAGTAGCTTATAGCATCGCCTACTAAATAAAAAAAGACTACATATCCAACAAGAAAGCTGCACAGACCAGTGCATATATTGCAGTGAATCTTTCTGGGATTTAAGCATTTAAAGCTGCTTAGTTGCTGTAAAAGTGGATAGTAATGTGATTTTTGAACAAATTAATAGTTTTCAGGTTCCTTGTGCTTGTGCGAATACTTGATCAAGGTCAGTCCCGAAGGTGCACATCGTCGTTGCCTATTCTTTAATATGGCACTAAGCTCAGGCTGCACAGTTTTTGAAATAAACACATCAAGTTAAATAAATATATGCAAAAATCCTTTGTGTTGCAGTAATATAAAAGTTGTAGTGACATGTCTTTTTGTATAATGCAGCACTCCCAGAGAACTTGAAATGGAGGCTCCCGATGGCTACTGTGCAAGTAAGTCCTCATATTTACACCTTACAATCAATGCATAGTGATACTTTCTGACCGAGTAAATATAACATATCAAAATGTGTCTGGTTTGCTGTATTGGTGATGATAAAGAAGATAATGATTGTGTCTGTGTGCTATTATCTTGCTGTGACTTTGGTTTTAATAACTTATTTCTACTTTGACATTATTTCCACCTTTATATTGTCATTGTTGATAGAGAAAAACAAAAATTTCACAATCACAACACAACATATTTCAAGGGATTTTCCCCCAGTGCAGGCTTTTTCCTGTTCACCCCTTAAAGGTAGTGAGAATGATGCATTAATAACATCCTGTTGAATGAAGCAGATACTGGATATGTACTTTGTGGTGCTGCATTGCCCTTTGCTGGTTTCCTTTGGGCAAGTCTCCCCCTCACCACCACCCCTTCTATTTTGCTGTGGTATGCGTATCTAAAATCAGGTAGCATGTTGTTGATGACATCAGTGGGAACTTTTAGGTCTCCATTGGGGGTTTGTGCTTGTAGGAACACTTGGCAGGCGGGGCAGGGGTGGTGGTGGAAGAAGAAATGGAAGCTCTTCCTCTCCTTGTCCATCTGTGGGTAGCTTCTGAAATTATAGTTTTGGAACAATACTCTGTTCTGTCAGCATGAAACTGTGGAAAACACACATCTTTGTGGAAGGCAACCTTTTGTATCCTAATCGTTCCCATGCATTTTTACTTTATGCTCAATACATAAGCGAGGTACTGCTAACTATGAGTGAAATTTAGGTCAGTGTACATGTTATGACTCACATCATCATAATCTTGTACATACACCACTAAAGGTTGCCACACACACTACTACACCCTACTTCATTAAATCCTATCAAAATACATATACAATTATACACATAGTGATAGTGTACTACATTAGTATGATATGTATGTCAATAATTGTCATAATTTAATGTCCCAGTGTTTCTAAAATTAAAGAACAGAACAAGCTGACAAATGGAGATTTCAAAATTGTGGATTATATATTTCTTTCAACTGTGGAAAACCTTTTTGTTGAACTCAAATCAATTTTAAGGTTTGACTAATTAAGCAGCCAAACACATTTGTGTTGTTCTTTCTACCATTAAATGTTGTTCTGAAAGTTTGTCCCGGCTGTGGAGAAATTCCCACAAATGTATTGCACTATTGCACTGCAGGTTGCTTTGCTTGCCACCTTTTGTCCATTTCATCCCAAACCACCTCTGTGGGGTTTAAGTCTGGAGACTGCGCTGGTCTTCAGTCATGCCACTGTCTAGTCATTTTCTTGGTGTTGGATGAACCCCTGCCCAACCAGACTCTCTTTCCTTGTTACCTATCTTTTCCTCACTCTCTGAGTCATTCTGTAATATACAGTACTAGTTCCTGCGGAACAGTGTTGTTCTAATAATGTCTCAGAGGGTGTAGTGACAGCAACTCATCGAACACTGCTTTTATACAGACAGAAGGTTTGTAAGTAATTAACAGGAGCTGAGGTACGTCTAGAAAATATTTGCATTAGCTTTGAAGGCTTCATTTACGTTGCTGTAGGAAAGCTGTATGTGCAAGTAGGAGTTAAACAATTTCTTCATCCTTGAAAAAGGCCTGTTTAAAGTTGAATGGGAAAGTTAAGTCTCTTCTAAAACTTTCCACTGATAATGTGTACAGTATATGTACACTGCATGTGTTTTATGCTATATATACAAAAGCTTCTCTCCAAAGTGGGAAAATTATACTCAGAATGGTCTACTTGCTGTCTATTAACGCTTTATGAATCCAAGTCATTAACATATGGATTGCATGTGCTCTTTTGGACACAAAAAACATGAACTGAAATTCAAAACAAATATACAAGCAAAAAAAAATGAATCATTTGAACAAAAACATCTGAAATACTATAGTTGTGTGGGTGACTACTATCATTCTCATTCATATATAGATACTGCTATTGTCTATAGGTAAGAGCGTATAACAGTGTATGTGACTCAGAATAGGAGTATGAGAGCATTAACATGAGATATGATAGCATATAAAAAAATATGTGATCGATAATATTGGTGGTTTCAATCCCTGATCAGTTGAAAGCTTTGTAAATGTAAACACAGGCATCAAGATGTAGCTATGGTAAAATGTCTATACAAGCTTTGTTTTTACAAAGGTTGTTCAATGGTCAAGAATCGAGAATTCAAGCTGCCCTCCTGTTTAATCAACCAATCTCCCTCTTTCATATAAACACTCTCACATTCACACTATTGTTCATGAAAACGCAAGATGCCTTCGTCATTAATTCTATCTTCCGTAGGTTATCATACTCTAACTTACAATTTTACTTTTTCTCAGACACACCACTCTACTTTTCTCTATCTTGTAAACCATTATGATTTATCACATATGCAATCATTCTTTCACACCGATTATCCCACTCACTCACTCACATGCACTGTCATTTTGTCTCACATACTCATTGTTGCACAGATACATTATGATAGCAATTCACGCACACTTCTTTCTCACGTCATTTCTCACTCAGAGAAATTCGATGTTTTCAGGCTTCTTCACACGCACCTCTCCGTTTTAAGACAAGGACTGTCTCTCATTCTTGTCTCTGTTCTGTTGGCCAAGAAAGTACTGAACATCAATAATTAATTGGTGCTAGTTGTTTCCTGGATACTCAGATTTGCAAATCAAGTTTGCTCTGTTGGTATGTGACCATAATTAAGTACAGCTGTGACAACAGGTTGAATATGTTTTACAATGTAAAATAATGATCCAGAATGTCAGTAAAAATGACAAGAAATAGTTAACCCATTCCTATGCTTTACAACACCAAACAACCACATTACTTTTCATCACTTCATACCTCAGCTACTTCAGCTAACACCACATAACAAGGTACACTTCATACTCTCAAATCCTGTCGGTCCCAATTCAGAGCTTTTAAGTTGACAACTTCAAACATTTCTCAGCACTCAATGTGCTTTAACAACAACATTCTAGCTTCTCTTTATCATCCATGAGACCCTTGGCCACTAGGTTGCGAGTCGCTAAATCCTTCTCTGACACTTGCCTGATCCAATCAGACTGTTTCCTTTGAGAAATATTCAGTTGTTCTTCTCAACATGAAAAAGATTCTTCAAGTTTGATGTCCTGTTTTTTGCTCTCAGTTGATGGTGGTGGCATTATAGTACAGAAAGGTACAAACATATCCTGTATTATGTGCAAAGCTGATGGTCGCCGACTGAAAAGATAAATCAAATTAAAAATAATGAGCAGCATGAACTGTCCTCATAACAGCCACACTGCTGAAAATATGACATTTTAATCGGGCATAATTTCAGTGACAAAAGTTTCAGTCCATCAAAGTCATCCATTAGGTTATAGATGAAACTATTCACATTTACTGAGCTCCTTGCACAATAATCAGAGGGGAAACACCGGGTTCGGCATCGTCTTAAAAACAACTAAAAGCATTTCACATTGCCTCAAACAGTAGTCATTTTGTCTTACTTAACAATTCCATATTCACATACACCTGTAAGAGGTGAAGAGTGGTGTGTCGTTCAAACCATGTTTGACCAAATCTAAGCTGAGACAGCAGCCAATAGAGCACATGAAACAAACAACATCCAAATATTTCATTTGTAGTTTGACCAGCTCATGTAACGTATTTCGTATTAGTTAAATTTATAGATATACTTATATAACAGTGTTAGTGATGTAGGTATTATTTATGTATTACTTAATGCATAATGGTAATATGAGTGAGAGATGATGGTGAATATAAGAGGGTGTTGTGGAGTATAGCGGTGTGACTCACTAGGTGCTTCTATAATAAATCTGGTTAAGATGTATACATAAAGCTGTATTCATTTAGTTAAGCATTAAATTATCACGTTTTTTTCAAATTTAATATCTTACACTTGTAAAATGTCGGTGAATGAATGCTCTCATTTTTCTCTCTGCATGCTGTATGTGGTTTCTTGTTTGCTGGGTCAGTGGTGTGTGCGAATCTGTGTCTTCAAGAGGGTTTAGGGTTTGACAGGAAAAACCAGCTAACATACAGTCTGTATCCATTAAGCCAGAATGCCAGACCTTGTCACTCTGGAAAACAATTTTATTCAGTCCCTCACACAGACATAGGTGTTTATCTAATTCACTTCTTCCATCACAGACTGGCAAATGGAGCTTGACCTTGGGTTATTTTCAGAGCCTTGTCATAGCATATTGTGAACCCAGATACCATTTAATTACATCTGCTCTTTTTTGAATAAGTATGACCAGAAATTGAATGAGCTCTTCATTTCTAAGGGGATGACTGTATCATAGAAACTATACATTCATTCTGTGTCAGTGATGAAGTCAGCATTTATTATATCTACAAGTTTCATGTTCACATGTGTTCCTTTCCATTTGCTAGCACATTAAGTGATCCCACCTTGGTGTGTTATTCAAAGCACCCTTCCCCTGGCAAGTCTTGATTATTCAATATCCAGATCTTACTGTTCGTGGAAATGCAAGTACTTTACTATCTTTTTGGTTTCATTTGAACAGTGTAATCAAGTATAATCAACAGGTGAACATGATATAAGTGTGACTTCTTCCTCTGATTGTCTGATTGCCAAAAGACCAGGACTCTTGGCCTTTGAGGACAGTCTTTCTATGATGCCATTCTTTATGACAAAATAGACACCAGATTGCCAGCATTATTCATGAAAGAGCACTTCATGGATGACGCTTTAATATTTGATCAATATTAGAAACCTGTGAAGGAATCTACCATGATCGCCTCCTTTAAAATAAGAAACCGTCTTATAATCTTCAATGTTGGGTTTTTATTTTAGCAATTTAAAACCCAGGCTGCCCAAAACTATTAGTTTGTGCCAGAGACAGTCTAGCCATGGTGCTGCTAGGCAGCTGTCAGCGTCTGCTACAGTAATGGAAAATCCTTCATGACAAATCTGGGCCACTCCTGTCTCCAGGACAGCATTGCCAAGGGATAGCTAGCGTCGGTCACCTGAGATTTCCTCCAACCCCAACCTGTGCAACCCGAGCCCGGGCCCAGGGATTGGGTCATGGACAGCGTCTCCCAGTATGCCCCATTCAGTGGGGCTGCCACTACTGTCAAGTTTAGAGGAACTGTCACAAAAAGAGGAGATCTTAACACAGATTTCTTTTTCATCCATGGGGGGGTCATTGCAGACATTCAGCATGGACCAGCTGTAACAAGTCTGTAGATTGGCCCTCTGATTTTTACTGACACTTCCTCAGCTACAGCCCCAGCTACATTAGTTTTGAAAGCATGAGGCAGTCTGGAGGCATCTTAATGCATGCTTTGCAGTTCTTTGTAGTTTGCAGTATACTTGAGGAAAATCTTAAATTGTGCTGGTGATGAATGAATGCTCGCTGTGGTTCCTAAGGGATTTGACACCTGGGTCAGCAGGGGTGTTTGCCTGTTGCCACTATATTGTTCTAGTGACCCTGACAGGGCTGGGGTGTAAGGGGATAAGGGATTGGTTTGCTCTCCCTCTGAGTGGACACAGGGCTATCCATAGCCTGGGTTCTGTACAGACTGCTGAGAGGATGCAATCTGATCCACATTTGCTGGACATTAGGATCCCATGAGTGAATAAAGAGAGTTTAGTTCATTGCTTTCTGCATTCTGTAGTGTGACCTCTAATGAGATCATTCAGGTTAGGGTTAGGAGAAGATCTGAGATGGATGACATTAATCATAATCTGAGATAGAAAGGCCTAACAAAAGGCTGCTGTGTATTTTGTGAACTGTAAGATAGAAATTTGATAAAGATTTTATTCATTTCCACTGTCTTTATCGGTATAATTTTGAATGAACGAGAAGCATTTCTCAGGCTAATGGTTATATGTATCATCACAGTCTGTGAAACTATTTAAAATTTCAGAAGCCAGTGTTTCTCACTCAAACACCAGTTATATGTTTCTTCATGCTCATTTTCACTTTTGAAACAGTTTCATGATCATCAGTCCTTAGATAAAGTAAAACTTGTTGTATTGTAATGCACAACTACAGTATTGTACATCACAATGAAGATTGCTGTGTTTCTGTTTGTCTCCCAGGTAACGGCCAGTGCTCTCCTGGTAAGGAGAACTCGAGAATGTTGGCAGATATGTCAACACGTAATGGACAGACAGTTCCTCAGGGTCCTAATTCCCCCAGTGGTGAGTGCTCGATCAATAGAAACACAATGTATAGTCTGTCAAGAACAACTACTGTATGCACGCATGCATTTTTTCCTTTAAACAAGTATTCTGCTCTGACTCACTAGATCAATGAATTATGATCATTGTAATTTTCCCTTCTTTTTCTTTGAGTTATTCTAAATGAAATGCAACTGTTTCACAATAAAAACCTTCCAGGGAAAGACAGATTATTGTATTTCGCCTTGACAAAGCAAGGCTATTAATGTGAAACAGTAGAAGGAGGCTTTGAATATTCTCATTTGCCCAGGTCATGGTTATCTCAAGAAAATTTTAATCGAAATCAACTGGACTTACTTTGTAGGTATTGAAGACATTTAGCCTCTCATCCAAGAGGCTTCATCAGATTGTGCTGGTCTGACTAGGGTGAGCTAGTCTGAAAAACTGGTGTGGAAATCCTGAGTATTTAACCTCTGTGGGGGATTGTCACAAGGCCAATGATTTCATAGGGTCATGAGTGTGCAACGACAGTCATAGGAGTGACTGTCGTTGGGGGTGGTAGTTTCGGCTTTGTTAGTGAGGCCATTTGTGAACAGATGTTGTTTTTGAATCTCCTGGGAAGTATAGAAAGGACGGCCTTGTAGGTAGGAGATAGGTGGTGTTGAAGACCTCCTCCTCTGTTGAGAGATTTTTTTCAGTTTAACATAGATGGCTTCCTTTACTCCTCTTTCAAACCATCTGTCTTCTCTGTCCAAAATATGAACATTGGTGTCCTCAAACGGGTGGGCTTTCTCCTTGAGGTCCAAGTAGGCAGCGGAGTCTAGGCCTGAGGAGTTGGCCCTTCTGTGCTGGGCCATATGCCTGTTCAGTGGTTCAGTAGAAAGAGGATTTGCACCAGGACATTAATATGGGGAATGTGAGCACATTAGAAAACAGGTGCTCTCAATCAGTGGGTGTGAGTGTCAGTTAGTGTCAATGAGTGAATGAGGGACAAAATGCAAAGAAAACTTTGCATAATAGCTCTATAAGAATGCAGGCCAGTTTCCAGAAATGAGAAAGAAATACCTGCTTGATTCCTTTCCCTGTATTGTCCCAATGTCTCAGATTAGCTTGTCACTAACAGCAACAGCTGTAAGTGACAAATAAGAAAAGAGGAAACTAAATGAGACAAGGGAGATGAGCAAGAAAAAGGAAGGCTTGTTTCCCACAAGTTTAGAGATACAGGGAGGTGGACTGGGCAATGGCCTTCACAGGGAGATCACTGATAAGACCTGTTGTCATTCTGGAAGTTGCTTAACATGACTTGCCATTTGAGGTTTTGTTACAAAAGAAGGGGCTGCGTCACATCATCTGTTGAAAATGAGCAGGAAGCGCTGTCATATTGCACTGCCAACCTCTTAAACTTGCAAGATGGAACATAACCTCTGCAGGAGTTATAGTATTTGTGAACTCCATCAGGTAATAAGAGGTAAAGGATTAGAATTACACCCTTTGGGCTCAGTAACAGTTTGAGTGGTAAGATAATAACAGAATATCTTCTTCATAAAGATGGGTTGCTTCCAGTCAAACTTTTAATCAGTTGTGAACCTTACCTGGGATTCTCTATGGATTATGGAAAAATCTGATAAATCAGAGACTATTGCACTGTGCCAGGAAAATCAGTTGGAATAAACAACATACTGCTTTTGTCATAGCAGCCCTTTCAAGGGTATCCTCATCTGACCATTCTGTGCTTCCGACTCTGCCACACTGGAGAGACAGATGTAAAGATGCAAGCAACTGAATAGCAAGGACATTCAGGTTTGTTCTGTGTTGCCAGGATACAGCTGTTGAAGACATGGGTATTGGTAAGAGCGTTGTTCAGAAACTGTGGCATTGGAAACATACATCTTAAGTTTAAAGAATGCAGTTGCTTTGTTGAGTTCTTTGGAAAAAAAATAGATACGTTCTCTGAATTTCCAAATTTCTTTTACTGGCTTCTGAGAGTTAATTGGATAGCGCTCCAAAGCCTGAGGGGACAATTGATGGATACAATCAGAATGGAGGTTTTTAGTAAAACAACCACATATGTTCACACTGTGATTATTGTCCCTGTAAATCCCAAAACAGGATTATCAGGTTCAGTAAGTTTTGCTTGGATAGCACCCAGACGTTTTTCTGCAGTATGTCTGAAGCCCCTTTCATGTGTATCTTAACTCATTAACATGACTAACATTAGATTCTGAGTGTAAGAGTCATTCATTCATTAATCTAGATACTCTTTCTTTTACATAAAATGCATCTGCTTTATGGCACTGTCCTGTGGTAGGCTAAGACATACAAGTCTTACTCCTTGTTAATTTATGTGATTTGTACAAAAAAAGAAAATTATGAGTCAATTAACATACCCAGCGACAGCGGGGCCAGGCCATTATGCGTGTTTTGTCAATGACTGACTGATGAAGTTACACCATTGGTCAACTGAATGCTATGTGACTGACTGATGAAGCTACACCACTGGTCGGTCAACTGAGTGTTGGAGTTTTGCCGCTAGCCATTGCTCTTTGAAAATATTTTGACTGATAGAATGATCTTTTGGTCATCTTAAGGATATGATGATTTTGTCACAGGCATTGTGTTTATCACATCAAAATTTTAGCATTGCAGAGCACCAGCTTGGAAATAGCCTGTGACTTCTGCTTAACATGTGTTGATGGGCCTCATTACTCTCACTTTTTTGTGTCACAATCAAACAAGAGAAACAGACACAATGGATATGAGAACAGTTTCATCGGGATTGTATTAAAATAGCTTATATGTGAGCACAAATAGTAGGAGGGAAGCAAACAGATAAAGGGCTCAAACTGGCCACCACAAGGGAGAATGCAAATAGGAAGTGAATATGCTATTTAATGTACTGTATCAGATAGTGATATGTAGCAACTTTTTGAGCAGGCTTATCTACTTTCCGCTGCAAGGATTTTACAAAGGTTCCACAACAGTTTTAAATTTTGTCCTCTATTTTAAACATTAAAATATGTGGTCCAGCCATATACCAGGTTTTCACCTTGTCATATTTCTGGTTGACATATGATAGACATGATATGTACAATCAAGCGATTACTTGGGTAAATCTGTACCCTGTGTATATTGCATGTGCATTGCTGCCTGCTCAACTATCATTTTTGAGTGCAAACGTAACTAATTGCTGACTAATAACTAGAAACTCCAGGTGGTAAATAGTTTCCCGCCACAACCACCCACACATCCACACCCACACACACACACACACACACACACACACACACACACAATCATACAATCCTTTGCCCTCGTCATCCAGCCAGTCTCCCATTGCTAGTCAGGTGTTCTAAGCTACAGGGCCTCTGACACTCCCTTTCTACCCAGGGACAGCCAGGAACCAGATCAGCCTGTTTCTCTTTCTCTCTCTTGTCATCATGTCCATCCATCCTAACATTGTCTATGAATTGAGTCACTAAGTCACTAGGATGCATCCTCTACATGCCCATTAACATATATTTTGCACAGCTAACCCACCCAAGTAAATCTATGTCCATTGCAGATCAACCCTGTCTACATTCTGAGACTAGCAGTTAGTCCATCTCCATCATCAACCCATGCCCAGCCTTGGCAGGTTGACTGTAGAAGCACTTTAGTTGATCTCATAAAACCTGCAATATCTGCATTTTATACTGTAAATTGAGCATCACAGGATTGCTGTTGTTTTTGTTTAACAGAACTGACAATTAAGCAAGAGGAAGAAATAGTGGAGGAAGCTGACACCAGAAGCCCAGCACTTGAAGAAATACACCGAACAGGGGAGGAAGGAGTAGTATTGGAGGAATCCATGACTCGCAGCCCAAGCAATGTACAGGATGGATTATTGGGTCCAAATGCAACAGCTGATGCAGGAAGTCGACAACCAAATGGTACTGCTCAGTTTATTTCCGATAGCATTAAAGTGTGTGAAGCACTTTCAGAGCTATTGGTATAGATACAAATTTGATAAGATTTTAATAAGAATCATTAAGCATTAATAATCCACGCAAGATTTTCCTTTTTTTCCCTATTCATTAAAACCAGGGCAGTGTTTCTCTCTGTGTGAGTCAGAAATCTTTTTTCCTCAGCAGTGGGTGTGGAGTGCTCTCCCTGATTTTTTGCTTTGTTTTGCATATGGTTGAAAGACAATAGCTTCAACATGGAATTATTATCAGGGAAAAAATATCCTTGGAATCCCCCGCAACCTGTTCCAACTGACGCCATAACTTCTGTGGTTGTCACAGCATTAAAATCATATTTCTCATTTCCATCTGGCTACAGATCAAAAGATTTTCTATACTAACAGAAGACAGTAATCCTGGACAAGGCAAAAAAGATAAAAGACAAGACAACAATCTTTAAAATCAGAAACGTGTACTGAACTACAGTTGAGTGCAAAAGTTTGCATCCCCATCTTTGAAGTGACAAAGGAGTAAAACTCCCATATCTCCACAGTAAAGCACAGTGGGCAGAAGTCAGACAGTCGCACAGACAGACACAAGGCAGCACAATTGGAGTTTGCTGAAAACCATGTGAAAAAATATTTTACAATAAGATAATGTGGTGTGATGAGATCACAGAGGGAGAGAGGGACACCATACCCACAGTCAAACATGGTTGAGGGTCACTGATGTTTTGGGGCTGTATGTCTGTATCAGGCACTAGAGCTCTGCAAAAAGTACTTCAGAATAGATTTTAAAACAAAGCCTCCTACCATCAGTCAAAAAGTTAAAATTGAAGATCTTTCAACAAGACACTGATCCAAAGTACAAAGGAAAGTCAATTCAGGAATGGTTTAAAAGAATAAGGTGAATCCTCTGCTGTGGTCTTCCCAGTCTCCAGACTTCAATATCATTTAAAACCTGTGAATAGATTTGAGGAGGATTCTGCCATTCAAACTGGTAGACTTGGAACATATATGCTATTAATAATGTCATAACAACTTTCACCATATACACTGTTTGACCATTTTTGTTACTTTTGATGATGAAGGAACATTTGTACTTGCCGAATATGCATCCAGTCCTGTATTATTGGGAAAAAGAAACTAACTTCTAACTGCTTTATTTCAAGAAAATGGAAATATTTGCATGCAACTCCATATCATGGGAGGACAATCAGATTTATGTGACATTTCATTTATCAAGTCAGTTGTTACAGCAGTTAGTAAAACAGAAAAGGTAAGACTTTGGTTAGAGACAAGAGACAGTTTGCAGGGGTGGCTGATACTTTTCCAAGACCTTCCAATGAGTGCAGTACTGACTTCCTGTGCCCGCCTCTATCAGGTGAAAGGCCATTCCAGTGCAACCAGTGTGGTGTCTCCTTCACCCAGAAGGGAAATCTGCTGCGACACATCAAGCTGCACACTGGCGAAAAACCCTTCAAATGCCCCTTCTGTAGCTATGCCTGCCGGCGGCGTGATGCTCTCACTGGTCATTTGCGCACCCATGCTGGTAAGACCGCTCCTCACCCTTTTCTCTTCCCTTTTTACTCATCCACTTCTGTTACTCTGAAGAAGATACTTCCTTATTCAGAAGTGCTTTAGTGATCTGGAAAAAAAACAAAAAAACATAATGCTTTTCATGATGTGCCTGACTAAATTTACTTTGAGAGAGTTCAATACTTGAGATAAACCCCTGCTAACATATTTTTCCCCGAATGTTATGCACGTCCACACTCTGTTTCACTGCTGTGTGTACTTAATCATCCCAGTTTGCCTCTGGCATTAATGTAGGACCTTGAAAAAGACTTTAATCCTTTGGACATCAGTGATCCCAGGACTAAAATATACTGCACATCCAGAAAGCAATTGTGTTGTATATACAGTGCATCAGGAAGAATGAAAAAGCCCTCGGCTGATTCAACATAATGAAAGTCTTCATAGTAAAATTCTGTGGAGGCTTTGTTAGTATGTCTTAAATGTTCCCCTCAGATTTTCTTTCTTCTAAAGCTTTGTGTTACCATGTGTTTGTGTATGATCTAGATAATTCCAGTAGCCACAATAGCCATGCTTGCTCGTTAATGAAAATCTCTGTCTTGTATTGTTGTTAAACAGATGCAATGGTGTGTTTTGTGTGTTAAAAACAGCACTGTGAGTGCTTTGTGGTTAGGTACCAAGGACATGCTGTTGCTTAGTTGCTTGACTCTCTAAGGAGGAAACTATCTGTCTGTTGAGAAACACATGGGAAGTGTTGACTGTCTCTCTCAACTGTAACCCACTTTCCTATCAGAGAGGATGTGCTCTCCCCTTTGTTGCACCTTTGAAATTAAGGTCAGACAATACTGTCATTTCTACCTGTGATGTCCCTATGGGGGTTTGCTCATACATAGTTCTGTTTTTAGGCAGAGGTACGTGTTTGGGTGTGCATCCATGCATTTTGGTTCATGTTTTGTTTATGTCTACAATCTCTGGCCAACTTCTTACTTGTCACATCCCCCAACCTTTTTTTTTATTATTTTGGTTTTTGAATTTTGGAATTGATGTTGTTAAGTTGTGCTGTCCTGAGTTTCTCTGACATACAGGGACTGACTACTCACTACTTAATTTTTTCTGTGTGCTGTAAACCTGGCAGCTTTGGCAAGGCAAAATGAAAGACAAGAGCAAAGAAATTTAAGTGCAGAACAAAAGTTTTTTGCATCTGGCTGTTAAATGTTGGGACATGATATTTTACTCTGATTGGTGGTTGACTGATGAAAAGACAGTGAAGGAAAATTATCCCTTGAGAGGCAAATCATTTTAAATTTTGTCATTAATAAGATCTAATATCCATTGACTTCCCTTTTATTAGCCAAATACAATCAGTGAAGTGAGTCTGAGTGCACTGTACAGAACATTTGCATATATAAGAATAGCAGCTGAAAGGTGGATTTGTCAGGTCCATCCAACATCTGCACAAGGCCATATGTGGGTGGTTATATAAATATGACAAAAGTAAGTGTATGTTCTGTGTGTACGTGAGAGATAGTGTAGATGTGAACCACTGAGAACAAGGGAGCGATTGTGTTAAGTTTCACGGCTGGAAAGCAGCAAACAAAATTATTTCCATGATGACGTTTCATTTAAAACTTACTCTTTCAATACCCAGAATAAATATTACTGCAATGACCTTGCAGGTACACGTACCCACACTTAAATAATATTGAAACCCTTTTTCATCAGCCACCACTTTTTTTTATCTGTCAGGGAAAAAAATTATAAAGAATCCCTGATGGTAAAAAAATAAAACCCTGGTTTCGAGTTCTGCCGATTCAATGTCATTTATAGACCACAAGAGTACTGAATGACAGATACTGCAGAAAGCCTATAATCATTCCACATCACTCGCTCTAAAACAGTGCCTGCTGATGTGAGATTGGCCATGATTGGCCATGTCATTCAAGTGGGCAAGTGGGCTTTATTTAACTCACGCAAATCATCGAAACATAGTCCAGGTAGGAAAATTTAACATCTCCAGTAAAGGAACCTCCACTGAGTAACTTGTCTTCTTTTAAATGCTTTTAAAAAAAATCAACATCCCCCTCTGTGGGAGAAAGACTGCTTACGTTCATGTGTAAACCATAGCCTACCACGTAATGTATGCATGTGTGTGATTCTGTCTATGTGTGTTACGGTCTTCATGGCTCAGACTGAAACAAGTTTGGTTTCTCTGTTCTCGCAGTATTGAGATCAGCACATCGTCAGCACATCTTCTTCTAGTAATAGCTGTCACCTTTATGCCAGTGAATGTCTTACTACATCACACTGCTAATGATGGCGTCTGGGTCACATTGGTATGCTTATGTGGCCTCCAGTTCACTCACCCCATTCACATTATGAGTCATTACACTGTTGTTTGAGTATATTCTATCACAGGACACAGACCTGTTTCCTCATCAGTGTGTGCCTGCATAGGATTCATTTTAATGCTGTATTACTGGATGATTCTTAACACATTTTTAATTCAACTTTTACCTCTGTATTAAAATGGTTCATGTATGAAACCTGTATGGTTACCTTTACTTGACAGTTAATGGCAAACATGAGTGGTCTGTGTTTCTAAATCTCCAGGTCAGCTCATAACAAAGTACCTCCCTGATAAACAATAATATCTTTTGACCATAGAAACCGGGTTTAAGTGTGTTTTGTTTCACTAATCCACTGATAGGCTACAGCAATAGACTGTGTAATTTATAAAGCACACTGGATGGAAGGATAAATGGGCTGGTGGCTCAGCTGAGACAGATGTAAAGAATATGTCTTCATCTTTCCACTTGTCTAGGTAGGAAGGAATGGAATAAAATAGAAATGGCTCAGTGAATCCCACTCCACCTCCATGGCAGTTTAACATTGGAGTTAGTGCCTACCACCACCATGGGATGCATGATCAACTCCGCTATTCACTCATTTTGTGGTACAGCAGTGGGAGTTAGCTTTATGTTTCAGAGACCAAAGTCTTTTGTACTGCAGACTTTATGGTGCAACTATCTCGCCCACAACTTCTTTCTGTCTGGTAACAGTTGTGTGGAATCCTCACAGTAGTAGTAGAACATTCATGATCTCAGAGGCTTGCTTCTGGTTTGCTTGTACTACTGACTGTTCACAGTAGGTACCACTACGAGTCATTGAAAATAATATGCTCTCCCTCGAATATCTTCACTTTTAGTTGGCAAACCACACAAGTGTAACTACTGTGGACGGAGTTACAAACAGCGCACATCTCTGGAGGAACATAAAGAGCGTTGCCATAGCTATCTGCAAGGTATCAGCTTGGATCCATCTGTCAACACTGGCCCTTACACAGGTAAATGGTTTTACTAAATCTGAAATCAGAGTAATACAGTGCAATGGAATGCATAATGAAAGTTTGATCTCGCAGGTGGAAAA
This sequence comes from Psettodes erumei, assembly GCA_016785225.1. NCBI lineage: Eukaryota > Metazoa > Chordata > Actinopteri > Pleuronectiformes > Psettodidae > Psettodes > Psettodes erumei. Next base: position 2,470,375 of record JAFBJZ010000861.1, read on the forward strand.
TACTATTAACATGTAGCTATGCTATGAAGCCTATTTATTTTTATCATTGGAGTGAATACACTTGTGTGTGGAGGAGATCCATTGAAACAAGGAGTCAAAGAAAAACTGATTCAAAGCACTTATGTTATTACGTTAATATAGAAGGTTTTGTGGTTTTATATTTTTAATTACTTTTTTAATGTGTTCATAAATGTTATATGTATAATTACCTGTACACATAAATAGTGCATTAATTGAATCATTAATTCTTTAAGTATTTTAGTCACACATATAGCAAAAAAGGAGAAAAAGAAAAAAAGTTGTGTTCATTAGAATAAAATTACTGCATGAATGTGTTCATCCCTATTTTAATTCCCTTGCATCCTCATCCATTCAAGCTGAGGTGCCTAAAGATCCAAGGCCAATGGCAGAGGCCAACATGGCTACCTTTGATCGGCCACCTGTCATTGAAAGGCTGCATAGCAACGTGGGCAAGAGGAAGAGCACCACACCTCAGAAATTTGTGGGTGGGTATTTCGAACACAGGCGGGCTGGCAAGCAACGGTTGTACAAACTTTGGTGTGGAGATACGCTCCATGAGGAGGAGCTTGATGTAGAGTTATTTAATTTTATTACATTTCAATTCCTCCATTTGGTTTTTATGACTCTGAAGTTAAGCCAGTGGCTGTAAATGAGTTGGTGTATTGTGTTCTGCACTGATGGATTACCGGGGAAGTAGCAATTATGTTGTCAAGTCAAGCCACATTATGACGAATATGGTTTTTAACTTCAACTGGAGTCCGACTCATGCAGGATTTCAGTGGAGTGCTAGTATTGGCATGAAAGGAATTTACAAGCAAATGCTGACAGAGTAATGTGGACTTTGCAGGGTCTTAGAATGCATTAATTTAATTCTGTTCATATAATATAACTTCCTATATTTACTTTATGCTAATAGAGTGGTGAGTTACATTCTTACGTAATTCTTTGTTTCCTTGCACAAATATTTTGATTTAGTTTATCCCTTCTTTGTTAGTGTTGCCTCAAACAACATTATATAATATCACACAGTAGCCATGTGCTACTTATGAGCACAGATTTTTTTTTCTGAATTTGGTTCTATTTGCCACACTATTAGAAAAAAGAGATTGAGCAAGCTAGAGCAAGCGGATGACTGAGAGGCAAGGAAATGTTTTTCACTCTGTGGTTACGTACACCTGTAACTTTGCCATTGCTCTTATCGAGAGAAAACAGCTCACCGCATCCCTGTTCTAGAGGGGTTAAACAGTGCAGCAGTAGAGGGATGGGGCTTTCCACCCCATTAGACTTGTACACACAAAACACCAAGTAAAAAATATGAAAAACAAGCACCAGAATGTCAGCAAGATAGAAATTTGACAGGCTAGGAAAGGAAATTTTGTGAAGTCACGCTCATATTTGTGCATATTATTTGTCTCTCTTGTTTGTGGCTAAAAGCAAGAGTGTTTCATCTTTGTATGCATTTGCATCTTGTCTTACAACTTGAAATTGCCACCATCTTGTTAAATCAGTCAATCCCAAGCAGTCATGATGCAACTCTATTTTATCCAGGTGAAAAGATGGTTCGCTACAGCTACCCTGATATAGGCTATGGGATGGGCCTTAAGTATGAAAAGCAGGCAGACCTGATGCCAGCCCACATGATGGACCAGGCCATCAGCAATGCCATCACATACATGGGATCAGACACCCTTCGCCCCATGCTCCATCATCCAGGTCCACCTCTCTCTATGGCAGAGGTGGTGCCCATGGTCAATCCACTCTACCACCATGTCTTGCCACTGGGCCAACGAACAGAGCATCCAGGAAACTGTGACACACTGCCACCACATCCACCTCAGCCCCATGACTTTGCCAGCCATCCCACCTCAAATGGCCCCACTGCTTTAACCAGACATGGCAAGCCACCCCAGTCAGGGCAAGAGGAATCTCCCAACAACAGTGGAGTTGACTCTGCTGACTCAGCTCGCAGCAGCCCCCAGGAGAGGCAGGGCTACCATGGGAGCAACCCCCCTCTCAGCCTCAGATCTCGAGCAAGCCCAGCAGTGGTCTATTCAGGTGAGCGGGTGAGAGAAGCATCACCAAGAATTGGGGCAGGAATGGGGACTGGGCTGACGCGTGTGGCCACAGAGAGGCCTGCGAGCCAGGAAGGGGTGCGGGTGTTTGGACGAGAGGGCCAGGAGTTACGAGCATTCCAGTGCGAGCACTGTCGGGTGCTCTTCCTGGACCATGTCATGTACACCATCCACATGGGTTGCCATGGATACAGAGATCCACTGGAGTGCAACATCTGTGGTCATCACAGCAAAGATCGCTATGAGTTCTCCTCTCACATAGTCCGTGGTGAACACACCTTCCAGTAAGCGGATGCGTAGGAATTAGGAGGAAGACAAAGAAGGGAAAAGAGCAATAGCCTGATATCAGTCCTTATTCCCAGAAATCTGAGACTGCACAGTTGAATAGCACTGTAGACAAGTGTAGCACAATCAAAGACTTCTTTTTAAGCTACTTATTGTGAATCAGAACAGTTTAACAATCACATGAAGGTATGGGCCAAAGACACATTTTCTACACATTTAATTAATAATTAAATGTCGGGGAAGGATAATAAGTATTTTTTTTCTCCCAAAATGTTCATGAATTATGTAACGGAGCAGCTGTCAAATGACTTTGACTAGTTTTTCTTTTTAGTTTTATTTGGAAATGGAAATGTCTCCTTTTCTCCTTGTCCTTTCACCCCCCTTGTGGGCTCACTGTGGTTGATCAAATTGAAGTTTCGGTTCAACCAGACAGATTGTCATGAGGAACACCAGTGGCAGTCTTTAATCCAAAAACAAAGATAATTACTGCAACTATTGATGGATTGTTTCATGATGTTAGCTGTTCGAGCTGAGATGAAATATGTGTTCAAAAAAGGTCAGATAACCTATGTTTAAGCTGTTTAGTCTATTGGACCCACTGAAACTAGCAACAGCCAATAATTATCAATATTTTTTTTTCCTTTGGACATGATGCCATGTTTAAAATAAGACAACTATTATAATACTGATACTATAAATATAAAATTGGACGTTTTGAACATCACCTATGAAGAGATGTGTCAATACAAGAAGCAAATCATTGTGTCAATAAACACAAACAAAACCGTATATCACAATTTTTAATTTAAAAAATGGTAATCATAAATGCATTTTTTCAATTCAAAAACAAATACCACCAAATGCTGCTAAATTTGGCACAATTTTATTAGTGCACATTTTATCAAATTTATCCATCTAATTTGCAAAGTATTAGCCAGAGTCAAGAGAGAAATTGCACTTTTTCTGACAGAAATGTCACATTTATCTGAATATGAAGTTTGTATTGAATCAAATCCAATATGCAGATGTGACACTGACAGATTGACATATTTGACCATTTGCAAATAAACGCTCGGGGGAATAAAAGAAAATTATTTCAGCATTTCCAATGCAAAGGTTTAAGGTTTCCAAAGGTTTTGTGGATAATGAATTTGGCATTCAATAGTGTAACAATTTTACATAACACACCCTTTAAACTTACATTTGTAAGCCTTTTAAATATATCTCATGAGACAAAATTTGATGCTTGTATTAACACATATTTCTCTTCATAGATATCAAACTCTTGTTCTTTCAAGGTGGAACAATTCATCATGGAGCAAAATCACACCAGAAGGAAAACAGTGTACAAAAGTGTAGCCTAATGGTTCCTTTCAGCCCCTTAACCTTAAACAGTTTTGCCATGGCCATCTTTTCCTCATCTTTTTCTCTCACAAAAGTGATTAGATCCTGATGACTCATGAGTCATAGATGCACACAGTGTTAGCACACAGTTAGATTTCTAAACTTTGAGCATCACAGTTTGGTTGAAACAAACAGACTTTCACATTTACAACCTAAAATGGCACAGGGCGGTAAAGCCCCTGCTTTTCTTTTGATGATATAAAACATTTAGAAGTCTTTTTTAACTACCTGGCTGGAGTATGATGATTTATGGGAATGGATACCATTGATGTACCTCACTTTATGCTTTAGGCTTTTCATTTTCTAAACCACTTTCTTATTTAGGGTGGATGGGTCTGTGTGTGTATATATAGTATAAGTGTTGTGCCTTTATTTTTCAGGGTTTGGGGATGGGGTCAGAAGGGGTATGCATTATCGGTGCTGTTTTTTTTTAGCACTCTTAATATCTGCTTATATGCCTGGTTTCAATGCCATCTTTTCATCCTATGTGTATGTAATTACAAATGCAGAGAAACATCACAGAGGTCCATGGCACCTTAAATTTTGCTGAGCACAGTTTGATTGAACATCTAACATGCATTGCATTATGGTAATTGAGGAAGTTCTTGATGTGTATGTCATGATGGTTTAGTACTGTAGTAGTATTAATCTGATCTTGTTTCAAACAGGCTGCTCATTCTCTGCTCCTCACCAACACCATCTCACACACAAGCGCCCACACACACACACACACACACACACACACACACACTAATGTCTTAAAACTTTCCAGGCACTTTGGGTCTTATCATGTTGCCACATTCATGTATGGCCTTTTACAGAGGGGAGGTAGGAAGGAGACCGCATCAGCTAGTGGAAAAATGAAACAAGTATGGTTACCGCATAGTACCACTCCCAGACCTGTAGCATTCTGAGTTACCTCTGTAAACCTGCTCATTAAAAGCTCATGTATGCAACATGTAAATGGAAAGTTGGGGAATCAGGCCTACATGTCTCTTGTCCATCATCTACAGTATGTTGAAGGATTACAGAGTTTGGTCCATGAGGCCAGTTGCAGCTCCTCCATAGTTACTGTTTCTGTAGGTGGAAGGACTCGGATATAACTGTGCTAGGTACAGTTGGCCGTGCACTTTATGTCCATGCCTTGCTTATAGGCAGCGTTGTTTGTTTGTCATAACATTAAATTGTAGTTAGAGTGGAAAACCATCACTGACAGAACACAGGTTGGTGTTTTGTTTGAAAGAAGCATCTTGGAGTTGCACATTGGCCATTATGACTCCACGTAGGTTTGGCTATGCTGCCTGATGAATGTGTTCTTTTTTTATTGCATTCAGTACTCCCAAGAAGTTTGGCATTATTAGTTTCACCCTGGTCAATATTCTAACATCATCAACAGTTGATTATGCTCTAAGGTTAAACTCAGTGATCTACATGTCTGTTCAATATTTACTCATGATCAAAAGGCAGCTTTTTCTCTGTTTACATGTTGCTTCTTTATTGTGCAACTGGTGCCCAGCTAACATAAAAATGTACTGTGTGTAAAGTATTGGCACTGGAAATTGTTTACACCTCGCAGCTGTTACAGTGACCCCATACATTCCTCTACTATATTGTTCCTGTATATATTTTTGAAAGCCTTATCTCTTCAGACAGGGGTCTTTCTAAAAACAACCCATATCTTATTAATTATTATTATTCTCTTTCATGTTAATGCTAGCCTGTTTGTTTTGTCTTAATCCCTTTCAGAGGGACCAGAAAAAGAAAAATTTAAATAGAAAAATTATATCAACTTGGGGTTGAAACAGCCATATGAACAAAAACTTAAATAAAAAAAATACTTCTTTCAGCGCTCGTGAGGAGTTTACTTGAAAATCAGAATCACTGGTATTGTTTCAGATTGTGGGTATGTTTTTGTAAATTTTGAACATGAGTGTGATAAATGTCTATTTTTCTGCTGAAATGTTACTGCAAATAGTTTTGTGAACCTAGTGTGTTTTTTAAGTTGGAAAAATGTTTACAAAAATGTAAAAGACAGGGTTCAGGTGCATTGCATTTTCTAAGAAATATATGAACGATGAATATTTTGGCACTGAATATTGACATTATCCCAAAAAAAGGTGTGCTGATTGATCATCTCTGATGTTGATAACAACTTTCTGATGTGAGGGCTCTCAGGTATTTGCATAGGTTGTGTATTTTTATGTCCTAAAATATGTGATTTATTTATCAAAAAGATGCACATTAATTGAAATTGTTTGGTAATTCCTCTTGACTTAATTCAGTCCAGTACTGAATATGGTGAAGGAAGTTGGAGGATTGTTCAGCCCCATTTTTCAACGTCAATGACAATATATGAAGACACACTGCAGTGAAGAATACAGTGTATATTTTTTAGGCATGGGTTTCTCTCTGTTAAAGAAATTATTTTACTGCCTTTCCTGTTTTGTCACTTTTGAAACAGGAAGTGGAATATATTGTTATATAGTTTTCTTCAGAATCTGAAAAACTTAATTTACTTGCAATTAAAAGATTTTATTGTGAGAAAATAAAATGCAGTGGTTGAATCTTGTGGACAGCATGCAAGAGCATATCTGGTGAAGTGACTGGACCACTAATGTGTGTTTCTCTGCCATGCTTTGGATGTGAATTCTATTTCTTGTAACTTTGTACTGTAGTAAATTTCTACAGTTAAGTGGATGCCCACAAGCATAGACAAAGATCAAGTTGTGCAGTGAAGCGATCTTCAGGTGACATATTTAGACTGATGTAATGGAATTTTTTTCTTTTTTTAAATGTTACTAATAGTGAGTCAGAAAATGTGTTCTTACCACCACAGTTCACTATATATTGCATAGGCATAGGCATATGCATAGGCATATTCAAATTCACTAGCTGTACAGAATGGTGAAGAAAGAAATCACATACCACATGCAAAGTCTATTTTAAGAGATTTTTTCCACTCAAATCTTAATAGGTCAGTTTCCTGGACATGAATCATGAAAGTTAAAGATTATTAGAGCGACCCTAATTGTGAAGCACTGCCAGTGTAACAGTATGCTAATGAGGCAAGCCAGTGTTTGTTTTATTTACTATCAAAAAGTAATCAGTCATGTGGACCACTGCTGACAGGAGCAGAGCCATATATAGACAGACTGAGTGAATTTATTTATTTAAATTATTCAAAATATTTTTGGCCTATCACAGAGGTAAATGGGCTCTTCTTCAAACATTTAACCTGAAAGAGAACTTAAAGCAGTACAATTTACTTTAAATAAATATAAGATGTCAGCAGTTTAACACATTGCTCTGGACATAAAATGTCTATAGAAAGAATAATTTCTAGTAATTAAGTAATTACTAATTAAAGTAATTAAGTAGTTAAATTGCAGTCAGGCATATAACACCATATTGTCAGCCTTCGAGGCTTGTCTGTGTTTGCATTGTAATGACCGTTGTTTAATTTGCTCCTTTCTTTGTCAATGAACAGGTGGGTTCAAGCATGTTGAAGCCTGAAAATGTCAGAGCAGTCTTCCTTACATCTTTCTCTCCAACGCACACACAGTCACACAGCAAACACACGCAAAATCAAAGCTGCCAGAGGGCGGTAGCAAATGCTGTGAAACTTGAAGCCTGAACAGACCCCAAACTGTATCTTTTCATCTTCAGATTCCTCTATTTACCTGCATGTCAGTTGATTGTTTGTTCCCATTGAGATCATATCTCTGTTTGACTCATACTTTCAACATAGGAGTGATACACCTACCCTCACATTGTTGTGCTCTTCTGGTAGAAAACGTTTTCTCAAATATTCCATCTATGGGGGGGACAATTTGAGAGCAACTTAAAGAAAAAAATGTTTTCACTCATTTCAAGCCACTGCTAACTTGATTACTTTAATGTCACTTACAGTGAAAACTTACTTACTGCTCTTACAAATAAGTTGGCATTGGGCTTTCAACCAAATTATTAGTAATTCACCATTCATGTGTGAAGTTTGAAGTAAAAGGTACGGTAATGTTTCATACAATAATATTTTCATTATTTATTCAAACTGCTTTTTATCTGGGGTCTGAGATCTGGATTAATGAACTGTTGAGTCACCTTCCTCAGTAAAGAAGATGGCACATGAACGGGCTGGAACCATGTGCCTATGAAAAGAGACAGGGTCAGTATGAAGGATTCAAACAATGAAGTAGTTTGAAGAAATCTTAACATTCCTCTCTGAGCCATGTTACATGTCTAAAGTTTAATATTGTCTAATATTTTGTTAAAACCTGCAGAACTTGAGACTTCAGAAAACTTTTAAGAATTTGGTCTGAGTGCTATTAGTGTTTTTCCACCTCAGGTCAGATGGCTGAGGCAGCTTTGTGGCTCTGGGTGCAAGACTTCCTCTGTCAGGTATGCCACTTCTTCTGCAGATCCTGTTAGCTGGTAAGTGGTATCAGGACGTGTCAAAAGCACCGGGAACTACTGCCATCCACACCTACATTCATGGTGCGTGCACAGACACAGTCATATTAACAGCAAAACACTCCTCATTGTGGCACTGGAGTCTGTCAAACATTTGGCCAGCGCACAGCATGTCCAGAGTGAACCTGGTTGACAAAAATATAGGTAAATATGAAATAATATGACTATACAGGAAAATAATCTTTGGCTGGATCAAATTGATATAACTTTTAAAAAACATTGGCTAGCTGATTTAAAAGATAACTGATAGGGTCATTAAATTAAACAAAAAAAATAACACCATCAACTCTTACTGTAGTTTCTGAGCACATGAGAATCAGTGTTCTTTTGTCTGAGCTGCAAGTGGAGTAGCCTGTCCTCTTGGTTTCAAGTTACAGAGCAGTTCCAGTTCTTTTTCACCGATTGTGAATCCTCAGCAAGGTTGTGCAATCACTAGGTGACAAGTCCTATTCCTGTTTTTCCTGCCAGGTCGTGCTGGATGTTTGGCCTGGCCCTTTAAACTTCACACATGCCAGTAACAACACATATACACACACACACACACACACACACACACACAGTTCACTTCTGTTACACACCCATATTTTAGGAGTTAGCTTAAGCACTGTACAAATGTGGTATCACATGCAGTAACTTTGTTACATGTTTGCGCTGCTTGTAATGTGAGAACCTGGGAAAAGATTAATGCAATTCAGAGACTGATTGGCATAATGTCAGTGTTGAAACACTGGAGGCAAGGTAGTGGAAGTGAGTGGTGCTCTTAAGCTTGAGAACCTGTGGGGAATACTGTTTTATTGGCTTTGCAGTGGCATTGTTGGGGATCTTTTCCACCAAAACACTTGGCTGATGCAACATGTTTAGTGGTCAGGCTGCTATTATGTTAGCAACTTCCATATTATTGTTTATGTTATGCCATTTTGTGTCAAAACATTGCTTAGCAAATTAAATTACATATTACATGTTTGCAGACAGCTGCACATGAGGCTACTAGTTTTTCTTTTTAGGCCAACTTTTTGACACCCTGTGCACAGACATCCTAATGTGAGTAAGGAAGACTCATTGCAAAGGCCTCTGGGTAATTTGGGCTGGTTTGTGGTCGGAGAAGCGAGGTCGCAATTTTCATGTGGGGAGGAAGTAGGACTGTGGGGGAACTTCGACTTTCCTTCCTTTGCTTACCAACGTTATGCAGCCAAGTCTAGTGGGGAGGAACTGTGGGGTGAACAACATGCACAGATAGACACCCAGAGAGAGGCCCTAAAGACAAAAACAATACTGTGCAGCTGCATCTGACCCCAGAAAAGACAGTGTGGATGTCTGAAGAAAAGCAAAACAGCTAAAGAAAGAGCAAATACAGCAAGTGCAGGTTGGGGAAAGTAGCCAAGAAAGCACATCAGCGCACACATCAGGCACTTCTTGGGAAGCCAGACTGAGGGAGTGGGAAACAGACAGAGAAACAATAATAGAGAAACTGAGAGAGACAGAGTGAGATGAATGCATCTGACACAGGAAGATAGAGAACGTGACAGAAAGAGAGAAAGTAGGGTTTTGTCGAGCAGTGCACACCTGCTGATCAGCTTGATCTATGAAAATACTGGGAAGTGAGATACAGTTTGAGGGCTGTCATGAAACAGACACAGGTTCGGTGTAGGAGCCTGACATTGGGATGTGGGGATACAGGCAATTGTGGTTTGATATAAATGGATACACAGCTGCAATGAACTGAACCGAAAACAGGAAATAAGTGTGATCACAAAACCTAGTCTTTTTTCCATGCAGACAAATAAAGAGAAGAAAGTTTCACTAATTCAGTGCTATATTCAGCCTAAACCTCTGTTCAGCCATAGACCGAGTCGGATACGTGATCACTGTCATTTCCAAAAATAGATTTGAATTGTAAATATGTTTGGGTTTTTTTCATCATCTTCAGTTTGACTGTGTCAAAGCTGCTATCCCTCCACAGAGAATATTAGCAGTTTTTGGGGGTGGGACATAAAAGGGGTCAACAGAAGAATCATGTTCAAAATGATCAAAAGTGATTTAAAGGGCAACAACACATACTGTAAACCAAAGTGCAAAACTAAATGTCAGCCCTTCAAGTTATTCCATTTGCATCACATTCACCTCTGCTGAATGTGGGCTGGGGAGACACTATGTGTTGGCCCCTCCCTGTCTTTTCGACATCACGTGAAACTACAGTCCTTGTACCGCCATAACACTTCAGCTGTACTTCATACTTTATGCTGACAGGGCTTTGACAGTACAAAAACTTAAGTTTGTGCTCTGCTTTATAGTCAACATGTGCTTGCTGCCTGCAAGGTACCAACACAGTGGGTCACACTCATGGCTGTTTCAGCACAATGATGCCGACGAGTCATCAGTGAGTCTGAAAGGTCTGGCATTACTGTACTTCTCAGAAGAGGCTGGGACAGTACTGTTACTCAAACAGAAATTTTGTCACTGCCATAAATCCAGCCATTATGATGATAATTTGTCAAATAAAAAAAACATATCTAGGTTTTTTTCTGTTTATAAGGCACAGAAATTTAAATTAACACCACACGAAGGTAGAAGTTTTTGAGGGTCGCAGAAGTTCCCAAAATAACAGCATTTATCAAATAGCCCAGTAGTAATCACATTAGTTCTTGGTGTTGGTTTTCTTGCTAATCATTTAGTGGAGAAAATGTCTGTGAGACTGTGCCAATCAGTATATCACGCATTCATCTTTGCTCAGGGAAAAGGCAGAAAGCGAGTCAAAAATAAAACCGTGCAACTGCCTTTGGCTCGCTTCTCACCTCTTGCTTTTCAAATGTCAGCGCTTCTCATGGAGTTGCAGCCTCTTGGGTCAAGACTGTAGACGGAAAGACTGACACTTCTAACCAACGCTGAGCCCTACCAGGCTGGGCCTCTTCCATTACCAGTATTGTACTGAACAGGCAAAAACATTGTCTGTCCATGCATAAAGAATATACCATGACACTGGAAAGCTACCCAAAATTTAAGTGATCATAACATAATTAGTAGACCCACCATAAAGGACTGTTTTTTTAAGACTATAATGGTCTATATACTTTAATGAGTTTCACATTCATTTTCTGAGCTTTGTTAATAGAAATATTCTTTTGTGTTTGATAAGTTAAACTGAGATCGTACAGTATCGTAAATAAAAAAAAATATTTCAACTTCCTTTAACTGTTTTTGTGTGAATCACTTCCACCATTTCACGGTCATCCCCCAGTGAGGTTAACTAAGGTGCGTGGCTCGATGCATGGCTCTCATTAGCACCATTTTCTGACACCAAAGTCTCACAGGTGACAACATGGGCTGAGAGAAACTGAACTGCAATGGACCAGTAATTCAAGTTATCCTGATGTATGCTGTTTTCTGTGCCCCTGTTAAATTCGCTCTATAATTACAGTGATTGCTGTGACAGAACATTTAACAGGCATCCTGTCACAGGGATATGACTATGCTGGGCATTTCTACAGTCCTGTCATTTAAAGAAATAATCAGGACAGGGAAATATGATGGAAAATCCCTGTTAAGATGCTAACTTTTGATATATTCACATCTTGCTGGTCACACAGGTTTAAATGCCAAGAAGCCAGTACTTTTTTCTCATTCCTTTTGTCTCAGAAACAGAATTTGGTGGTTTGTTTATGTAAATTGTAACTGGGCATTTTAATGCTATGATACACTGTTGTATATGTGACACTGTGTTGTTCATGTTATCTGGAAATGGAAAAGTCACCAACTGAACAGAAGATGAACTATAGCCTAAATGTAAACCAGGTTCACATCTGTTTTCACCTTTCTTAGCTTTTATTCTCATAAGGCACTATAAAATTTGTTTATTTATAGAAATATTTCACATAAACTGCCACATGTTTTTGCACTGTACATTGAGTTCAAGCTCCATACTGTGACTCCAGATAGCTTTATTCTCTATCGAAACAGGAAAAGGAAGTTCTATTAATTCAACCAGTAAGTTTTTCTTTCATTTGTTTCTTCAGCTAAAGGAACTTACCCTCTAAGATGTTCTAACACATTTGTGGTGCTATATATACTGTGTATATTAAGCTAAATGACTTTGTACATACTGTCTTTGTAATCAATTATTTTTTATTAGCAGATCTCTCAGTGGGAAGAACTGACTGCTGTGAAGCTTTGTGAGGTACAGTATTTCTCATCTGTACACATTGCACTCTGTTTTACACTCTTTTACACTTGGGCTCTTTCTCTCTCTCATTCTGTCTCTCTTTTTCCACTCACCAATAAGAGAAATATATATATAGAAAAACACAAACACATACATTATGCCTTCTATTTTCTTTCCTTTTTGCAGGAACTGCCATTTGACTTTCTTCACTGTTCAACTTCAGACACTCTCTCTTACTGCCATCCAGTGGTGACTCATTGTATCAAATGTAAGGTCGACAAAAAGAGCAGCATGCCATCTTTTTTGCCTTAGAATATAAAAAAGTTTAACAATGTTTAAATTCTTTCTTTTCCAAAACTTGCCAATTGAAATACTCGGTGTTAACTGTAAAGTAAAATATAGCAGTTTGGTTCAATTCCTATCAGCAGGGAGTTCTTGCAGATGCTTTGACAGCATTGAGTTACCTATGCAATCCCAATGATTGTCTGCACTGGTTCGTTCTATTTTATTTATTTATCCACCTTTTTTATTGTAACCTTCTGTCTGTCCATAACAGCTGCAGAGATACCCCTCCCAGCTCCCTCTCATCTGACAGTGACAAGAACATTTTCAGTTACATCCTGTAGATGGCAGCAGTGTAAAGCAAATCTTGCAACCACTAAGGCAATTATTCTTCCCACCTTCATCAGCCCAGCCTAATAGGGCAGTAGCAAGGCTTATATCAGGAAGCCATTTATAACTTGAGAAATGTCCTCCCTCTGTCTCATCCTCAGGTCTTACTTGACATTGTCTCAGTTGAACTCTTGACCGACCTTAATTTGCAACGTAAGCTATCCAATTTACAACACCTTCACAAGGGCACTGCGGTGCAGGCTTCACTGCACGTGTGTGCATCAGTGTTAGTGTTAATATAATACCTTTCATTAAAGCCATACAAATAAAAACACACAACACTTCCTGTAAGAATCTCAAAAAAATTAAACCAGCAAAGCATCCCATTAGAAAAAAAAAACAACAGAAAAACAAGGTCCTCACAGTCACATGAAAGAGCATGTGTGTGCATTTGAACTACACAGACATTTGTGCTCCAGGCATCATATGACTAATGTTTAAAGTCTGGTGTCACTTCAGTGAATCGACAAATATCTGAACTTTTGCCCTGCAGTTTCTTTCTCACTAGCAGAAACAAGATGTATCACCCTAAACCTGATCTGGTGGTTTCAGGGTTTTGAGCAATTCCATCACAACCCGCGGAAGAATTAGTCTGCTGCACTCAGTGGACAGCGAGCATTCGTCAGCAAACTCTGCAGTGCGATGCGACTCGATGGCAGCCAACGTCTCCCCTAATGGGAAACAATTACACACTCAGTGGCTTCTTCAGTGACTTCTGATGAGACTCATTCACTGAGGAAATGGCCACATAATCATGTGTGTGTAATGCGCTAACACTGCTTATTGCTCACTGAGTCAGACTTGTGCAGAGCCAGCCAGAGTTTCAGTTGACTCTTTAGCTATATGAGTTTGATGAGAGAAAAAAAATGAGGGGGGAACTTTATGTGTACAATGTATACATAGGGGAAAAATACCTCTTTTAATGTGTACTTTGTTTGTTTGCTGTCTTTGTGACCCAAAAGCAGAACACAGACAAGTCAGGTGTTTTAATCGACACACAGCAAGAAAAGAATGGAACACAGGTGGCTGCAGCAGTCACTAGCCTATGGCTGGTTAAGAATAGTTTGGGTGTGGCTGTGGGGGACCAGGGGAGCATGACGGAGGCTGGAGATTCTGGAGAGGAATGAGTGGAAAGACAAGGGTAAATTCACAGGTAAGCGAAGCAAAAAAAATAAATATATATATATATATATATACATGAGAGTAACAAGAGTAATGGCTTGAGTTCACACCATTTAGCTGACTGAACACTCTGGCGAGGAATGACTGGAGCACACCTCCTGTGCTCTGGAGTGATGAGATGATTGGTCCAGGTGTGGAGACTAGCCAATAGACAGGTGATTGAAGCCATGCCCACAGCACACAGAGAAGGAGACAGAGGGATGGGACACCAGAATCACGGGGAGTCAGAATGGGGAGGAATCCATGGGCTATAGGGATGGCAACAGGTAACAACAGGGGCAAAACAACTGGAGTCCAGACGTGGTTGTGACATCCTTGTCACTTAAAATGTGTCTCCACAAATAAGCCTCCCACAACGCCAAATTATTGCTGTTGCTTTTTCTTTCTGAGGAGACTAAGTCAATAAATTACACTGAGGAAATAGACACTTTTTATGAGTCATACCCAGCTGGACTACTGCATTGATGTAGACATGCCCAAATTTCTCCTCCATGCAGGTTGATGTTTTTAGCTTAAGTGATTTTTTTCATTTGGGCACAGACTGATTAAACTGTTACAACTTACTTCCTCAGTAATTCATTTCTAATTAGGAGGATGGGAATTGTGGAGAAATTGTTATCTTAAAAAACATCACTGATGCTATCATGAATGATGATTTCATGCTTTACCATAACTAAATGGCACAACATTAGCATCTAGTAATGTAACAATTAAGATAGCCAACATGTAGTGAAGGATTTTCTCACAAAACGCTTGAAATCTGAGAAAAGCTTCTGGCAGAAAAAAATAGAATTGATAGGACTTCATACGTTGCAGGTACATCTTCCCAAAAAGTGTCCATTAACAATGAATAATGATAAAAGCAGAACAGGAAGGTGGGAGGTGTTACTGATTAAATTTCTTATCAGTCAACATGTCAAATGATGTGTCATCTCAGTTTATCTATCCACTGTTGTATGTCTTGAGAACAGCCTGCAGCCCTAGATGTCGACTGACATAGATACAATCAGTGGCCATCTATGCCTCAAAATTGTCATCATGCCTCTTTGTACTAGTCATTATGGAATGAGAATCTGTCCCAGACTCACATCTGATCAAGAATGATTAATGATTCTATAAATACACTTTTTAAATAGAGTAGCATTTACATTGTTAATGGAATAAAGGCAAAAAGAGACAGTGTGGGTGTTAAATTTATATTTTTATAGAACTGTTTTTATCAGCGTTTACAGCCATTACTGTATGCCGTAGTGATATTGATTTAGTATTCCCTTGCTCTGTAAAAAGACTGAAATACTGTTGTGATAGTCTTTTAGCCCTTTCGTTGCCTTCCTGAGACAACTTCTGGATTATCGATTCAACAAACCATTTTATTTTGACAATAACAAATGCCTGTAAGTGTTTGCAGCTGTGGCATATAAGAAATGGAAATACATTATTTATTTATTTATTTATTGAAAGGAGTATTAATCTTCTTTCTCCCTTATTGTTTTGGAAAGATAGGGACACGCGCAGGCATGAAAGAAGACCTGTGGTGCTATCTGCTCTCACAGGGTCTTTTGTATAGTTGCATATGACTTTGTTTTTGTGCTGCTCTAAAACAGAAGGAATTTGAGTTTTGAGTTGCTGTTGAGACTTCATTTCGCCTACTGAAAATCCTACTTGAAATTTACTATTTCAAGGACAAAGTATCACCTGCAGATGCAGACAGAGGTCAGTGATGGCTCTTTAAGTACCAGTGTGTAGGATTTAACGGCATCTGGCTGTGAGGTTGCAGATTGCAACCCACTGAATACTCCACCCATTCCAAACGTGTAGGAGAACACATAGTGGCCTCCAGGTTATGTAAAAATGTGACAAGGCCCTCTCCAGAGCCAGTGTTTGGTTTGTCCCGTCTGGGCGACTGTAAAAAGATGACAGGCTCTGTGGAAAAGGAACTGCTCTCTATGTTGATATTGAAAGGGTCAGTCTAAGCCAATGAAAACATAACAATTCTTAGTTATAAGTGGTTTTACACTAATGAAAACATTATGAATATGATATTCAATTTCTGCCAATAGATCCCCCTAAATGCCACACACTTATCCTTGAAGATCAAATGAGTCAATGCTTTTCATTTTCTCCAAAGCCATGTAAAACATCTCCAAGGACAAGCATTAAAATATCTTTTCTCCTGGCATGTCTAGATCTAGTGTTACTTTACATTTCAAACATGGTTCAATTATTTCCCACAAATACTAAAAGCAAAGACTAAACTTATTCAACATAAAAGTAGAATATGTTTTTTAAAAATAATTAAAAAATGGTTAGCCAACAATCTTTGTTGGCTTTGACTAACCAGCAAGTCATCAGTACAGGAAACATATTTCAATTCTAAACTTCCTTCATCTCTGCAACTTGTGGCTGGGGCAGTTTATCATAGTGAAGGTTTATCTAAGTGTGGGGGAGAAGTGCTGTGCTGCAGGGAGAGATTGCCTTTACTTGCACGGCACCAACAGAGCAAAACAATGTGCCGCATGATAAAAAATTGCTTCATAACTCTCACATTGTGTGTCTGGCATCATTATGAGGCACAATAGCCTCTGGAGGGCCCCGGCTTTTATTGGCGTGCCTCTTGCAGCAGCAAAGTCTCATCCATTAAACAAATCAGGGGGTTATGTATTAGATTAGCTGTACAGCAGGCACCGGGGAATGCCTAGAAGAACACATGAAACCTCGTCTCATTCCCTCTCATAATCCCCTGGAATAGATTACCTAATTGACAGCATTAGGGTGATACTGTCAGAAGGTGCCTCTTAAAGTATAATGTATAATGAAAATACACAACATTGCTAAATTGCATTTTTGGTATTAAAATGATAAACGACAGCCATTTGGGGCATATTTAGAGTGACTCCCCTCTTCGGAGCGTGCTGCCAGGTCTCATTTTTCTATATTTCTTAATAAATTTGTGATGTCAGTGATATTAAAAGCTCATTTCTGCTGAGAAATATTTAATAAAATATACTTTTGTGTGATGGGAAGCCAATGTCATACAGAGAGGCAGGAAAGTAGTTGGTGGCAGCTTGGATTGCCCCCCCCTCCCCTTCCCCCCACTGTGCCACTGAGCTGGTGCTATGACCTATGAGGTGACAAATGGACTGCCCCCCACTGGTGAAGGGTCAATACTACAGCAGAGGTTCAAGAAGCGCCTCCTCACAGTTCAGTGCACTATTCAGTCCGCAACTGAGCTGAAAACTGTAGAACCTTTTGACTTTCTTCAAAGTGAAAACCGTCTGCATCCCATTTTCTTGAAGTGCTAGGTATACTTGGGTAAGTTCATCTTACTGTTCCAGGATCAAAAAAAGAACAACAAATAATAAAAAAAACACCAAGCCAGGCAGTGTGTGTGTGTGTGTGTGTGTGTGTGTGTGTGTGGGCGAGCAGTGCACCTCCCTATTAGAGGCAAACAAAAGCCTTGAACGATCTCTGGGGAGGAGTGACCTGCCTTTAGTTAAAAAAAAAAGGATATTTATGGACTGGAGTCGATTGCTGTCCGGGGCATACAGTATACTTTGATGTGATGTAAAATTAAAAGGATGGTAGGCTGACTCCTCAGGTCAAAACAAACACTTGCTTTCAGAAGAGCATACATATCATACTTTTATCACTAAAAGACCCGATAATGACAGAATATAAATGAACAGACACAACAAGAACTTTGCACTTTTGGTAAACTGAGCCTAACACAAACAGCACAAGGTATTAAACTAATTAGTGTATGTGTGTGGAGAGAGAGAGACAGAGAGAGAACTTAGGGTGGTGGTGGTGGTGGTTGGAGTGCATGATTTCTGTCCAGATGTTTGGACATATTGTAACTCCAGGAGGCCTTCACCCTTCCTCTCCAAAAGTGCAAAAGTAGGCAGCAGCTGGTTCAGAAAGTAATAACCTTTTGTCACATTGTTTCCTGCACTCCCATTATCGCAGTTATTTTTTCTGTCACTGCAAAGTCACTGCTTTCAAACTATTACAAATAGCTCAGTGGGCACAATAATATCACTATCTAAACGTTCTATTTGACTTTTATTTGTCTCATTTACACCAAGCCACCCCTGGGGAAACGATTACCCTGGATATGGAGAGATATTGCCTTCAACAATAATGTTGTCTGATAAGTGATGAAAAATGGAAAGCTTTGCTTAAAATGCAGCATAAAAAACAACTTCTTGGTTAGAATTTTGCTGTCAAAATGCCTTTTCTTCGTTGCCTGATTATTTTGTATCAACAACTTTGGACAGAAAGAATGAATATTTTGAGGTAATGGATCTACAGAGAAAACAGATTGAATCACTATAAATCTTGTAAGATAATATATAATGAATTGTACTGTAGTTCTGAGCACCAATGTCCCTGCAAAGTGTTCGGTATTAAATCTGCAGTTCCAATATGAGACTACATCTGTCTTTATCAAATCTGGATAAGATCTTCAAAGGCGCACGAGAAAGCCACCTGTAAAGTAACATCCAGCTCGACTTTACTTATTACTTATTATTTACTACTCTGTATTTCTCGCAGCATTTATCTCCACCGTGTTCGGCGTGACAGGTGCAATGGGACCGACTCACAAATTCAAGGGGTTTTGGCGTCTTATGTCAGCCAATGGTCGCTCGTATGGAGATGTGGCCGCCGGGGTTTCGGGTGATCGTCGGGCACCTGTGCCAATCACAGTGTCTGTAGGAGGAGTTAAAAGGATCGGAGGCGTGTCTGACGGATACGAGTCTACAGCTGCATACTGTAGCCAACTCGGGGAGTAATTGCACGAGTACTGCTTTATACTGTTTAGACAAGCTTTACAGTGCGCGCGTTGGAAACTAATATTCGACCATCTCTGCTTTCACGACAGTCACAACTAAGCCTGCAGGCACCGAGAGGCGCGGCGGAAATCAGTTGAACAAACTGCAAACTAAGTCAGACGCGACCGAAGTCCCCAAAGTCACAGGCTGAAGAGGCTTCAAACGCAAAAACGATTCATCCTTTCTGGCTGCTTCAAGGAAGGATACGCCGCTGGACATGTGAATTTAAAGGAGATAATTGCCAAGCACAACAATGAAACCAACGAATGTCCCGTGTTGCTTCGGCTTTCTTCTGACCTGCCTCCTGTTTGGGTCGAGCTCTTCTCAGTCAGGTGAGTGAACACCATCCATCTGCTGCCGGGTGCGCAGCGTTGTCTCTGTGGAGTTGGTCGGTGCGCACTGAGCGCAGCGGCACAGCTGTCCATGGAGCATACTTCCCCCCCTCATTTTTGTTCCTTTAACGCATGTAACGCCGGCTCTGACATATCCAGTCCCCTCTGCTGTGATTTTCAACATCAACCTTGAGTCGTAGTGTTGGAGAAACAATTGCACTGGAAGGGGCTGTGGTACGGAGAGCACTGCGATACTGAAACACAGGTGACAGTCTGAGCAGACTACAGGTAGTGGAAGTGCATATGTATCTGTTGTGTTAAACTGAATTAATCCAAGCGAGTGAGTTGCTCTGTCTTCGTGCACAGAGCGGCACTGTTGAAATTGGATAGAAAGGAGAGCATTTACTGTCCACCACGCGTGTCGTTTAGACACAGTGTGGACAAACATTGAGGAGTGACAGCCTCGCTTTACAGCAGTCCACTGTGTTGTCTTCCCTCCAGTAGATAAACATCCTTTCTTCTGCCAGTCTCTGTTTCAAAAGTTCATTGTTTGTTGTGTTCTCTCTTCTCCTGCAGACTACTGTATCCCAAAAAAATAAGATGTAATCCCTGCATCGTCTTTTAGTTATTTGAGATATCGGTTGAGGATAACTGTTTGTATCTGCAAGATAGACTTTTCGGAAGCGTTGCCATTTCAAGGACGCCAGTTTATTCGAAATGCTTCAAGTTCAAGCCTAGTAGGGACTCGTCTGGAAACCGTCTATCGCTGTTGTGGTTTTGTACCGATTTGTGTAACTCCCGCACCTGTGCAAACGGCGATAACTGGCGAACATTCATCCATATGCATTCTGTAATGGGGATGAAAGCAAAGCGGATTACCGTGAAATTACATTATTCCTGATTTCAAAGTGAGGGCCCTCGGGGATCATGTGGACCACAGTTTGACAATCAGCGTTGTAGCGCACTTGACTATCGCGCTGGTAGTGGCAGTACCATCTGTACGGCGCAGCGGCGCTCTTTACGCGCGGAGGCTTAAAGGTGCGCGCTCAGTGATCGTGTGTGTGTGTGTGTGTGTGTGTGTGTGTGTGTGTGTGTGTGTGTGTGTGTGTGTGTGTGTGTGTGTGTGTGTGTGTGTGTGTGTGTGTGTGTGTGTGCGTGTGTGTGCGTGTGTGCGCGCGCGCACACGAGGTTTGCAAATAACAAATATTCACCGACTAGACAAAAGAAAAACACGACCACCAACTTCATCATCCTCATTATCAGGCAGGATGACGACGGAAATTTAACCCGCATGCCCTTAATACAAATCGCTTCCCCGTCCAGTGCCCGAGTGATGTTTTTTTCTCTCTGAAACTATTTTGACCACCAATTACGAGTGAGTGTTGATGTGGCTCATGTGACAATTGGATTAAACGACAAATTGCGCGTTTATCTAAATAGAAATTTTGCCGAAATCGTAGTGTAGTTTTGAGTCCTTCGATTTCGCAGTTGCAGGCGGTGTTGAGAACCTGCTCTGGACGTGAGATGATTCCAATTGTATCCATTCTATGTCAAATTATTCCGCACATGGTTTATATTTCATATAAACCATATTTCATAAGAGAAGTGAACCTCTTTTTCAAACTATCTCTGTTCCATTGACACAGCCTGTTTTAAGAGAAAGGCACTATATTCGAGACATTTTTGTATTGTGTGCCCTTAAATTTGATTTCATGCGCACAGTTAAATGCACAGGCCCAGCGTCCATAACCTGTAATCTACATGGCAGGCAGTGATTTAAATGTAAAGGTTGTGTGCGAAAAGTGTGTGTGTGTGTGTGTGTGTGTGTGTGGGGGGGTCTCTGTCCTGTCCTGTCCTGTCCTGTCCTACCCTGTCTATCACAACATTTCCCTGTGTTACATTGTCAATCAAATTAATTATATCTAACGCTCTTCATTATTTCTGCTGTTTCGCCTTTTAAAGGAATGCTGGAGAAATATTAAACCCCCGCAGAAGGAAATGTATACTCAAGAGACAGTTAGGTTTTGTGTTTGGGCGTCATTCAGACCAGTTACGAAAAATGATCTCATTTTAGACATTTTTTTTTTACTTATCTGAGGAAATTTGGATTTTTGCAGTCAAAACACCATACGCCAGTGGTGTGTTTTACAGCGCGTGTCTAAGCAAGCTGTAGTTTAGGGAATTAAATAAAAGAGCATCTTATTTTAAAGAAGAAACGGAAATAATAATAGTTTAAAAAATACTATTCGACTGCTTGACGCCCCGGTGTTTCAATAACCTGATTGATGTGGGCTATTTTTCGGAGAAATCCAGCATGAATGTGACGGTGGTATCACACACATGGGCAGCCTGATACCATCCCACGTAGATCCCGGGGTCTTGTAAAAATACATTTGGAAGTTAAAGCAACACAAAAGAGGGCTTCGCACACAAAAAAGCAGATTACATAAATCTCAGTGTGTAATTCAGCGTACATGCGGATTAAGTTTTGTCAGCGAAAGGGAATTGGCAGAAAGAGGCAAAGTGATGTGTGTGTGTGTGTGTGTGTGTGTGTGTGTTTGTGTGGACCTATGTGAACCTCCGCTCGCAGTCTACTTGTCTGCGCGTTGTTAAAACAACAAGCGTGCAAACTCACGCGCACCTGCACAATCGGTTTTTGATAGGAGCTTGTATCTCCCCTAATGACTCATTAAAAACGCAATGCGCCATGATGAAGTGGGCTAAACTGATGTAAAATTCCATACCATTCATGTTTGACATTTCTCTCAAATGCCACCCTACAGCTACAGTGAAAATCAGAACCTTCTCGAATTTTTATGTTTTGGTTTATTACTGGAAATCTCACAAATTCTATGATCTCCCCACAGCACAGAGACAACCATGGGATCCTGGTTTAAAACAAATATCACTACACTCTCCTCTCCATTTGACTGCAGTTATATGCTGGAGCTGGCGGACTGAGGTGGGAAATGCATAAGGTTGCTGATTTGCAAACATATGGCCATAACCCAAAACTCTATCAGTGTCCATGGATATTCACATATTTTATGCGCAGGAGTAAATCTTTTCCAAATGCATGGCTTGTTTTTGTGGTGTGTGCATGGTTATGCACATTATGTTGGTGGGGGCAGATGGGGGACTGCAAAATGGTGACATATCATCCGAAAGCAAAAGAAACAAAGCGAATTGCAAAGCAGAACTTTTAAGTAATACCTTTTGCCTTCTTTGTTATTTCAAACATGTATTTCAAACATGTAACTGCTCTACAGCATACTTGGTGCAAAGTGTGCACTTCTTATTGGAGCCCCTTAATTTGCATGGTTCCCTCCAGATTTCGCCAGTTGGCTACTCTGTGCTGAATATCAAGCTTCAACACTTGATTGATATGTGATATGATATTGGCTGCATGCACCGTGCATGAAGAGGACGGGCTATTTGCTGGGCTGAATTTGTGCTGGTCCTCAGACTACCTGTTTGCAGAACAAAAATAGTAATGTTGAATATTATGTAAATCATTTTATTTTTAGCTATTTCATGTTCTTTATTAGTTTAGATGTAGGCTACCATAAATAACAGAGGGCGATCCTCTTCCTCCTCTAAATGTAGGTGCAAGTTAGCTCTGAGTGAAACACATGCTAGGTAATTCAGCCATTACCTACACAGAAAAAGGACAGGGCAAAATCTGCATTGCACTTGATAAAAGTGGATTACGAGTGCTGCACTGCAAAGCAAAATGTCAAAAGGTGGTTCAATTGTTATCCTTTTTCACAAGAGAAGCAGAGTTGCCCGATGACGCTTCGAAACGAGTCAGGCTGGCAACAAATGAGGACATTGCGTTGCTAATGATAGCATGTGCTGCTAAGGCTAGCATTTTGGAGTAAGTGAAGACAAGCATGGCAGCAGCTAACCAGGTTCACTTCAACAGCAGCAGGGGAGTACCACAGCAACAGGAGGAAAACCCAGCAACAAAACAGTTTTTTCCCTTGGGGGGTGGGGGGGTGGGGGTGGGGTGCATATAACAAGTTCACTGAGGAGTGCTTCATGCATACATTGGGCTGCCATGCCAATCTTTTAATAATAAGAACTGAATTTTACAAACATTTGTGTGATTCTTCTTAATTATTGTTGTATTAGTATTGTATCATATCTTTTCAGCGCCGTGTTACGTATGCGTTCCGGGACCTGCGCTTGCTCTGTCACCTCTCCGCTCTCATATACAATACGTTGTGTTTCAATATGCTGCGGCCAGTGTTGATACTGTGGCAGGCCGCCACATATAAGTCATTGTATGGAAGACACTGCACAACGTAGATAAACTACATCCTTAAATGACCCTGTTTTACAGCTCCACAGCTCGGTGGTTACTCCCTGTACTACATCCTTGATTTTTACAGTGGCTCCCACTGTTTACAGTATTGAATCTGACAGGGCACTTCCAGTGTGTGGCTGATATGTGAGTTCATAGTATATCAAAATGTTAACAGGGGGTCGAATGAGGCATAGAGAGAAACTCAACTCGAAAAAGGGAGGCATGGGGATCACTTTCAGTATCACCGTGCTGTAGACTGACGCTTCTTGTTCACTTCTTTTTTTTTTTCATACTGAAGCAATGGGGAAAGCAGTGTGCCCACACAGTTCCACATCACCACAAAGCCCTCTTGCAGTCATATCTTTGCCTGCCTTCGCCTGTTAAAGGATCTTTGACCCTCCACCGGCACCAGGCTTTTTATTAGAAGAATGGCATTCTTTGATTAGGTGGTGATCCACTTCCATTTATTGGAAAAAGGGAATGTGAACCTCTGTGCCTTTTGTCTCCTCTGTCTCAGCCTGGATGAGCAATTTATGGCCATTAAATTTGTGACAATTTGACAGCAAATGATCTTGTTTTTCTTTGACAAATAGTTAAGATGACTAGACAAAGTTGATCAATGATGGCTGAAAGATGAAATGTGAAGTTTCAGTTCATGTGACTTATTCAAAGTGAATGATACCATTATCGTTTTCCTCTTTTTGGTGAGTTTTTTTTTTAGTTTGACAATGATAAAATAGACAAAAAGACAAAATAATGGTGTCCTATTGTCCATACCTTTCCATTTGTCGTTGACAACACACATACAAAAAACAGATTTGAGATAATTGCTGTAGAATATGAATTCTAACCATTATTATTGTGTTTTCCTCCACTGGGGATGTAACCCTGCAGTCAGAGAATAAAACCACCTTCCTTTTGTGTAATCTACACTGTAGTTGCATCGCAGACAAGTGGAAATCATTAAGTTTCTGATAAATCTCTCCACTTCTCAGCAAACAATCTATTTTGAACAACTGGCATCAATAATACATGGGTAGCAGCCATAAAGCCACCTAAGAATCCCTAATGGAAAAACCCGTCTTGATATTTCAACAGGGACTGGAAGTGTGTGACTGGTATGTGCAGTAGCATACTCAATAGTGAGTCTGTTACCTTATTGTCTGTAACAGTGTTTTTTTTTTTTATTAGCTGCTGTGATATTACTGTAATATTCTTTAATTACTGCCACAGGAACTTAAAACCTTTACGCTTTTGTCAGATTCTTCAACCATGTATTTGGCTGACTGGGATGTCTTCATTATGGTTGACAAGAGGCTGTTGAAATAGCGTTTCCCTGCTGAAGACACACCAGACGCTGTTGTCCAGTTGTGACATGTTGATGGCCTCATAACGAGTCAAACTGTCTGCAGCCCGGAGAAATGATAGGATCATATCCTATGTGACCTTTTAAAAGCGCCAGACCCTCATTTATCACTTGCAGTTATAAGTGCACCATGCATGCGCATTGTGTGTTGCTATGCATCGTTGTCGACTCGGCTATTAAGTGTCCTTTTTTTGTGACGGATGTCATAATTGGATTGGAGCGTCACCAGTGTCTGTTCTCGCTTAATGTGGCCAGCTGTTTATCACACGTGCATTTAAAATGCAAATTCTGTGTTTGAAGCGTGGTTTACAAGCAATTAGATTACTGCAGATTCGATAAGGTTTGTTGAAAATGAATGCCTGTTGTCGTTGTTTTGCTCCCTCTGTGTTCCTCTGCTTTTATGGTTCCTCCTTTTTGCTTTCGGTCAATTGAGTGAGCTTTGTGTGTGCAAGTGAAAGAGAGAGAGAAAGAGAAAGACGCAAATAGCCTCTATGCGACACAGGCCCTGAGTGCCGAACACACTGCAAGCAAAGTCCTTCATTAACAAGGTAGCGCCACAAACACTTGCATACACGAACACACAAAGTGAAGTCCTGCTTGATATCCTCGACAATATACCACAGCT
Organism: Psettodes erumei; assembly: GCA_016785225.1. Lineage (NCBI taxonomy): Eukaryota > Metazoa > Chordata > Actinopteri > Pleuronectiformes > Psettodidae > Psettodes > Psettodes erumei. Next base: position 2,496,101 of record JAFBJZ010000861.1, read on the forward strand.
AGTTTAGACGGAGCGAGGACTGGGTTTCAGTCGTGGCTAAATCAATCCGCTGCGATTTAATTAGGTTGGCAAATGTGCGTTTAGGGCCACCAAGAAGAGCTCGCAGCAGGAAAGATTCTCAGGGAGTCTCGTTACATTCAGCCCTTCTGAGTGTGCTGTAATGGAATCGACAAAAACAAAACTCAAAAACCCCTGCTCAGATGGGTTGTATTTGTATCACTGCTGCTGCAAGTTCACTATCAGAGCGTATAAGTAGCTTGTACAAAAAGGATATTATGTTATTTAATATAAATAGACAAAATAGCTCCTGGCTCAACTAGCACTGTTTTTTTCATGTCTAAGTGAGTAAATCAATGAGCAGAACCTAATTTAGCCTTACTTTAATTTAAATTACTTGGAGAAACCCAAACAAGAAAACCTGAAATAGTTAAATAGTCAAAATTAAAAAATTTTTTAAAATGGTATGTTTACTCTCTAAAATTCATTGTCCACAAAAACACACAACAGCATTGACAGTAATGTCACAGAAAACAGAGACATGAAAGAAACGATTGCATCAACATTTTCATATTAAATTTGTGACACATCATGCATAACCTTCTTCAAAATGTTGCAGGTGGTTGTAAATTAAGATTCGCTTAATTCGATTAATTTTGTCCACCCGTGCGGACCGGTGCCGGCCTGCGTCACCCACTGGCGAACGCACTCCCGATGCTCACTCGGCACACGCACCGCACACCCATGCACTAGCACTGCCTCCACCCTAGCCCATAGAGTCAAGCGTGTGCGATCCAGGACCTTGTAAGCATTGCTCCTTTGCTCGCTATACAATGTCCGTGTCAGGGAGTCTGAGCATGTATGTCTGTCAGTTTGTGTGACTTTTTGATCCCCTTTGTTGCTGTTGCTGTTGCTGCTGCTGCGGCTCTTCTCACAATAAGCCTGTCTGTCCTCCGCGTCCACCAGGGGGGCTGCAGGAGGCTGTCAGGCGCCAAACCTTTTGACAACCTTATTTCGAGGGTTTGGAAATGTGGTGACAAAAGGTTCCCAGCAAACAAGCGAGCGCGCTGCATGCACATCGGTGTGCGTTGCGACCGTTTGTGAATATGGCTGCATGGTTTGAGGGATGGAGGGTGACTGACAGACTAACCATGCTCCAGAGACTGTCGTTCTGCTCCAGTGTCTGCTTGTTCCTCTTCCTCCGCCCACTCTCTGCCTTCATCTGTGGCTTTGTAAGCCTCCACATAATGTGGGAGCATTAAAATGACAATGGAAATTATGGCTAATCTTTGTTAAGACACACTCATTACCGCCATGTTTTTGAATGAGAGTCCGACGACTTGGTCTGCCATGTTTTTTCTTTCTCTGAAGCGACAGCCTGACATTTTGGAGTGATGCGTTTTATTCCCTTTTTTCCTTTTTTTTCTATTCCTGCTCACAGTTAATAATGGTGGGTGAACATATGAAAGGATGATAATAGGCTGACAACTTGGGCATGAAAGACTAGCTCTACCTTCAAACGAGCTTTTCATGCACTTCTGCATGTGGGTGTGTATTAAAGGGCTGATTTCTCTCAACGCTCTCCCTCTCCCGTCTCTTTCCTCTTTTAGTAATCCCCCTCTAAAATATTCATAGCTAATCTGCATTTACAATGTAATTACAGACGGGCTTTTAGTGATATCGGATATGGCCGACGGAACACGGGCTTCACGCGAAATCTTGATTTGGTGATTTGTGTGCGAGAATAAGTACGAAACATCCTTGGGGTGTGATATGTGGTCCGAGGTTTGAAGTTTTTCTTTTTAATGAATGAAAACAAAAACTATATTTTCTTGCCTGTTCAGTGTGTTTAGAACAAGAGTTCCTGGTCTTCTCAGGCTCAAAACCCACATTCCGGAAGAAACTGTTCACTGTCTGCGATACTGCTTTGCACAAAGTTATTATCGCAGCTCCAGCCCAATGAAATATGTCACCAAACTATCCCCTCTGTCATTCTGGTGTGCCCCCTACTCCTCAAACCCCGTTCCCATCTTTTGGGTGCTGCTGGCCTCCGTTTAGTGCTAATGGGGCAGCGTGCCCTGTATGCTATTCTTGCAGGTCGATTTTTCACTTGTGTTAGGGGGTGGGGTCGGGTGTGGGGGGGTTGCGTCCTTTTAAATGAAGCACTTGGCGTTTGTGACCTGTAATAAATGAGTTTGCAGTCAGTCATGGCAGCTGTAAGGAGACATCTGGGAGCAAGAGAGGGAGAGAGAGAGAGAGATTCAGACTTTACTCGGGGACGGTTTATCTATGTGAAGATGAAAAATGGCTGCACCAAAAGTGCTATCACTTATACAAAAAAAAGAATATTAATATATTATCCTATTGTAAAATTGTAGCGTATGACAATACAAATGCAGTCAACGAAAGGGTATACTGCAGAGAATCTTATTGCAAGACCATTGAGATTAATATTAAATCACAATGACGTCACGGCTGAATACAATTAGAGAAAAATGTGAAATTAAGTACAAGGACCACAGTGTAATAATAAAAAAATTAAACAGAATGAAGGATAAAGAAGGACAGAATAAAAATGGGCTGAAACAAATAAAAGCAAAAGGAAAAAAAATCCATTTTGATTTTTTACTTCACACCGGGGAAGCATATCTCTCAGCTCTGCTTTTCCGATCCGATCTATATCACTTCCCAACAAACATGGAAAAATCAGATATTACAAATATTCTAACAATCAGAATGGTAATCTTTTTTTCATCTTGTTTTTTTCCTTTAAACATTTTGACCTTTTATAAAATGACTACTGGGGTCACTGCGTTAATGCTAAAAGATCAGTTGAGTTCACAAAACGTGTTTGGAGAGTTTGGCATTGAGATATTGATTTTGTTCTAAGAAGGGGAGAGTGAGCCAGAAAATACAGGAATCTCAGTGCTTGGAGGAGTAATCATTCAGTTGTTACTATTGATCAGCAGCTCTTTTAAAACCCACAATATGGTCATTCATGCCCCTTTAACATCAGACAAAGCTACACTCAACTCCAGCTACAGAATTCCCCATTTGGTACGTCTGCTCATTGAGGTTTTCAGACTCGGGGAGATTAGTATCTGCTGGACAGATAAGAGCATCTTTACAAATGCCGACTGTTTCAGTGAGCTGAAGTTCAAATTTTTATGGATTTGCTTTAAATTTGCTATGTGTTGTTTTTTGTTGTTTTTTTTCAAAGTAAGAATTCCCCAAAGCAAGCATTTGGGACTCTTTCTGGCATGGTGCAGCTGATGCTGGTGTGAAGCAGCAGTCACCTTGCAGCAGAGCAGAAATAGCGCAGCTCTCTTTCCCTGGATGTGAAGGAACATAAAGCACAGAATGAGAGGAGCAGGAAAGGCAATTGACCTTGGCTGCTTTTGGGGGCTGGCTATATAGCCATCCGGATGGATGCTACGGTTCTGCAGCTTGGCAGAGAGGGAGGGGAAGAAAGGGACAATGCTGAGTATGGCATTTACTGTTCAGTGTAGAAAAGCTGTTTTTTTAAATTTATTCATATAGATTTTGACCATACTGAAAAAAATACAAATCTGGAGATTCTTCTTTTTCATAATGGCACAACCAAAGTTGATCAGAGGCCTTAGGAATGTAGTTGTCTTTTTGTGGAGTTGAGTTTTGTACAATGTTGGAGAGCTGTAAGTACAGGCAGCAGCATTGTGCATGTGCACTTGTGGCCATGTGCTTGAAGGGATGGGATGGGAGACGGACCAAGTGCAACCCAGGTCCAAAGTCAACTGGACCATTTCGCCCCGCTGTGCTCGACTGTTTACCTGAGACGGGGCGCTTTATCTCAGCCAGTCACTAGTGCATGTGTAAACACACAGGGGGGTACACTGCATATCATGCTGTTTTCAGCCCTCCTGCCTTTGTACCAAAACCTCTCTCCCACAGAGAGACATTATCCCCCGATGGCAAGGTGAATGGGTTGCTGATATGAGATTATTTGTAGCAGCCAGAGTGAAGCAGAAACGAAGGGATGAGGGGAGCGAATAAAAAAGGAGCGAGAGAGGGAAATTCTCCTAATTTTAGCCAAAGAAGGGCAGGCAGGCAGGCGGCCGGGTACACAGGAGGAGAGGTGTCTTTCGGCAGGGATGGGACATGGGTGAGTGTCTCGGGAGTCTTGGTTAAAGTGGTCGCTATCACAGGAGCTGGACGGACAATTAATCAGCAGCGGCCCAGAGGGGGAGCTGGGACTGTGACAGGGACACTTCATTCTGCGCAGGACACACACACACACACACACACACGCACACACACTCATGGATCTGCTGACAAGCTCACCCATAGCTTCTTCTCACCTCTTTCTCTCCACTCCTGTTCTCACGGCTTATTTTGTTTCTTCCCCCTTGTCCTCCTTTCTTCCCTCGTCTCCCTTCTTATGCTCCTGTTTTTCTTCTCTCCTTTCCTCACGTCCAATTTCCCTCTTTCCTCTACTCCCACTGACTGGGCTCTCGTGGCCCTTATTTTGCTTCACGTCTTTTCTCCTCCTCCCTCCTTGGACAATGTGTTTAGCTCACCGAACCGCTTTGATTAGAATTAGTTAAGAGTCCCTCTTGTGACCTGACAGCTGCCTCCAAACTCTGTAAGAGTTGGAGCTGCTTGCGGCCGTAGAGGGAGACAGGGAAGAAGGGAGAGAAGAGAAATAAGGTGAGATAGGTGGGACAAGTGCCTATACTTCACCTTAACTGCACCTCCTGTCTTCCCTTCGCTCAGCCCTCCATTTCTGCCTTTCCACCCCCGCGCTCTCCCCGTGACTGGTGCTGAGTGATTGATGGATTCAGATTTGACATGGCCCGGTTCACCCGAGGGCGTTAGCAAGGACACTAGTGAGATTTAGCCAGATGCCGGTGGAGAGGCAGACAGGGAGAGTAAAAGACAAAGAAAGGAAGGCGGGCATAGTCGACACTGTTGACCATTATACCTTGCCAGGGTTGCCGGGGTGAGTAAGCTTTTCCTCAAACGGTGCACCTGTTCACAGTTTTCCATTGCATCACACTGTGGCTTCTCCACTATAGCCAGGAGACATTTTTCTGGATGGCATTAGAGCAGGCTGCTCACTGTTCATAGCTCGACAAGGATATAGAATGGTTTTAAAACCCTACTGAGGATTTTAGATTTTTCTCAGCAAATACAGTGCATTCATATAGTTCATTCACAAAATGTGCTTCTGTTCCTCATCTTCCAACCGCTCCCCCGTCTTCTTTCAAACAGGGACATAATGTTGTGTTTTCATATAGACACCGACGCTCGATGCAGACATAGGTGTCTGATCATAAATGCATCTACAGTGAGTCCAGTGTATGCGTGCCTCCACGCTGAATTGAGTGGCGGCTATGTGCTGTGTTCCCCCCCTCCAGGGGGGTTCTCGGTCCTCCCAGTAAGCAAACACCCACTTGACATGGAGCCAGGCAAAGGGGGAACAAGGCCCTCAGTGTCTCCCTGCTCCAAGTGCTTTGTCCTGGAGGAGGCTCCCGCCGTGGCTCCTGGCTCCCAGCTCCACGTGACTCGCCTGGGAATGAGGGAAACACTTGTCTCATGAACATTGTCTGGAGAAGGGATGAGCCCATGCCAAGTCAGAACCGGGTGAAAAAGATCTGAATATGGTTCCACATGTTTTTTGCTAATTGGGATGCGCTTGTTTATGTGAACAAGGTTCAGTGAAAACCAAGTGGATCCATGTATCATCAATATGCAAATTTTGGGACATAGTTGAATGCTGGTGTGGAACCGTTGCAAACGACTTCTTTCAGCAGAAAGTGGCTAAAGCTGGAAAAGTTAAATGTTGCTGATGCAATTCGCTACTTAGCATATTCATGATGTTGAAAATCATATTTGCATCCTTAGAGTTGGGTTAGAAGCTCATTGATATGTCATCTGCTGTGTGGTCAGTTGTCGTTAATCAATGTGTTTAAGCCCCACCCACTCAGGGGTCCATTAAGGACAGATCAGTTCTCAGACGAGGCAAACTCCAGCTCAGTGTGGACAGAAAGCCCAATTGGAAAGAAGGGGATGCCTTTACAGGTTTAGCCCATGCATATGTTCATTCAGTTTCTGAAGACATTATTCAGCGGGGGACAAAAACGCGATGAGAGATGTAATTCCACCTCTGCACCGTACCTGCCCGCCTCAAGTCTTCCCCGCCAATAGGCAGATTCATCCTCTCGGTGCTCGCAATATCTCCCAATCTCTCCACCTGCGCGGTGATGAGTATATTGTGTATGTGTCACCCGGCTGTCTCAGAGCGGTGTGTCTGGCTATCTGAGCGGTAAACACAACAACAGGTATCTTCTTCTCTCCCTCTCGCAGCCGCCTACCACACTTCAGGCTTTCGCTCTCTGTCTGGCTTGGCAGCAACGTGAAGTCAATAGGATGAATAAAACATACCTGAATCAGAGCCCTCTACCCTGGGAAATGTCAAGCTGTCAGTATAGCTTAATGGGAAAACATAGGGCTGGTCCATGGGTCGGGACAGTTTATCACACAGCGCCTACAAACCGAACCGGTCGGGCTTTGTATCACGAATGCAAAAATTCTGGTTTGTTTGGCTTGAAGTGGTGGCCTGTTTGCCACACCTGTGCGTATCTGAGCGTTTGACGAAAGATGACGATGAAGAAAATCCTTTTTGTTTGTTTTTTTAAAATTCACAAATGAATGTTCCGGGATGGTTTAGTGAGATCTGCTGTAGTGGAATGATTCAACCCTCTCCAGAAAGACCCAATCTCTCAAGTCTTGAAGCTCAGTAGGGTAAAAAATAAAGTGCTTTCTCTGACTTTGTTTCATTCAGTTTCAGTCGTGGCTTTGCTGTGTGAAAACCTGCATGCGCTTGTGCTACTGCAAACTGCCTTGGGTGAAGGCATCCTCTGAGCTTCCTGTGCACGCGCACCGGTCTCGTCACTGGAAAAACAACCAGTTACCACGTGTTAATACACACATTACGCAACACTCACATCCATCAGCAGTGGTGGTAGCTAACCCCAGCAGCTAATTATCCTTAAATTAGGGCTGAGGTCTAGGTTTAATTAGGCCTAGCCACGAGGAGGGCTAAAGCTCCACACTAACTCCAGCAACTTCGGCTGCCAAACCTCATCAGCCTAATGGAGACTCAAACGCAGGGGGCCCTCAGGGGCCCGACAGGCTAGCCTGAGTTTCTGCCTCATGCCAACCAAGACCCACACATGTGCACACACACACACACACACACACACACACTACCATAATGGAGACATGATAAATTTAAAGTGAGGCAGATTGTGCATAAATGTGTGCGTGGCAGGGGAGTTAAACTTTTTTAATTGCATCATTTAAATAACAGTTTAGGTTTAACTCCTTGCCTTGTCTGTGCTTATTTCCGTTACTCGTACTCAGCAAACAGCTGAACTACCCATCCGGCCTGTTTCAGCACACAGCAAACTCTATCAAGCTTGCACTTGCACTGAAAATTCAAAAATGGTCTGCAGCTATCTGCAAGCTGGACTCGCCACGGCATCTACAGTATCTGCCTTTATTCAGCAAATCTGTAATACGCACTGGTTTGCTGGCTCTCTGTAGCCATCTGGTGTAAAGTAGGCTGTCTGCCCTCTGATAGCAAATCCTCTTGGAAGAAAACAGGAGGCTATAGACAACCAGAGCGCAGATCTCGCTCTTCCATGCCAGTGCCCGTTTCTTACCTCTGATCCCCTGCCATCTCCCTCTGCTGTAAAAAATCACAACTCCGCTGTGGATGCTCCAAAGCATCATTCACAAAAACGCACAACAGGGTAAACTTTGTTCACGCTTGTCTCGGGCGTTCGCCTGCATGTGCGAACCACAGGCGACACGTGCACTACACGCATTTTACACATGATTGGCCCCAGACATCAGATTGGCTGCCAGGTCCATAGAATGTAAGCGCGTTGCCCGTCCTCTCCCCATCTGCCCTGGCATTTCCCCTAACTCGCTTGCTGTAATTAGAGCAAGCAACCTGACAAAACATTCATCAGGCCATCATGTTAGAGTGAGAGGGAGACAGTGTGGGGGGGCGGGGGGCAGAGGATACTGGAGTGAGAGAGCGAAGGTATGAAAGAGCATGGGTGATATTTATCCTGATGTGGGCCCAGAAATAAGCTGTAAATGACACAAACTGACAGACGTTTACAGGACAGAGAGGACAATGCATATTGGAAGAGGCACATAAAGATTAAAGACAGTTTTCTAATACCATCCATTGGAAAAGGAGTCGAAAGGAGGGCAACGATGGAGAGAGCGAAAAAGGAGAGAGCGTGCCAAAAAAAAAAAAAAAGGACGATGCAGCATGTGACAAGGGGAGGACTGACATATGAGCGGTTTTGTCGAAGGGATCTGATGAATAAAAAGAACGGATGAGAGGAGAGCTGAAGTCGACGCCCCGAGAGTCAGTAAATCATTGCTTTTGAGTTATGAGCTGCAGGGAGAGCTCTGGAGTCTGTCGGCAGCATCAACACTCCACACTCCACACGAAAAGTTTGCCATCCACAGTGAATAGACTAAACAATCGCGGGTAATTTTCTGCTTTTGGGCCCTGGCCGGATACAGGTCTCAGATCATATGACAGATATGCGGTAGCATCATGGAAACGATTCCATCTTTAACACCTTGTTGAGAGCGGACAGAAGGTAAAAGGAGGAAAAAAGGAGGGTTTTTTTTCACTATCTTTCCTCATTATGTCGACCAAAATCTTTGGCTCTTTCTCAGCAGAAATATGCTGAAATTCAGTAAGTATTGTCAAAACCTTTTCTTGTAATTTCCTCAAAATTCTCAAATTTATTACTCTTTCCTGTTACAGTGTGTTTCTTTAGGACTTTGGCTCTGCTGCCTTGTCATGCTCACTGCTTCGGCTCCAGCATTTGACAACTTGGTAATGGCTGTAATCCCAGTCTATAAACACAGGTTTTCACAAAGCAGTGGCTCATGGGTGAAGGTGTAACATTGAAATGAATTCAAGAATTGAAATTTTTCCAAAATGAACAGCTTGAGCAGACTTCTATTTTAAATAGTCTTCGTGTGGAGGACCTTCCATTCCAGGGTTCAAAGGAAACACATTTGCCTTGGCATAGCGCGTCTTGCTACAATACTTCTCCTGTTCATCTGTTTACCTGTCCTTTCTGTGAGAGACAGAGACAGGCAGCAAATGGATAAATAAAGACTGAGCAAAAACTGGCAGTGGGTGTGTTTGTTCTGTGGGGCACGCTGGCCGCCTCTCCACACTGACAGCCAGTCTGTCTCAGAGGATTGAGTGATGGAGAGGGGCAGCGAAGCTGGCAGGACGCTAATGGGTGTGATGCTAATGAGCGCCGAGCCAATAAACAAGCTCTCCCTTCCCCTCCCCCTCACCTCTGATCTCCTCTCTTGTTTGTTTAACATCCTTGCAGGTGAGATGAGGCAAATGCAGCTGCACTGCCAGAAAACTGCGAAAAAGCAGTCCCACTAATGATGGCTAAAAAGTTTATTAAAGTTTAATCTGCATTACTCACATCCTTATATTTCAAACCTGACCATTACATAAAGATCAGACGAGGTTTTGCATCTTTCGGTGATGTTTCAACGCCACATCCTTAGATGTGATTTTAAAATGTAATTAACATTTTATATATTAGGAAAAGAAAAGTCTGTGCAAATGTTTTTCTTTACAAGCACTCAAACACATTGGAGTTTCACTCAAATCTAGTGATCAAGAAAGAAATTTCTCAGCAAAATTGTACCACTTCCACAAAAGTAGGAAATTTTTGGTGCACTTCTCAAAACTAACAATCTCTTCTTCAGCCCTTTTTATGCTTATGGATGTTTTTCTGTGCTTTTCGCCCTCTTTCTCTTTAACAGCCTGTGATGTCTCACACTTTTGTCCCTGTTTTCCCACCCTGGAGAAATGTCACTTGGGCCGGAATCGTCCGTCAAACTGGCATCTCTGACAGAGGGTTCGGCTAAAAGGCCATGCTCCGATTGGCATGGGATCCCCTGGCTGTGCTGTGTCAGGCTACTGCCTCCTCTGCTCTCTTCTCCTCTCCATGTTATTAGCATTCCCTGCAACAGCCTCCCCCCACCCACCGCCCTTTTTTTTTTTTCTTCCATCTTCCTCTTTTCTCAGAGCAAGCGTGCTGCTTCAATCTCCCGGAGGAGTTTGTTTGTAGAATTTATTTTTTTTCTTCTTTTTCTTGTATTGTTGAGAAGCACAGCAAATAAATTAAATCAATCCGTTTGTTTCACCTTTTCGGTGTGGATAGGATAAAATGTAACCACTGCAAAAGAAGCACAATCTGTTCCGTTTTATTTATTTATTAACAGATTGATGCTTGTTGTTTCAAAGAAAAAAGATCCTCTCCAGTGTAACAAAGAATCGATGTACTGATGAAGTGCAGCCAGAATTCTCTCAGTGGGATGACAACACCATTAATTGCTCATCTTGCTTTATCTGGTGCCTCTAGCTAATCACAATTCAGTTTAATAGGAATGAGAAGTGACCACGGGCTGTTTACGGTAGGTGGCGAGAAGCCTCAGGCACACCTCATCTTGGTTTTTTTTCCTTGTTTGTTTTTTTGGCCAGTGATTAATATTGATTACTCACAGAAACCAATAAAGCCAAGTCCCTTTGTGACTCTGAATGCAGGTTAGGGCCACTTGTTTTCTTTAGGATTCACTCTCTTTTAATTAAGCGCGAACCACTTCATTCGACCGGTAGCTGCCAGATGTGGTTTAAATGTCACTGCACTACTGCTTCAATTAAGTAGTTATCTAAATGACTTTGTCACACAGATATTTGTGAATGTTGTGTTCTAAAAAAGAGCACACCACAATGTAACCCAGTGCACATTAAAAGTAAAGTTAAAAAGTTAAGAAATAAGTCCAGATGGATTTTGATAGTCTCCAGCTGCCCTCTCTTTGTGCATATTAACTCTTGTCAGTTCAGTGGACATGTATAGGTTGTTTTTGGGGCCCGGCCCTCTCGTGACATACCTACTGACTGTGCTCAGTTGTGTCTCCTCTCTCATGCATATGAAGCAGGGGGTGTCACTGCGGGTACCTGCCCCCCCCCCCCCACACACACACACACACACACACACACACACACACACACACCATAGGAGAGAGCCCACTAAGGGTTTTAAAAAGGAGCTTCACCTGACAAAATAGTGGAGCTGTTTGTGGTTATGCCAGAAGTCCCTGCGCATCACACCTGCCAGGCCTCTTCTATCAAAATCATTGAAAAATTAGTGTGAAATCATGCAGGGATGCTCTCTGGGCCCATTAACATGCATCTTGGGTGATACGATCACAGGTGGACAGCTCTAAGTACATTAGTTCACGCCTGGCATTCTGATGCGTCTTGAGTGGTCATTTGCGATCAGCTGTCACTTCCCTACTCTATTCACAAATAAATACATACATCATTTCTGTTTGCAAAGACCAATTTTTAAACTTATAACTGGCAGGAGGCAGAAATGCACTTCCTGCACAGAGTCTGCAGGATATAACAAGAAAAAAATTAATGGAAAGAAAAATCAGAGCAGGGCTTCTTGGAAAGTTCAGAAGTCGTGGCCAAAGCCGGTTTGCACAACTTAAGAACCAGCTCAGAGAATATGTACTTCCTCTTATGTAGCAGACATCAGTTGAGAATGCAGCCCTTTAGTGCGGCCAAGGACACATTTGCATACACACTGCTGAAAGCATGCAGCCACACGTGGGTCCACACCACCTCTAAATGTGATCTCATCTCTGATTGGATCTCTTGGGCACATTCACACCATAGCTTAGAGCTGTCCACTCACGACTGGATCACCTGAGGTGCACGTTATTACCAGGTACAAACGAAGCCTCAGAGTTGTCGAAAATACCCATGTGTAACATTAGCAGAAACATTTCATAAAACAGTTGAGTTTTGGATTCTCGGAGGACTACATTGATCAAGTATCCTGCAAGCTATTTAACAAAAGCAAAATGCCTTTATCTGATTGCTCGTGGTGGAAACTGTGGTTTGCGGAGGTTGATGCATAATTGTGCAGTGCCTGAGGCAGCAGAGCCAAACAAATTGGAGGGCAAAGATGATGCTTTGCCAGATGTGTCCTCCCGGTGATGTCAGTGAACGATTGCTCGTGTCTCTGAGCTGAACTCTGCTCATACTGTACGTTCATCTGTTTGTGCACGTACAGATGTGTTTGCGCTGAGCCGTTCAAACTGAGGCGTACGTGGTAATCTGTGCAGCAGAAGACTTTATGCCTCGACAATCTGTTCGGGGCATGATACAGTGTCTGTTGGCAGATTTACTGTACTGTGTACGCGTGTGTTTGGGTGTTTGCTGATAATGCAGCTAACATAACGCTAATTGTGCATGCCAGGTGAATGCGTTCTCTTTGCAGACCCCCGCAACCAAACTCACCCAACATAACCCGGGGCCAACTTCCGAGAAGGACAGGCAGGCAGACTATTTCCTTCTGTTTTTGCCCTTTTCTTTTTGTTGTCCCTTGTGCTTGCACACCCACACACACACACATGAGTATGCAGTGGCACACTGAGGTGGAAGCAAAACGTTTAACTTTGAAAGTTGGGCTCCTAATTAGCTGAATTAGAGGTGGATCAAAGAGGACAATTAAGTGTGTGTGGGGGGGTGTTTGTGGTAGTGTGGGCTCATTAGCATCACAACACATGGACATGTCTGTGAAAAAGAGAGCGGCAGAAGGAGTCTCATTACGGAGCACCGCTGTGCTTACGCCGGGCCACGTGCAGGCAGATTGTCCGTCAGGATGGAGGGAGAGAGAGAGGGAGGGAGAGGGGGAGAGGGGGAGAGGGGGGAGAGAGCAACCAGCCCGAACACACATGCTGACAAAGAAATGTACCCACACACCCACAGTAAATGGAGGTGGCTGCACCAGCACCTATAGGTACACATATAAAACACGCACACGCACACACACGTACACACACGTACATGCAGATACGCGACTCGTGATGTTTGCAGGTACAAAGGAAAACAAAGGCTCGTCCCTGTCCGCTCTCATCCAATTTCAGCTTAATTAAAAGGGGAATTAACTTTGATCTGCTGCAGCATGGCAGGGGCGCGGCGGACCGGCCTGCAGGAAAGCCCAAGCCCATAAGTATTCCTCAACTTCGCCCTCCTAGTCAGACGCAGACTGTTTTTCCATTCATTCTACACTGTTTGAACTCAATACAGATAAGAGCAGGAAAGATTCTATTAGGACTACCTGAGCCTTCCTCGTTAGCCGGATCTAACAAACCCCTGGCAGCGAGCCGCCATGTGTGGCTCTCCACTTTAATGGCGTAAGCAGAACAAAAGATCAAAGGTTCCGGGACGGCCCTTTATTTTAGCAGTCCCAGCCACTCGTTCTTCGGTCCAGTGACATGGGTTAATGATGTACTGAAGCATAAGCTTTAAAAGACAGGCATCGAGGTTTTCCCTCCCTTTTTTGTGTGCTTTGTGAGTGCTTTTTTTTATGTCTAACAGGCAGTGCATATAAAGATGTAAGGATTTTCTCTGCAGGCAGCAAAGTTGGCCCTAATGGCATGTTTAGCCTGCAATTTATAGAGAGCATAAAACGTATCTTGTCTGCATTCGTCATAAAAGGAAAAAAAAATCATCAGTTATTTTTTTTATTCTTTTGGAATTACAAACATTTTACATGCTGGTATGCATCTGGTTGCTCGCAGCACCCAGTGCTCTCTTTGTGCAGTTGTAAAAGTGTCAAACAGGGGGGAGGCTTCTGCAGAGACCTCTGCCGAGTTAATTTCACTCGAGCGCAACTGTTGAATTTTTATTTTCTCTCTAAATGTTGCAAGAAAATTCTCGTTCATGAAATACCCATGTGAACAGCTCGGCGAATCCCGTTTGATGTGAAACTGAATTCACAATGTTGGAAAACTGTGATGTGCATGTTAAAGAGCCACTGAGCGACAAGCCCAGACAGACAGACAGTCAGAGGATGGTTAAAACTGTACTGAGGCAACACCGCACGCGTGTAGAACTTAAGAAGTGTGTGTGTGTGTGTGTGTGTGTGTGTGTGTGTGTGTGTGTGTGTGGGGGGCAAAGAAGTGAGTCAAACGGTGAGAGCTGATGGACAGTGTGACGTAAAGTAAGTGTTCCGCCTGAAGTGCGTGCTCACTCACTCAAGTGCATGTCTGACGAGGTGCTCACTCTACTACAATCTCTTTTTTGCTGTGTAGCACTCCGCGGCAACATGGATCCTCACTTTCCCTCCCAGGGCTCAGTGGACCTCATCCCTGTCACATGCACTCCCCAGAAGCGCCTCTCTCTCCCTCTCCCTTGCTGCGTCTCTTTCCCGTTGAGGTGTTGAAAAGCTTCCTCTTCCTGCCACCATCTCCCTCCGTTTCCCCCCATCTCAGGGGAGATCGCTGGGTCTGTGTAGCAGCACATCCCTCCGGGTGGGACAGCAGGATTTTTTTTTGGGGGGGGGACCCTGACTGACTGACAGTACTGATAATCACTGTAATAAGTGCAGGGTGAAGAAAGTGGGAGGTAAGCAGCTGTTTCCTAAATGCCACTGCTGCCGCCGCCGCCACTGCCACCAGCACCCTCCGCTGTGCTGATGCTGTTCACAGCGAGTGAGGAACAGGAAGGACAGACAGAGCAAAAAGCATAGGAAGGAGAGAGGAAGGATAGCAGGAGGGGACGATTACTGAGGGCTTGCAAGACAAATCTCATTCATCTTCCTCCGGCGTGGCTGTCAAATATCTGCTAGGAAGCGACACAACTAGAACTCTCAAAGCTGCGATCTTCACGCCACCCAGGGCCCATGAAGCTAGAAATCTGGTCCAGTTTTCATGTGTTCGGGCTGATCTGGGCCTCACCAGATCAGTGCTTGCAGTCATGTGCCGGGGATCAGCTGAGATGTCAAAGAACGTTTCAAACTGCCTTGCACTGTGTACCTTGAGCATCCACGCTTCCCCGTGCTGAGATCATTTATTTATCCACAAAGCAAGATGTTCTCCCAAGAAATGTAATCGAACGAGGTGGAAGCTTTCGTGGCCATGGGAGGTGAAATTCCTGAGACTTCCATGGACAGCATCGTTTTTGAGGCCTTGCTTATCGTACATTCATGGATCTGCCAGTGTCTGCATCGAGGAACTGGGAGCGATTGTCAACTGGCTTAACGCGGTTACTTCTCGTCAGCTGTGGAAGTGTGAATAGAATAGTTCCATAATTTAGACGCCGCGCAGTCTGATGAGTGTCTGACACTTTTAGGACAGAAAGAAAGTTGCTAATGACATTCCTCTTATGTAAAATGAAAACCTCTTTCATGGGCTTAATGTCTTTATTTTTTCTCTTTATTCTACCTTTATCATCATTATTTTCTGTCATTCTTTTCTTCCACGTCCCTCTGTTTTCATGCTTTCTCATTTTCTCTTTAATATCTGCTCATTACACTGAATAAATAGGGTTTCTGTGCCGAATATGTTGAATATGGCAGTTATCTTTAAAAACCCAGCTGTGAAGGTGCAGATATGCCTGCATTTGAGCAACCAGAATTTGTGCTGGGCTTTTGAACTACAGGCGCAGCTAATCACATATTGTCCGTGCCACTGCTGGGCCCTGATCAGTGCTTATACAACACAAAAGTGCTGTTAAGTCCCTCAGTGTTTCCGTTTGGATGTCTCTGTTTTCTTCAGCAAATGGAGGGACATCACATGGGCTTCCAGTTTAACCCCATTATACTGTACACTGCTCAGTCAGGCCCTGCTTTACTTAGGACTTACTTAATATGAAAGTTGTTTTTTTGGGGGGTAGGGGTAATTTACATTTTGATTCAGATTTTGTGTTGCTGTTTTGTCCGTGAGCCATGTTTCCCTCACCTCTCCATTATCTGCCTCCCTACATAAACAGCACTCCCTCCATTGCCACTGAATATTTGGATTGGACAGAAATGTGGACGACAGAATTGTCTGAATGTACTGTATTAGGATGACGGCATGAGATTTGGAGGAGGATGGGGGGACAGTGAAGAAAAGAAAAAAAGAATATAATATATTCATAGATTCATACACTAATGTTCTGTCCATAAAGATGAATCAAAAGTGAGGAGGACATGCAGGGTAACTTTAAAATGCAAGAAAGAAAACCAGATATCACAAACTGTGAGGTGCTGCCGGCGGATTGAGTTGTTTTCCTCAGGAAGAGCATTTTGAAACATTATTCCCGTTTGAAAGGCCTCGAGTGACCAGTTACACCGGTAAAGCAGACTGAGCACCGAGGAAACCTTATAATTCCACTCCATTTGGTCAGAGATTTCCTTGTGGCCAACATGAGATTTCAGCCTCTCCCTTTCCTCCTCTCTGCACGTCTGCTGGACGGTTTGGTCGGATACATTTTTTTTCATTTTTCTCCAGAACGTGAATTTAGAGGTATGTGCTGTATTTGGCGAGTGCCAGCGACTTCATTCTGATTTCACTCGGCCAGAATGAGGCCACATGAGTGTCACATCACTAATCCACAAGGCCTGTCAGCCTTGAATGTGGCTGAAGTGGCAGTATGCGGATGAAGTTATTCACTCTGATGGTTTCCAGAGCTTGAATATATCTAGAGCGAGAGAGAGAGAGTGAGGAAGAAAGTTAGAGTGGGTGTGTTTATTTGTGTATAACCTGTCCAGAACAGCTTTTGGCTACTTTGCACTGTCCTATGAAAATCAAAGCCTTCTGCACTGCCCTCCCCCGCGTCTGCCCTGTTTTATTAATATTTCCTCACAGTATTGCCCCCTTTCATTCTTGCCTCTGACTTGTTATCCCCGTCTTTTTGAATTGAATTTGCATCCATTTAGAAATAAATGAGATGCCAGCTCTTACGATCTCTCTCTCTCTCTCTCTCTTTTTTCTAAGTGATGGGCAACTCCCAGCCCCTGTTTCTCTTCTTTTATCCAGCGGTGATCAGTCTAGCCAAATAGCTGGAATTAGCAATGTAAAAATCTGCTTATCCACTGCCAGCTGGAGCAGATGCTCAAATTAAACATCAGTGCCAGATTTTCGATGGGCGTGAAGCTAAGCTGGAAGGCCGACGCCGACGAGAGAGAGAGAGAGAGAGAGAGAGAAAGGGGAGAAAACAAGAACAGGTTGAAAAGCAGGAGAGGGGAAAATGTGCGCGAGAAAGGCGGAATAAGAAAAAGAGTGGGTTGGGGAGAGTGAGCATGGGAATAAGAAATGGCAAATTCTTTAGTTTCAGCCAATTAGGCTGAGAAGCCACTGGTAATTAACTCTCGAGGGACCCACTGAACAGTCATGCACCTCGTTTACATAATGAGGATGAGAGGAGAGGCTCTTTCTCTCCTCTTTTTCTTTCGCCCTGCCTCTCTCTTGTTCTCTGTCTTTTGGCCTGTTGAACTGCAGCAGAACAGCACCCGGCTCCCACTGACCTGAAACACCACAACACATATTCAGTGGGGTTGGAGTCTCGGAAATGAAATGACAGGAAATGTTTTATTTTTTGCATGTTTTATTTTTTAATCTCAGATTGTTCTTTAAGTGGACATCAAACGCTGATGATTGATTCTCCTCTGGCACTTTGCCTTCCATATTAGACCTGTTTTCTCCTCGTCTCAGATTGCTGAAGCCTTTCCATGTAAAGAAGACAGTTTGGTCATGTAAATTTATGATAATCCCTCGGACTTTTTCCCTCTGCCCTTTGCCCCACTCCAGTACCTTTTCATTTCCTCCCTCCAAGATATGGAAAGTGATGGACTCACACTAAAGTCCAGAAGCCTTTTGCTTCACAGAAAAGCTTTGGAATAAGAAAGAAAACTGCCAAGTGTTGAAGGGCATACTTGTTCTTCTCCATAGCTTCAGGTTAAATGGGCATCTTCCCCTATAGCACATTAAATTTTTCCAACCACAAACCTTCAGGCCACCACTGCCCCAAATTGTATTTTCTCCTTGGCTATAAAGATTAAAGGATTTTTACTAGGTCTCTAACTTCATTACATATTTAGTCTGCAGTCCTTTGTTATGGAATGCAAAAAAAAATCTCAATTCAGTGCACAAACTCATCAACCCTGATAACCTGGTTTTCACAGCAGCAACCGCAGGTTACTCGTCAGCATACAGCACCAATCGAGCTGTAATTAATGCAAGTTAGGATTCAGTGTGCGTCGGTGACACAGGGTGTGGAAGAACTTTCAGCACATTGATTATCAATAAGTGCTTTTCCAGAGCAGAAACACACACACACAAGCGTACTGTACACATGGGTATGTGAAGCACAGAAAGCATTTAATTCACAGAGACATCCCTGAGCCGCTTCACAGGAAGAGTTTCTGACATTGTTTTTTTTTTTTTTTTGCAAGTTCTGGTCTTCACAAACTCCTTCACTTTTTAAAACTGATTTATTTATTTATTTATTTATTTATTTTTCATGCATGAGGTTGAGTGTAGCTCAGGGGAAGCATGAATGTAACGTAACAGGAAGAAATTCATATCTTCAGGTTGTGTGTTTTCCCCTCCGCTGCCTTATTTTCCCCCATTCCTTTGATGGCGGAGTTGGGATAAAAGCATTAAGTTCACTTCCTCTTTTATTAAAGGAGGCTTAATTTAATTAGCTCGCACTGCGTGAGCTTGCTATCAGGCCCTTCTGTTCCCAAACCCAAGGTTTCTGACGCTCTGAGGAAGAGAGGGGAAGAAAAAAGGGAAACTGTTGGGTGGTCTCCAAGGAGGAAGTGTCCTTTTAATCAGACTTCTGCTCAGATCCCACTACTGTGTCCTAGAGAGAGGAGAAGGCAACACATAGACAGATGGACAGACGCACAGTGAAGGAAGATGATGAATATATTCAAGATTATGCAGCAGTCACAACACCGAGATAAGAGGGAAGTAGTAGTCGTAGTAGTAGTAGTCGTAGTAGTAACAACCCATGACTGTGGGTCTCCACAACTTTGCTTTTATATATGTAGTCTCTTCAGATGTTTGCTTGCCTACATCTGTCCAATACAGAAAGGTCAATGAGTAATTTAATTGGTACTGGATTAATGTTTATCATAGTACTGTAAATAATTAAGGAAACTCTTTCTTACACTGCACACGCAATTTCCCCGTTTGGTCCCAGTGTGTTGCAGCATAAAGTGACAGACAGATACTGTAGATTTACACTGCTGCTGATTTTTAAGAAAATCCCAGTTCGTTAAAAGCAAAAGATTCTACACTGTTAATTATGTTGTCGCATTGCTCTCCTGAACGACTGATTAATATAGACAAAGCCCTTCTCAGAAGGAGCCAAACTGTATGCGTGTTGTGTAGGTGCAGGGCTGCAGGAAATTTTTTTTTAAAAGAAGTCACACCCATACTAAACCAATGATGACAGGTATGGCTCTAAACATCTTAAAATGATAAACTGATTGAAAGAAGTGTACAGCAGTCCCAAAGACTTGAACTTAAGTGACAATATTACATTATTGACCCTCTTCAGTTCACACTTTACCCACCTCTGTGTTTGACGATACACTATTGCACGCAATTAACAAATGTGACCAACATCCAGATGGAAAAAAGTGACTTACATTGATTATGCTTGCCCCATGAATATTAATGCTTGTGAGGATTGAGGGTCCGCGTTGCGGTGAGGAGAATGGGCAGCCTGATTCTGTCAGCGCACGGACGGCAATTAGAATGCATGGCCTCGTGATTGTCACTGTTGGCCCTTAAACTGGGCCAACGTCATGAGGTTACATCATCAGAGCCACACGGAGGCATGTGGCCTTCTTATTGTGGCACCGTTGCTGATGCGCGACACAACAGGACAAATTCAGGTCAGCTTTTTGAAGGTTTAGTAATGTACAAAAATGACAGGGGAAAGGATCTTTATCAGTAGAAAATAACAAAGACAGCAAAAAGTTATTTACTTGTGATTGGTATCTCTTAAAAAGAAAACAAATGCAAATGTACGTGGTTGTATTTTTAATAACAAGAGGTGAAATCACGTAAAAGTCTTAGATAAAAATCTGTTTTAAAAAGCCGGGTCTTGAAAACAAGTCTGCCACACTTGAAACATTTTTCTTATTGACTTACCCAGTGGAACTTGGAACATAATCAGCAAGTGATTTGGTTTTTCTCCCTATTTTTTCTCTCTCTCTGTTACTGTTGCGGGAAGAGCTTTGCTTCTTGCGAGCAGAGCTCCATTAGTTCTTCCAGGCGAAAACACAGCAGCGTTTGGCTGCACGGGGACATAAAATCCATGCGGGAATCGATTTAAAATTGATCCGCTGCGATGACTGTCATGCTTTGGGTTGCTCAAGTACACATGGTGGCACCATGGTTTAAAGGAAACGCCAGTAGTCGTTCCAGTTAACTCGCGGGCATTGCCGGATATCGGAGGAGACGGAACGCGGGGTGTCCGATAACGTGACGTTGATCGTTTCAGTTACCAAAGTCATTTTGTCTGAATTAGAATCACGCTTTCCAGTGCCGGCCTATGGAGATGTTAACAGCCTCGATGTTAGCATACCGGTTTGTGTGTTCCACGATTTTCGTCACACTTTAAAGCTGTGGTTTGTGACTCCAGGCTTGAGCGGTGGCAGTTTTCAGGCAGCGGGGGAAAAAAAAGTTTCAACTGAATTCAAACCTGTGAAGCAACAAAACAAGTTCTGATAATCATCCGCTGTGTATTACCTGGTGCCTGCTTTTTCAAAACAACACGATCAACGGGGGTGCGTATAAGGAGCTGGTGTTGATAAGATGTTTCTCTGCAGTTCCAGTTTTTGAACCCCCCCCCCACCTTCTACCCCTATAGTATACAGTGCTTCTCATACTGTACTCATACAGTACATTCTCTCATCAATGTCCATCTTTGTTATCAGAGGAATGATGTTCGTGCGCGCACCTTCTCTCAGTGTGCCTGTGCCGACGCCGGCGACCGGTCTGCTCACTTTTTTTTTATACAACAGTTATTGATCGTTAATGAGTATGGATGTCTCCTCCGAGCAGTGTCATTAAAGGACACTGAATCCTAGTTGCGTTAATTAAAACTTAATGGAATGAGGATTAAGAAAAAAGGAAAACTAAAATAATAAAAAAAAAAATCTTTGGCCCAAAGGCTCATTATATGATAGTGTTAGGAAAATATGGTTTGCGAGTTAATTAGACATTTTATATACTTAGCCAAGAGAATAAATTGTGTTAAAAAATCCCAGAAGTTTAGTGTCATATCCAGATATCTAATAAATTTAAGATTGCCGAGGAAGCCATTACTGGAGAGTAAGTTTCAGGCAAGGAATCATACAGTGTGCAGTTTCCTTGCCAATGAGTTGCCTCATTTACAAGTGCCATAGTGTCATTGTACGACAGTACAGGAATAATGACACAGAGAGGCGTGAACCACTAAAACTCATCTGTACGCTGTAAGTTCCTCGTCTGCCCCAATAAATCGGAAACCCATCTATGCTGCCCTGCCAACCTTTCAGTGACGCATGATGTCACTTAAAGTAACAGATCTCCACTGTAATTAGATGTGCTTTTATTTTCCCTCTTTCCCTCTCCTATGATATGAAAATCTCCCGCTCTCCAGCTCTGCGACCCGACTACATATTAGCCTCTCTGGGGTATCTGCATCAGGACGTCACCATTTCAGCTTACAGCTGGTGACCGTGTTTATAAGGAGGTACAGTGATTTTTGAACCCACTTCTTAAAAGGGGTCAGAATCAATATTTTTACATAAAGAAAGTATCAGGAGGAAACTCATAGGGACTGACAAACAGGCAATAGTCAGCTCATTATTTTGGTTTTCCAGCCTAAACGTGCCACTCTTTTGCTTTAATCTCACTGCTTTCATATCTGTTGTCAAGAAAAAAGGAACAAAAAAGCCTCACTGTACACCACCTGCCCAAACGGATAGATGACGTTATTGACGAGCTGGTGAACATAGTGGAGCACTTATCAGAGTCAGATATTTCCATCAGGAGTTGCTGGACGCCAAACCAGCACTAAAAGAGAATGAATATTGGACTTTGATTCGACAGCTGGTCAGAAACAGGACTCAGAAACACGGTTCAAAATCAGTTATTGCAGGTGTAAATAAATAACCTGGTTATGATCATGATCATGGGTAACTGGATAATAAATGGGACTGATTGTGAGAAACAAGACTTGCCGCCACGAGTGAAGCACAGCGACCTCTTGTTGTACAGTATGTTTTTCTTTAAAGGGCAAGAGATTTTGTTTTATACCACGCTCTGTCTTACACAAGTGACTTGCTTTTTCTCGGCCCAAAGAGTGCTTCTACCCACTCTCCTCTGTGTCTCTCGCTCTTCAACTCTCTCTCTCTCTCACTTTCACACACCGCGGAGGCCCTGGGGCATTCCGTCAGATAGACACTGCTCCAGCGATTTGTCTTTCTGATGTCTTATAAATGCTGAGCTCCATGGCAGGTGATGTGTTTTTCAAAATGAGATGACGAGGCTGATAGATTGCTACTTTTTTTTTGGGTGGGGGGTAGCTCACAGCCCTCATGCCTGGGGCGCACATTGCTTACCTCTCCTATAAGTGACTGTTACCCGGCTGAACTGCTGCAGCTCACGTCCATGCGTTTACACGCTGCCGGTGTTACCGCTGTGGTGCTGCTATTGCCGGCCTGTCTACACTCACTTGGCAGGGGATAGTGGCCATCAAGGATAGAATGTCACGTTTAATTTTCTTATAAATGTAATTCGAAGCATTGAAGGCCCAGCACAAGGCGTCGTCGTGATGACGGAGGTCTGGTGCCCCTGCTGCATGGTGCTCCTATGGGTTACAGCTAAGCGTTGGGGCCAAACTACCTATATGGTTACTAGTAACTGGTAACTTGGAAGTCATGCTGCCATAAACACTGACAATATAGTTTACTCAATCTTTATTTAAGAGACTGATTGCCACAGTTAAATGGCTGAGACAAACACGTCGGTCTCAAAGTCAGCGGGAGGAAAGTTGGCATCCACTCTCTCTCTCGGCATGTGTGTGTTTTAATTGCCATGTGGGCTGATGTGAGTAGTTATTATTAGGAAAAAAAACTAAACAAAAAACAAACTACTGTTACACTGCACCTGTCGCCTTTTGAGATCTGTCAAGACATTGCAAATGCAAGCGGTGTACCTGGGTTTTAAAGATTTGAGTTCAGGGACCAGGACAACATGGCACGGAGACAGATGAGCTTTTGGTACAGTATGTGTGCACATGTTTGTCAGAAGACCACAGTGTGTGTGCTGCATTAGCAAAGGATCAAGTCATCTGCATGACTGAAAAGATTAGAATTATTAGAATCCACCTCATTAACTGATAAACTAAACTGGGAATGTTAAAGAAAAAGGGCTGATTTGGAAACATTTTGCTACCCTTTACCTCCTGCTTTATGACTGGTCGACCTTATTTAAGTCACTCAGAAATGAGTTTGTATCGCACAATTTTTTTTCTTTTAACCTGCTCGCTTTAATTCAACTGAACCTCTGCTTAGTCAGTGTAAGAAGTTCGGAGGGTTTGTTTTTTTAATTGCATAGTCCAGACAATGCCACACATATCGTAGGGTAAGTGTGTGTGCGCAAGTTAACGCGCACATACACAAATATACACATACAAGTACGTGCTCTGTTTGTCATGCCCTTGTTTATTGTGCTCGTCCGTAACTTGCACTTGCTGGAGCCGGCAGCAGCTGCTGGCTGACAAAAAGCTGCGGCAAGACGTCTCTTCATTGTGCCTTTATGACCACTGTAAAGATATGCACAGCTTTGCCTCACTCTATCTTACTCAACCGCCTGCGGCCGTGCAGAGCAGGCTGGCTGTGCTTGTGCCTAACCGAGTCCACACAATCGGTATGCAAAAGTTCTCCGCCAGCTGCGCTACACAAAAACAACAGACATTAGAACAGAATGCAGACAGAAAACACCCAAAGCGTCGGGCGCCAAAGCACAACAGTGAAGATATACTGTGTCAAAAATAGAGCCATGCGGATGGCTGATAAAACCTTGAACTCCTTTAGTGCAGTATCATAAAGAAAGCTCACCTGCATTCTACACAGGATGAGCTGTTACAGGGACAGCAGACTTGAGCAAGTGACTCATAAGGACACGCAGAACCATCATTTAATCTGTCTGCGAGTGATACCAGAGGCCAACCTCCCCATCATGCGGAATGATCGCCTTTACAGATTGCTATGCCAACACATCTGGCAGTTTTCATTCCGAACAGCCCGTCACACAAAATAATAGGCTGCTATGGCCAACATTTATGATGCCATTTCCTCAATTGCAGGCACACTCGACTGAGTGTCTTGAGTTGTTTGTCACCTAGCTTGGGATGCGGCCGCCCTCCTTGAGTACCCCGTGAGCCTCTCCTGGATAAAACTCATTATCCCAGTCTGCTGCTCTTCAGGAAACTCATTATCCCATCCATCACCAGTGGACTCTCAGACAACAGGATGAATATGCCCTCTCATCATTTAATTAGATTGCTTTGCTGAGAGTTTGTGGGAGAGCACAATGGCGGCCGATGCCGCTGTATCAGCTGTAATTATCTATCGGATATGACATCTTTAGCTTGACATCTGATACTACTGTTGGTTATCATCGACTACCCAATTTGGGACATACTTTCTTATACCTTGTGACAGCAACATTGGAGTTGCTTTTTGGTAGTTCGTGAGTGAGACAGTTTTTGCCTCTCTGGCCTTGTCTTTCCTCCCTGAGCCTGGCTATTCCGATTGGTCCTGGCTGGAAACTGAGTGGATGGAAATGAGGCCTGAACAGAAGTTGAGAAGGATTAGAAAGAAGGGTTTACATGAAATCATCCAGCAGGCAGCTTTTGTGGATGGTATGACATGCACATGACGGCCCAGGGGAGCAGGAAAGGAGTGGAAAGATTGGATAATTCTTGATGTTTCCCCAAAAATATATGACTGTCATGCTTTACATCTACAAGAACAGTAAACACATGAGGCGAGGCAGGGGGCCCCAGTCTGACCTTTGCCAGAGCTTTGCTGGAGCTTAACACTGGCTATGTGTGATGCTGGGTTGCATTACGACCCATAATGAACTGTGACCACAAGTCGTTGGGTAGATGGATGGCTTCTGGTTTCTCAGTCCCCCATCACCACCCACCACTTCACTTTCTCCCTCTTCTATTCTATTTTCCCACTCCCCCTCCACCCCTTTCATTCATCGTTCCTCTGCCAAACGGATGTCTAATGACAATGGAGGGCCCTTGGACGAGTGGGAGAATAGATTATTGACTGGGACCAGAGATTTACACTGGAGCCACAGGGCCAGGCGGCCCCAGCAGAGATAAATGGGACATGTAATTGAGTTTGGTCACTCAGTTGTGTTGGAGTGGCTAAGGCCGGTGTTGTACCCATGGTGGTGCCGCGTAGATGGTGGTACTTGAAGGGGGGTGAGAGGCGTAGAGGTTTATGAGCCATACAAAGGGACAATGGAGGGTCAGACAGAGGGCAGTCGGATGCTTGAGTTGTGGAGACGTCAGTAACATGTGGCAAAAGATGGAAAGAGGCGATGAGAAAATGTGCATTATAGATCTTAATGGAACACATTAAGAACAGAGGGTTCATTCAAGACTGTGGCAGGCCTGGAATCCTGAAATGTGATGCAAAGCCCTATGGTGAAGGGTTTGGATATAGGAAAAGAAAGGGCATGTGCGTTCACAAACTAATGCACAGGTTAGGGATTTTGCCAAAGTTTACATCACAAAGAAAATGAAAGCAATGCAGCAAATTGATCCTAAAGAAAAACATCCAGAAAACAAAGGATTTGGCTGAAAAATGTTTTCTAGCCATTTTTACTTCAACTTTGAAGCGAACATGTATATTTCCTGCTTAAAACAAGCCAAAAAATTGGGCTCTTGAGATGGCCAAACATCAACAGATAATGAATTGTAGATACATCTACATATCAGAAGTAGAAGATAATTTTGTCTAGCACTACCAAAAGAGGTGGTTGGTGGAATTTCTTCGTGCTTGTTTTACCCTTTATGCTTTTAGGCGTCAATGACTCAATTTCCACAGATTCTAGTCTGTTGACTATGCCAAATTTGGCAAAGGAACAATGTCGCATGGATTTAGTTTGATTAATGGGTGGATTATTCAATGACATGGCCTGTGGAAGAGGTATTTCTCTTATAAAATAAAAAACAAAACAAAAAGAAACAACAAAGCTGCACCTCTACCAATCACAACTACATCAGCTGGACAGAAGAGAGCCCATCTTATCTTATGTGTCATCATCATCCCCTGCAACACTTTCCAGATCAGTGAAGATACACTTTGCTTCACTCTGCGGTGGAGTTCACTCAGGACTGAGACCGATGGGAGAGATGCACTGTTACCACAGTAACGGGTGCCCTGGCAGCAATATGTATGTATGTGTGTGTGTTGGTAGGGGTAGAGACTGTCTGGGTAGAGACTTGTTTGGGCGTAGGATGGGGGGGGATGATGCTCATGGCATAGCAATAAGCTTGGTCACCTCTTTGCTCATGAGTCCCACCACAGGAGCATTAAAGTTCATGCACACACACTTAAGGAACACAGTGATTTGACCTTTGTCACCATACGCTTATAAAGACTTTCCTAAGTGTTTTTGAGTCTAGTTGCAGTTGAAAGATATTGTAGAATTTAGCATGATGAATTATATATATATATCTTTAAATGGCGTACATAGAATGAGACTGAACATCTCTGCGGCTTGCAGAGTGTCATACGAGGCTGTCCGTGTGAAATCGGATGTGATGTAAGGTGTCTCCGTTGGCACCGCTTGCCGTGTCACCTGGCACATGTGAGGGCGAGCATGTGTGTCCTACGGATATTGGGGAAAGGATTATCTTGCCGGCCAACTGAGACCATATGAGCACACCGCCTCTTCCATCAAGTACTTCAAAATTAAATGGAATGCCGTCAAAGTTGTGGCATAGGTTTTAAATGCTTCAGTAATAATAATTAAAAACAACATTCTGTTGTTATTTTACACACTCTTGTCTTTTTAATAACTACCCTGCATAAGCAGCATGTAATATTGTGGAATTGAACAAAGCCTATTGATATTCAATGAACTCCACACTCAGGATGTACACTGTTTACAAATTGTATGATGAGCGATAGTAAGCTGGCTCTGAACCAAAGCGTTTGCTCAGGCTCAAACGCCGGCGAGAAGGATGACTATTGGAATCCTTCTCTTCTTGGTGTCAGCTTTCCCGTCAGGACTGTGTTCCTCCACTGTTCTGGACAGAGGCCAGGCTTAAACATGTGAATGCAAGTTGCAAGTGTCATTTCTCAACTAGATCCTCAATGGCCACCCTGTCTGCTTGGACAGCTGGCCCGCAAAATGCTGAAGCCTCTAACCAGGCTCTACAGAAGCTTCCTAAAATCCCCCAGCGGCAATGCTGGGAGACAAACCTTACAGGCAGCTCTTTTTATAAGTTCACCTGCACCACTAAGGGGAAAATTGTTAAATACAATAGTAACTGAGGAGATGACACAGGTACACATATACATACACATACGCACACAAATGAATAAATATATATCTAAAAAGAAAAGACTAAAAGAGGATGATAATGTGAAGCTTCATAAAGCCTCAATTGCAAGCAAATTCAAGGCAACTTGCAAAATGAGCCCGATTCAATTTTCCATGTTTGTGTCTACGTAGTTAACGTGTCCAAAAAGTATCACTTATTGCTAATACTGCCAGAGAGACACAGCGTTAATGGGTCTAGTAAACCCACCCTATTTGCATCCCTCAGTTTACTGTATTGCATTAACATGGCCCTCACGGTTAGCGACAGCGTGTCACTGCATTCTTTTCTCGCAGTGGTTGGATCACACAAGTGTGTGTATATCCTGTCAATCTGGGGATTTTGGGTCAGGTGGCACTGGTGGCTTTTTTTTCTTGGCAAAGATCAAAAATGAAACAATTACTGCGGCTTGGCCTCTCCACCACTGGATTTGTAGACCCCCAGTGTCTCAAAGCGCTGACATCCTTAAGTGAACACACAGGATGCTGAATGAGGTGTTAAAAATAATTTCGGCCCCACCAACATATCCGCTGGACACCTTGCATCCGTGACAGATTTTTAAAAAATGAAATGCATACATGTCTTTGGCTTTTAGCAGCACCTTACTGCCTCCTGCATGCAACTCTCTCGCCCCACCAACCCTGTTGCTGTAGTTAACAACTCGACTTTCGGCACAATGCAGGCCACAGTGGCTGCTCCGTCGAGGCACTCTGTGTCATTTATGAGCTTGTGACTCTGTGCCGCTTTCAGGATGCCCATAGGTTTGGCGCCCTGCCAGCTCAATGGGTCCAATAAAAGACGAAGGCTCGATTTATTCATTTGTCACAATTCTCACAATTCTCTCCTTCACTGTCTTCTGAAGCCGATTTGCAATGTCCTTTTCAACTTGCTAATTTCGATACCTCTCAAAAGAGCTGGTACTGGGTATTAGTAAGAAAAGGATAGGGGATTTGGTTATGGAGATGCTCCTTGAAATGAAACTACGTTCTACATGCATGAAAAAACACACATGCATCAGCGCTTAAGAAATCGCTGAGATTGCAAGTAGTAACTCCCTTTTTTTATTACTGGGGCCGTTTGTTAAATATTATTGATCAGTTTCAGATTTGGCTTTTAATGACTTTTAATAAACTGCGAACCAGCACTATTGAAATTCAGGTCAATAGTGGGATATATATAATTACACATGCTGAGGTTTTTATTTGTGAATTGAGTTGTGCTTGTGCGTGGATATTTAATAGGGGGATGACAAAACCAATAAGTATAGACCGAGACACGAAAGGGAGAGCGGGTGAGGCTGGGAAAGACAGACGCTTTTCTGTTGCACTGTTCTGTCAAGCCTGTGATTCCGAACGCTATCTAAAAATCACTGTTCAGCATAAACAAGCAAATCTGGCATAGCGACAGGTCTCCTTAACAACAATATAGCAGCAGCTCTGTTTAAAAGAGGCTACTGACTTAATGCTCGAGACATGCACTACGGTGGAGAAACTCCTAGGGCGTCTGAATGCCCAGGGTTTTTAAAAACTTTTTAATTCATTTTCATTTTTTGTGGTCTTGTATTCAGTAGAGGTGCAGACGACAGTAAAGTGAAGTGAAGTCTTTGAACGCTTATCTCACATCAGTCAGTCTCTACCGGCATTGACCAGACTCTGTAGTTATTTGATATTTCATAGCTCCCTCCCTTCTGTTCTTAGTATGAAGATCAAGAGTCCAGTAAAAATACATTATTTCCACCTGTTGTTTTTTTTCTTCTAAACGTGAGCTGCAGCTGTCGAAAAAAGGATCTTTTCATTTGATGGTAAATCTTCCATGTTTTTTTTGTTGTTGTTTTTCCTCTGAAGTCTGCTTTAATGAAATGCAAATATTCATTAGTGTGGTGTGTGTGTGTGTGTGTGTGTGTGTGTGTGTGTATATATATATACGCATATACAGTGACACACTTAAGATGTTCTCTGATGGAAATCTAAAGGACTGAAACCTCTAAGTACTTTACATCTCAGGATGCAGAGCAAAAGGACCCCATCCTCCCTTTCTGCCACAAATTCACTTAGCACAAAAGCCTGAATCTCGGAAGAGTAACAAATGCTTTCTTATTTCCCATCCATAGCACAGTCTGTTTTCTCCTCTTATCTAGCAGAATGGATCTCATTTGGCACTGGAAGAAGCTCGCTTCTCCTTAGATCTGCAGTCAGGGTGCTTCACCAGGTGGTTTTATACTCCGCTGACTCACCAAGGTGACTAAATAGGTCTCAGATATAACTCCTCTTGTCAGTGTCTCAATTACTGCTCCAGTGCCTGGCCAGTGTCTTGTTGCTTACTCAACTAAATAAGCTACCGCTGTTTCCTGTCCTGAGCTGTGAGCTGATATGGGCTCCCGCAGCATGCCCTCAGGGCAAATGTACAACACATGCATGGAGCCAGTCACATGAAACCAAGTTATGCAGTGTGGCAAAAAAGTAATGGCCCGGTCGACGGTGGATTGAAAATGTATTGTACAAGCATGCAGTGCTTAAATTCATGAAAAAATGGTGATGGTTCCTTGCTTTCTTGATTTCTTGCATTGTCCTTAGGGCAACGCTCATGAGCAGACTGAGATACAGACCAACTGTTTTCGTCTCTCGCTGGGTTTGGATACTTGGACGACGATTAAACACAGCTGGTGAAGTTATACCAGTAGAAATCTGTTGTCAGGGCAAGGACGAGTCTGACTGATGTCTTACTTGGCTTGTCCAGGCAGCATGTGTGTGTTAGATTCACAGCCCTCATTATTGCGATCTGGCCTTAGATTCGTGAGCTTAATGGTACAATAAAGAAATAATATATGAGCAATGGTACTTCTGGACAAAGAGAAATGCTCAACACCCACTTTAATATATATAATCATGTTAGTGTTTGTGAGAAATTGTAAAATAAAACCCTGCTTGCAGAGGCATTATGATGGCTTTGGCAATCCATATCCACTAACCTGGCAACAACCTTGACTCCGAAAGTGTGTTTTTCTCTGCATGGATGAAATACTGCAGATCCACATGATCCCAACTTCTAACGCAAGCACACCCTCCCCTGACATGCAGTTGGCCTACTGGTGTGGACCTGTGACCCATCCTCTCCTCAGAGGGCACAGAGGCCGCCCAGTGCAATCAGAGCTCCCTGCAATACCTGGGAGGACATTACGATGATTTCAACAGAACCCAGCCGGGCTGAGTGCAGTAGGTGTGTAATTTTGGACTGATTCTGCCACGAAAGTCGCCCCGTCTCCCTTTGCGTCCAGTTCCCTTTGGAAATGGAAAAGTGAACTTTCTGCAGAGGCACTCCAAGTAAAGAGGCTGAGGTTGACATGGATCTCGGCATCTGTAACAACGGCAAGCTGCTCTGGCGCTCGTCACCAGCTGACAGCCGACAGCATCTCTCAGGCACGTCCGCTTGTATAAAAACTCCCCGTCATCAGATCCATCTGTGAGTTGCATCATAATTATCTCAATGCTGTCCTGTGCTAAATTTCTCTGTGCTCTGCTGACCGCGAGAGGGAATCAACAGTGCATCGTTTTCACTTCAGTGTTTGCTTGGTAAGATACAAATATGCGGGGTCCACCAGTTAGAGTATGGGTAGAATGATGGGGGATGCTTGACCTAACACTTTCAGGCACACATTCAAGGTCAAGAGAGGCTGGACTTCCCTCACTCCTCACCACTCTGGGACTTCTGTCACTGAGTCTTAGTCAGCTTCGAAATGTAGACAGCGTCTTTGAGCCTCAGTGGTTTCCATGTTCCTTATTACCAGATTAGCTCAGGCAAAGAATACACAATCTGTCACCACTCACAGTTGATAAGTCTCAGTGTGTGCATTTGAATTCTTATATTTATTTAAATGAGAGAAAATGATCTTAATAAGGAAAGAAATAAGTGGTGGGACTGTGTTCCAATAAAACATTTTGGCAGGGTTTCTCTCTCCGAGGGGTTAGTATATAGTTTTATGGAATCAGTGTTAAAAGCTCAGTACAAAAGCTCAGGTCTCCGCCATCTCTCCACAACATTGCAGACACACACGCATGCACGTTTCTTGTTGTCACCGCGATGACAAGACCTCCTAAAAGTGATGTGTGGTCACCTTCACCCTGACCGCAGTGTTCTCCTAACTGTAAGTGTGTCATCCTGTCGATAGGGCTGTCAAAACTTCTGTTCTGGAGGGCATGGACAAGCAACTCGTCATTGGCCTTTTAATTTGGACACCTTGTTGGGACTCAAGCGTGTGTGGTATCAGGCTTCCTGTGTGTACTATACTCCTGTGTGCGTGTTTGTCTTTGTGAATCCTATAGGGAAGGAAATAATAACCGTAATCACTTATTGATGCTGATATAAATCCAGATACAATCTCTCCCCAGCAAATTCAAAGCTTTCCTCCTCTGTATGCCATATGTACAGTAATATGTCTCGGGGGGGGGCTCCAAACCCTGTCTGTTTAGCTCGCAAGTAAACCTGATGAATGAGATTCTCTGGTGTCTCATGCTCACTGAGCTAAGCAGAGGAAAGAACGGGGTTGTTGTTGTTGGTGGTGGTGGTGGTGTGTGTGTGTGTGGGGGGGGTGTTACAATGCAGAGGTGTGATGGAGTGTGCGTTTATTAGTTTGTGTGTGTCTGTTATTACTGTAGGGGCGACACGAAACAGGATCACACAGACTGTCCTTGCCTTAGCTAGCTGTCATGAATTGAGTGTTCATCTCTCTTAGCTTTGCCAAGGCAGTTCCATCAAATGGACTCTTGAACAGTTACTACTGACTGATTACATTTAAATGTCAGGAACTTAAAAACAAATAAGGAACAACAAGGCTTGGAGTTCCCCTCGAGCTGAGAATGAGTCCAAAGCAAAGGAAATGCTTGAAACCAGTTAATTTGTACTGAGTGAAATGATGTGTCCTTAATTGGGAATCTCCAGAAACGTCGATATTCATGTTTTTTCTTTAGTTCACACACTTCTTTGCCTCTCATTTACCCTGGGCCTGCAGTCTTCATCTGATTCCCTTAAATCAGCAGCTTTGAATGAAAGACTTCAGTTAAACATCAACACAAGGCTCCATGGGACCTTGCAGAGGGAGTTGCACTGGGATTCAAAGCGAAATTACCACCAACATTGCATTGATTTTACTGTCCCATAGTAGGTATTGTTTGCTGGAGCCCTTGGTTTATATTGCGGTATTGGCAGAGGGGAGCTGCACATCTCCCAAATGTCAACTTTTCCCAAACCAATAACATTCACGTTTGATTTTATGCAGCTGGTTTTCAAAAGGGCTTCGCAAGAGTGCAGAGTTTATGATCAGTCAGAATTGACTTTTTAGAAATTTAGAAATTGTAAAAGGCAGTAAAATCTCCACCAAATTACATCAATGTCTTGCCCTGAAGCAATATGTCAATCACCTAATTAAAGCATCCCCTCTTTGTTATTGTGGGATATCTTCAATAATAATTTCACATTTGAGTTTGAGAATTTCCTAGAGGAATTCTTGTCACTGGTGTTGGCTTTAGCTACCTAAAAATGAAGGAGTGCATTTTTAAAGTCACCTAAGTTGGATTAGAATGGACAAGTAAAGGCAAGCAAAAACCTCCTTAGTCTTTCAAACGCTTTTGCTGAGAACTGATCAAGACCGGAACCACAGGGCTTCTGCTCTGTGCTGCTTCACTAACTCAAGGAAGACACTGTGGCAGAGGCAATTATTTGATGCTGTAAAAACACAGAATGGAACAGTTAGTTTTTTTTCACAGCAAAAGCGATTGTCTTACCTTTTCCATCCACTGCCATCTTGCAATATGCATAAATCATGGGAACACTGGACCAAAATGTCTCGGCTGTGCAGGAGGGCCAAAGATGCCGCTCCTTCGGTGCATGAGACTTGATGTTGGAAGACTGCAACAGATGAGGCTGCAGATGGCTGAGTAAGGGAGCGGGTTAGCGAGGTTTTTGGGGTGGGCTTGGGAAGCCAGTGACAGACTGGTTTTCTCCAAGGCCCACCAGGCTCTGGCGGCAGCACCGACACCGCCTGTGACCCAGATCCCCGGGGACAAGCGGGGAGAGACCAGTGCTATTGTGGGCTCTGTGTTGTGAGTTGTTTCTTGGCCCCAGGCGGAAGGAAGCTTAGTGTGTAAGAGCATGCCAGTCTGTGTGCCTGTGCATGTGATAAGGCAATGATATTAACCGCAAAATACTCCGCGATAAACCATTTGACTCAAATGCATTTATGCACACACACACAGCCCCCCCACCCCCACCATCGCACCTGCTCACTACCAGCTCTCCCTCACATACCCATGGAGCCCCACACACAAACACCCGCAGTCCCCCTTGGCGAGTTTTTTGTTGTTATTTTCCGCTTGCATTTCCTGCTCAACCTTCACAGTCATCAAAGCCTATATTGCTTCTGCACCATTGTCCAGGGCCAAGTGATTTGTCATGATTTGTGTGGACACAGGACTTCTTTTTCGTCTGTGGATGCGATGTCTAGACAGTGCGTTCTGCTGTGGGAGAATTCATGCAGCTGGGGGCCACTTTTATTTTTGCAGCCTCTCTTTCAGTTTATGACGCCACTACACCCTTGAGGGAGCTTGGGTAACCGTGCAGGCTGCACACTGTAAAAACGACCTCATCGGTCGCCCATGCAAGCATCTTACTACAACCCATAATTACGCCTCATTGTTAAGTGACCTCTTTTATGACAGGAGCAAAGGAGGAAGTCACATGACGTAGGATATGTAACAACAAATGCTGCTTTAGGAGGACGTTGGAGTGGATGGAGGGGTCAGCAAAACCCAGGACTTGCCGATTGCTGTTTGTTTCCCATGTGTAACTGATAGTCACTGCCACTTCTTTTTACCCCTGACCGTACCATGACCTTAATGTTGTATTTATTTATTCGTATCCATAATGACATGTGTCCTCTGACCTTGGGGGAGGTTTAACCCAAGCCTAGCCAAGTCGTTTCTGTGCCTCAACCTAACCAAAACGTGACCGTTCCTCAACCTGAACCACATTTGGTATTGACGACTCTTTCAGGTTGGAGGACACACACAGAAACATTCTTCTTAATCATTATGGTTCATTTGCAGTTAAAACTTTTCATTATTCTCAGAAAACCCTGATCGTTTCTAGCTACAGTGCATTGTGTGTGGTATAACTTTAGTTTCCCCGGTGAACTTGTGCTGGATGTACCTTTTTGGGAACTTCACCCCTTATGTTTAATTAACACCAATTCTCAATTATGCCATCATTAATAACACATCACGCATCAGTGTTAAAGAAGAAGCTATTCATCACTTGAGTTGAAAGGCCTAAAACATGAAAGAGTCATGAAACGCTGATGCTTTTTTAATGACACTAAAAAGCAGAATCGAAAGTCAACAGAATAACAGAATATGCAAGCTCTGTGCTGCGATCGGTCAATTCTCAGTCTGTCCAAAAAAATGCAGCCGCCATTATCTTCAGTGCCTCAGTAACCACCCTGAAGGCATTGATGTCGCTGGAATAATCAATGTATGTATGCTTACATTTAGGCACACATGGAATCATGAATGAATTCCGGCTCCTGTCCAGCAAAACCAAGAGCCTGTTAATTGACGGAGAGGGCGAATGACCTTGCCTCCTTTGATACTGGACATTCATTTATCTTTTACTCAAAAATTCTCTTTCACTAACAAAGCACCCCTTAATACACACGCACACACAAAGTTACACTTTGTTTCAGATTCATCCAAGAAAATGTTTAGACTAATCCAAGGCGATGGGAGCTTTCTTTGTGATCGGGAAATGTAGAGATCCTACACAACATCCTCTTAAATCTGAGGCCAAAACCGTGAGTAACGTAAGCCCTGTGCTGTAATTATGGATATTAGTGAGTAAGACCGTACATCCCACGGGGACTGAATCCTGCTTAACAACTGCGTTTCCCCTGTGTATCTCTTCCTGGTTATTGACTGGCTCTGTGTAACTCCGATGACTCCAAGCCGCCACAGCTCTCTTCCGCTCAGGTCTAATGCATCTCTCACTCGTATGTATGTACATCCATTAGGGCGTGCGCACGCACGTGGGGGAGTTTGGTACCCAGCTGCAAAGGAATCAATAGCCGTCTCCATGTGACAGCACAGAACAATAGAGGTTAAGTGAATTAACACAGTGCTTTGTTTCGGCGGCTCACACCTCAATGAGAATGTTCTCATAGATAAATCAAATCACAGCTATATCTGCTCTATTGTGTTTGTTCAACAATTCCTGTGCTCAGCTGCAGCTTTCTAAATCTCCCTGCCGCTTGCATTGTCTAAGCTAACAGGAGGTGATGCGGATACTTCACCTCCATCCACAAATTTAAATTTTGGCGTTGCAATGTTTTTGCCGTTAAAAATGTGAGCCGCTCGGAATTAAACTGCTTTAAAAAAAAGTTTGTATTTTTCTCTGTTAAAGGAGAATGGAGACTGGAAACTTGGAAGAATCCATTGCAAGTGCTGTGAATCAGAGCAGTCCGCACTGTCTACGGAGAACCAAACTTTTAGCGCTTTCATCAGCAGTCACCGCCTACATGTTTCCAAATCCAAAAACACATTTTCACAAATGGCAAAGCTAATTAAAAGAAAACCTTTGAGAGCATATGAGCTCCGGATGCATTTCAAAATTCAGAATCGAAGCACATTGCCACCAAATCGTTGTAAAATCCCTATTTCCTTTTAGACATTTACTTATTTTTACCTCATTTCTCTGCAGCGCCCGTACTAGATTGTCTTTGTGCCTGTTTTCATTGCGCAAGCAGCAAACTCATGGAGTCCCTTACGTATAAAGACGATGGTTTATGGCGACTGCTGATCCATAAAGAAGATCTAGTTTCCTGTAGGAGCTCCAGAGAGTGTTGTCTGCTCAATTTTTTTTTCCTTTTTCAGCATTTGCATGTTCAGAGCAGATGCTTGCCGACATGATGTACAATAACAATAATAACAGAGTTAGACAAATGGAATCGGATTGGATTTTATATCCGTCTCATGGGGATTTAAGCATCCCTTCACAAACTGCTGGGGAGGGAATCTAAAAAAGCTAATCTTACAAATTACACCGTAGTGACACTTGTCGACACGCGACGCAGCAAACGTTGTCGGCGTCGTTTCTTTTTTTAACCAGGATTTTTAACCTTTGCTGTTTTCCCTCGAGCTACAACTTAACTGCTGCTGTTTTGGGATTGATACAGCTTCAGGCGCTCACTTCTAAATGCCACACCTTTCCCCAGACACAATGGATTGCTCACCTTTCTGCTGGAGTTAGTCTTTATAATGACTCTGGATTATTGACGCTCATTAGGGGGACCCACTAACAAGTATTGGTGTCCATTTTATTTATATTGGAGAGAGAGGGCTGTGGTATATGTGGGCACTGTTAAAAGCAGTCCCACCCCCCTCAGATCTGTTATACGCTGGCTCCCATGTTATACCCTTCATGGCTAATTACTCTGTCTTCTCCAATTTGAAGCAGTTCAGTGATGAAGGACAAATTCAATAAAAAGTTGCACCTTGATTAATATCTCTGCCACTTTCCCCTGTTTGCTCTTTTTACAACTTAGTTGTAAGTCGAGGTAGTCTGTTTCATAGAGATGGAGGAAGTGTCTCAAATCCTTTACTGCCAATGCAACAATGGGATAACACTTCCATAAAAGTTATAGTCATGCATTTGAATTTCATTAAAGGAAGAAATTCAGTAAAAGCTTTGTTGAAGAATTGTAAAAATAAGTTAAAAAGAAATGCAATTGCGAAGCTACTTTTACACCTTTGCATAATGTTTTCTACGTTAAACAATTCACCAATTTGTATATAGTATTCCAATATGTACAATTTAAGCAGTAACTGCAACTATCAGATGAATGCAATAGAGTACAATATTTCTTTGTGAAAGTATTTGTTTTATTTTACATATGCTGTTCAGTTACAGACTTAAGCTCCTGATGCACAAGTCTCACATGTCGCACTCACACACGAGCAGGCTGGATGTTAGAAATGAAGGTGTCACCTGTGCACAAGCAGATGCAGCAGACTGAAACGTGCTGACATGAAATGCACACATGTAGAAACACATTCAAACATTCAGGCCTTCAGATCAGGCACTTGACGACGACAGCTGTCATAGAGCCCGACCGTGTGTACGCGCGTCTTCGTGTTTGCGTGCGAATGTGTATGGCAACACAACAACAGCCTGGCGAGTCAAGGTCATTGCATCTGCAGTCCTGTCTTGGGGTGCTCTGCCAAACCTCAGGGGGAGAGTTTGGTGTAATCCGTTGTAATGACAGAGACCTGTGGGGACTAAGGGGCCACAGTGGGTGGGCTGGAGACAAACCCCACTCCATCTCACACCCAGTCCTGCAGCCCATCTATTTCCCCGAGAGCACAGCCTGCTTATTGCCTGCTTGTGGGCTGTCTGGAAAGTACAGCTGGGGAATTCACTTCCACCTGCTCCGCTCTGCGTGCGGTAGGTTGACCCTGCCAAAAAACACCGGTGTGCTTGGCACCAGTGTGCAAGAGTTCCTACATACTGCAAACACCTAGAGCCAGAGGGCCTGGTGAAGATTGTTATTGTAAAGGTAACATTCATGTAAAAATAACCATTTCAAGGTTTCTTTAGTCGTCTGCTTTGAACAAAGTCTCTGAAATTGTTGTACTGAATCAATTCATTCTCTCAAACACAGCTCAAATATCACAGACTTGAATTATATCAATTGTAAAGAATAGGCTGTGGTTTCATTTTATAATGACAGATACCTAGGGTTAAAGCTCAGTTTCACTCCACTTTACCTTAACTTGGTTTATCTGTAACACTGGGCCGAGGGTTACTTTCAGTAGCACCTCAAAATCTGCATCACTTCAAGTTCCTTTTTTTCCCCACCTCCTTTATGATCACGCCATCTTCCGATGTATTTATGGGCCCCTGAGCGAACCTTTCCGAGTGAGTTGAGAATCATCAAATAAAAAAAGAAGTGGAACTTGAGAGCCTCTGGTTTAAACATTTTGTCGAAGTCCAGATATTGTGTGACCCCACATTTATCCACTCTGTGTGTTTCATTTTGGATAGATCATCTACTACTCCAGCAGACTAGTGCGAAGGCTGCCTTTTGACTTGGACCCCAGAGGAATCAATGTCTTTGCTCAGGGAATCAAATATGTTTTGAGGAAAGTTAATGATATCATCAGTTTGCCATGGTGTGGTCGTATTGGAGAAACCAGGCGGGTCGATATCTTCTGAAGACATGACAGCTGCTGTATTGATTAGTCAATATGACCACTGTGACTTTCCTGCCATAGAAAATGAGTAGAATGAAGCGGGAGTGAGTTGAACGCACTGCAAGGAACATCGGGAACGTAGCTGCCTGATAACCTTTGATTTTAAGATAACAGGCGTCGGATAGTAACACAATGGAAGAGATAATGTCTCCGTCTGATTGGTCTAATTAAGATAAATGCCTTGATTGGAAACATGAGCTGAGTCAACACTTGCCACCACGTCAACAAACATTAAAATCTTTAAATGGTTGATGAAAGGTTATTGATTCTGTTATACTGCATGACACTATGAAACTTTAAATGCACTCCAGATGCCCCGTGTCTCATTCTTCCACAGGGACCAGAAAGTGAAGTAGAAGTTGGCATCTTCTTTTGTCACTACCTTTTGGGGGAAAAAAAAAAGAAACTAAAATAAGATTTTCACTGTAAAAGATGGTGTTGTCGCGAGGGGGTCCCGCATACTGCATTTGCCACAGTCAAACTAGTAACTGAGGGTGGTTGAAGAGGCTCTCAGCGCTGACAGATAGGCTGACAGAGGTTGGCTCGTATTAATGCCGCATCTTCAGATCATGTGCCCCGAGGGCCTAAAAATCAATCTGTGCGTGGCTGGATGTGGCTTCTCCTGGAACCTCAAAGCTAGATAAAGACAACAAATTTCTCACTTTACTTTGGCAACTTTGAAATCTCACTCCTCAAAGGCATCCTTGATTTTTCTTCTCGGGGACACTGAGAAAACAACTCCTGGAAGATTTTCAGAATACCTTTTGTCAGGTTTTTGTTGTTGTTGTTGTTGTTCTTTCTTCCACAGACCGTATTGTTATTCACGTCTTCTCTTTGCGGCTGTTACATTTTGCAATGTCAGCCGTTTGGTGACTCCCTGTTTCTGATGTCCAGATATTCAAAGGAGGGT
This sequence comes from Psettodes erumei, assembly GCA_016785225.1. Taxonomy (NCBI): domain Eukaryota; kingdom Metazoa; phylum Chordata; class Actinopteri; order Pleuronectiformes; family Psettodidae; genus Psettodes; species Psettodes erumei. The sequence goes on from JAFBJZ010000861.1 coordinate 2,535,834, forward strand.
CCCTCTTCCTCTTGATGTTCCTTGCCAGTTCACTTTGCAGGAAAATCTGACTGCAGGGAAGTTGTGGCCACAATGGAGCCCCCTGGATCATGAGTGAAGATGCAAACCTCAATGCTAATTCAAAGCTTCAAATCCCTTTGAATAATGACTGAATCGGCACGAGTGACCTCATTCCAATTTTGTATGAGTTCGCACAGTTTAGGTTTGCAAACAGATGAGACTCGGGTCTACTATCATGACTGACCAGACGTTTTTTGGTTTTTTTTTGAAAAATCACCAGATTTCGGACTTGTTTTCTTTGGCTTTGAAGTGAGAAGCACTTCATCTCCACTTGATGTATTGGCCCATCAACTTTCATTTGCAATTGTATGTCTTGAAGCGTTTGTATTCGTTCCACCAGGATGCAGGTTTTTTTCCGGCACAAGGCATCGCGCTACTTTGGCCAAAGCAGCAATGTGGTCAGACTGTAAGGCATTTGAGGCTTTCAGTGGGAGCCATGACCTCTGGCGCGTGCCATTCCCTGAGAGACGCAAGTGAGTTTCAAGGCTTGTGTCTCACCTTCAGTGTGATCGGCTTTGTTTTTCTGTGTTGAAACCAGGAAATGGGTGAAAAGGAGTCTCTGCAGGTCAAAGAAGAAATGTCACAAGTGAGAAGCATGTTGGGACGCAACACAACAAGCGTTCCATCGTTAGTGCAAGCAGAAATAAAAGAGCAATGGCTCATTGAAGTCATTCTTATTGACTTTCTTTTTTCACTCGATATTTGCTCGCGCTGTGTCTGAATTGTGCAAATGTGGGCCCCCTCCCTCTCTCATACCCCACTTCATGATGCTTTTCTTTCTCTTTTTCATTCTCTATCCCTTTGTCACCCTCTTCCAAACTTCGCTCTGCCACCTCCTCATCCTCGGCCCTCCTTCCTCCTCCCTCTCTCTCTCCCATGCTCTTGCCCCCTTTCCCTCTTTCTCTCTCTTTCCCCTTCCCTTGTTTCAACCTCTCCCTGTTCTCTCTCCAGTGTGTCTCTCTCTCTCTCTCTCTCTGCCTTCCTCACCTTCCCTGCCGCTCTGAGAGGAGGCGATAACACCTAACGTCACTCGACGCAGCTCAATCAGGGTTATCTAGTACTTTTCTCCTTATCGCTGTGATATGACCCCGCCCCTTATTCCCACACAACAAGCCTCCACGTCGACTGGAAGGGCGGCTTTTCTATCTGCGCCATGCGTCCCACAAGACTGGAATAATTGTTTACGATCCAGTGCCCAGTGAAATTTGCTTTCAGCAAGCGGGGGCCATTTATTGAGGCACAGCTTGCCACATCGATGTTTCTCTCAACCAGCAGAGTGTAATGGGTGCATTCATTAGTGTGTTTTTATTTCACTTTATTTATTTATTTACTTTTCCTTATGCTTGCTCGGCCTCAGCCTGGGGTTTGCACACCCTGAAAGAGATGGAGCGATGAATTGATTAATCTCAAGGTAGCTGATGAGCCTAAAAGCTCTGTGTGGTACCTGCAGTACTTTCGGAAGAATGTACCTCTGAATTCGTACACCTGACTGGAAGTACAAATACTCAACCCTATGAGACCATTAAAACAAGCAGCATGTCTCGTGTCCCCAGAATTTTTTTTTTCCATTTCGTCTTGGAATCCCTTGATGATGTGAAGCACTTTTGGCGAGACGGGGGTCTGTAAAGTGTCACTTATCATATCACTTTGGTTCGCCAAATGAGCCTTCAGCATAGTGTGAGATATATTTGGGTCTAGAGACATTTTGGCTTTCCTCCTCCCCACAGAGCCACTTTGACCCACCTCAGAGTGGATCTTAGAGTCCTATTCTTTGCAAAAGCTTCTGCCTCTCTGGTGTTCGACTGGGTCGAGATCTGGTGACCAGAAAGACCATAACACATGAATCACCTCGTTTTCATCTTCATCAAACCAGTCAGTGACCCCCCTCCCCTCTTGCTCTGCAATGGCAGGGGTTGTCATCCTGGATGAGCCCCCACCCCGATCATGCTCTGATCAGAGCGATCAGAGGTGATCACTCTGATTAACTTTGTATTGACTTTTGGTGACCCTTGCCTGTAAGTGGACAAGAGGAAGCAACCACATCAGGGAAATGCGCCTGCATGGAATAAAGGAGCCGCCTGACGCCCTTGCTGTAAGGGCCGCCAACTCAGGCCTGTGTCCTCCATATGGATCTGAATGCAGATGTCACGAGCATCTTATTAATTTACGCAGTGAACCTGTGTGGAAGCCTCTGGACTCATTATGTTTGTCCAGTCTTTCGTAGTTATTTGCCCTCTGACCTTTTTCATCAAACTGTGCTTTATTGACACCGTAACAATAATGTTGATGATGACTGTGGCTCATTGGGGCTGCTCAACTGCACGTGTGGTGCATCTCTGACTTTGACTGTGTGTTTATATGAGCGAGCCAGAGTCTGTCTGACCATATCATATTCTCATCCTGCACTCTGGATGATTTATCCCCCTGCTGGAGGTCCGTCAGCAAGGCGAGCGCTCACACAAGGTATTTGGGTTACGGCCTCCTAAATCCCTGGGGAGCGTATTGACGGCCCACAGAGAGCTAATTATTGATGCTAACTGCCTGTAATGCTGCCAGTGCGTAAAGAATTACTGGCGCCACACAGATAAACCTCTCAACCTCTGCTACCTTGTAACCGTTAAAGGGAGGCTCATGTGCTACACATGCAGGCAGACGCGCACACAGGGAGATGAGACACAGTGAGTCGTGTTTTACTCATCATGTGAATCATGGCGGTGACAGGTGAAATCATGAATATTGCGCTCGAGGGGATGCCAATGCGTCACTTTTTCAGTTCGTACAAAGGGACCTTACTTGCAATGTAAAGCGGGTTTTAAATCACATCACTGATGTGATGGGCCATGAACACACGCGTCTGCCACAACATTAAAAACCGGTTACCAGTGTCAATGTTGTGGCTGATCGGTGTATAGGAACCCGCCCCCCCAGGAAACATGAGCACTAACAGCACAGCAGCGAGACAGAGGGCACTAATCATCCTCATCATGTTTTCATTTGTCAAGCATTTTCAATTTGAGTGGAGAGCGAGCGAATGAGAAAAACATGGAGCCCCATCTCCTTTTCTGCTGGAGCCAGATCCCTCCTCAAGCCCCTCTCCAACTGCCCTTTCCACACACACACATACACACACACACACACGCACACAGTTCATTTCACACTTAGATACCCTGGGTGTTGTTAATAGAGGTCACATTGAGATGGGCCCCCAGCGGAGCTTTTACGCACTCCTGTATCTAACAGTTCCACTTCAAGATCACAAGACCCACACACACACACACACACACACACACACACACACGCATGCAGCTATGCCAAACAGTAAAGTCTGGCGGAGTATGTATGTGTATGTAAGTGGTATTTATATATATCGGTATGTTTTGGTCCGTATCTCATTTGTTTTGTGTTTCAAATTGTCTTTGGCTGTGAAAGACTGTGTGTTTGTCTGTACAGTAGTTTACCAGTGCCATGATCTGCTTGTGCACACACCTTTTGCAAACAAATTAAGCATATCTTGATAACCTACGCCCGACTTTCCGCTGAACGTTTCCTGTCTCTCCCGCTCATTATCTGCGTCTCTCCGTCATCGCTCCCCACTCTCTCTCTCTCTCTCTCTCCCTGTCCACTGTCACTGATATACCAGACCGATCTGTTGGCCCGGCAACACTTTGGACCACCCCACCGTTTGACACCGGTGACAAATAGATAGCCAGCCAGTGAGTCAGGCCTGTGACCCTGTCATCCCTTAGCCAGACTGATTGGATTCCGTTTGTCCCCGCAGAGGAAAGGCAATGATTACAAACAGATAAACAGAGTGGGACTGCATGGCGGTTGGCCAACATCGGCCGCCCGAATCCCCTGTGACAGGAGAGAAGATTGAGAGTGTGTGAAAGCGGTGGGCTCGAAAACAGGGAGTTTCAAGGCCAGGTTGTTTACTGTGGCGGGGATGATGAAGGTAGCGCCGAACATGATGTGACTGAGTTTTTTGAGGTTTTTTTTTTTATATTCCTGATCGTCTTCTCACATCTAGGCACTTGAACAACTCCCATCCTACAAAGGCAATTAGGAGAAGAGTTTCACTGTACTACAGACTGAAATTGCGAGGTGGCAACAGGCGTATTGTCCATCAGCCATTGTGCACAGTGGCTTAATTTACACACTGAGCCAACAAGTCCTCGTGGAGATTCATTACATCAAACCCGTGGTAGCAAAAAACATTATACCACAACACATTTCTCATTCAAGTTTTTTTTAATTAAAAAAACAGTTTTTTAAGTTTTCTGTCTTTTCTTTTTCTTGCTTTTTGAAAGCGAGTGCAGGTGTTTCCACACACGCACAACCAGCTTGCAGAGCGAATATTAATTCTTCCAGATCTGCTCAAAGTTTGTCGTGAGTCTAAGTCTTCTTTGCAGCCTTGTCGGGGAATGCTGTGAACACAGCAGCAGTCCTCGCCTCGACCTTGCTTGCTTTTTTTCCCCCTGTGTTGTCATTAACAACGCTATGCAGCAGCAGAGTGCTTGAGGACTATTTTTTTTTGGGGGAGGGGGGTGTGGGGGGGGGGTGTTCTAAAAAGTAAAAGTAATAGCAAATTGATTAATTGAAGGAATTTCTCTGTTCTGTCTATTTGCATCTCGCAAATGCAATTTGATGCTTTGAACACTGTCGCAGTGATGGAGAATTCTCGTCTGTCATGGGTTAAAATGTCTCTTCGAACAATGGCCCAAACACTGGTCTGTTTTGTCACTCCAGTTCAAGGAAACATGGATATCGATTTTCTCTTTTTGGCCGAAATTCAATGAGAACATTGTTCTCCGCATTGTTGTTATGCTTGAGCAGAGATATCTTGATTGCATATTGACCTTCTTTAAGACTGCCAAAATGCCACATTTATACTGTGCAAGTCAATTGCTGAGCCTCTCCTTCACACATTTTCTCTCGTGGTTTTGTTTAATGTATATTAAGCCTTGATAGAAATCTTGTGTGTCATGGCTCACAGCATGACCTGCATTGGTTTTTTTGGGTTTTTTTTTACACAAACAGACACAACAAACGGGCTTGGCAGGTTCCTGAAGGTTGGTTTGTTTTTTTTTTTTTAACCTGGGCTCATGGTTTCGTTCCGAAATGATGTTGTATGCCAGCCGCGTACATTCATGTCTCCAAGGTGGGTTAATGATGAAGAGGAATGGCTTGCTGGGCTAGTCCGGGACAGGCCCTGTTAACTTGGCTCTCCGGCAAGTCCCAATGACAAGAGGCTTCACGGGCCATAAAACCAGAGGGATGGGGGAGAGTCGAAAATGGCCGACCGTCTCAATTTTCTGCCAGACTGCCTCTTGCCTTTTCTCATTTTTTTGCTTCCTCTGTGTGTGTGTGTGTCTTATTCAGATGATTTCACCCTCTTCTGTAAATCAGATTTTCTGTTGAGTCCATCTTATGTCGCTGTCTGTGTCTGTCTCTTGCTCTCACACACACACACACACACACGCTCTCTCTCTTTCTCTGTCGCGCACCACATGACACCGGTCTGGATTCAGAGTCGGAGCGCGGTGCCACGCACTCGCACACAAACACACGTGCAGCCTTGCGGCCGCCCGCAGAGTAGCGGCTTCATTGTGATTGCTGCTGGCATATCAGGTCGCAATTATCAACGCCGACTTATTCACTCTTTAATTGCCCCGTTCAGTTTGTTCACATTTGGTGCCGAACAATGTCAACCTGCTGCAGTGGAAAGCCATTTGCTGCAAGGACATGAAACACGTGCGAGTTTGTGTGTACGTGTGCGTTCAGACGGGATGTCATAGCATGTGCGACACGCGACCAAAGATGACTTTGAGGAGGTGAAGTGCTGATCGTGAAAGTCATTTTGAGAGATTTTCAGTTTTTGTTTTGTTTGTTGTTGTTTTTTATGTCGGTTTGTCTGTCAAGTTTTTATTATGGAACTGAATTTGTTAGATTTGCTGAGGACCCTTGCACCGCGTCAGTGCTTCCCTGCTTCTTACACTTTAATTAAAGTCCTTAATTTGTAGAGGTTTACAATGGCAACCAATCTCTTAAGGTTAAACGAAATACAGTGTATTGGGGAAAAAAACAACACCTGGTTATACAATGCTCATCAACAAATCCAGGAATGGCAAATCAGTTGTTTCCTTGTGGAGGAAGAGCATCTCTTAGATAAGAATATACAGTAATTACACTGCTGTTGTGTGGTGAATCTAATTTTCAGTGTCCTTTGCTGCAAAGCATCCTCAACTTTCCGACGTTCTGGAATCAAATTGCGTGATGAGATGATTGCAGCAATAGCTTTAGATTTAAAATCCAAAGGAGCTGTTTCCTCGTGGAAAGAAAAAAAGTGGAAAGTGATTCGAGACTTGCACAGCAAATGTTGATGTGTGGTGAAATAAAAAAAAACCCAGCCGCTGGTGTGAAGTGGCTCCAGGAATAAACAGTGAATTCTGCTCCGTCAGCCGTTTGAGGTCAGGCTTTCAATATCTTTGTCCACAAGCAACAATATCAATATTTATTTTGTAGGGATTAGCAGAGGTGATAGTGGTAGGGGGGAAGCCCAGGTTTTACTTTTATATATCCCTGGATTCCGTCTGGTGGTCAGACTTCATATTATTAGAGTGTCGTGAACAATTATGCTGTTTCCTTAATGTTTTACATTTGAGTTTAAATCTAAAGTCTAGAGCTTATGAGGCGCTGAATGTTGCTATGAAACAGGAGCGTCCTCAAAGCTTGTCACGAGTCAAACTGAGACATCACAGTCCCAAAATGTTCGGTTGTAGCGCTAACCGTCCACAACCCGTGTTCCCACTCGCCGCGCACGGTCTGAAGCCATTGGGCACTTCCTGTGTTTTAAGCGGCGTTTCTTGGTGTCCGTCTCACGTCCAGCGATGCACCTGTACAGTATATGAGCGTGACACTCATTGCTCAGTCCAGTGGCGCTGCCATCCTCATTAAGATTGATGAGGAGCGCCCGATGTCATGGCTGGGTTAGCAGCCCATTGGCAAGCCACGAAGAGAGCCGCCCTGCCACCGAACTCTCGGCTCTGCAACCCACCACGTAATTATGTGGTTAAACGTCAAATGAACGGGGTAATTTATTCACTTGGGTTATTTATGAGAGGGGGGGGGGGGCGGAGGGGAGAAATATTTTTCACCTGCCCTTCTCTGAAGGTGAGACAAACTGTTTTTGGTGCACCTTATTAATAAGAACAGTCGGGAGACCGGAGGAACTACTGTAATTTAGCATGTATTGCATTTTTCGCTGACGCATGAGATGACAACTGTCAGTTATTCACCTCTGCGTTGTGTTATGTTCATAACAATGCTTTAAAGACCTTGATTTTTTTGTTTTCCTATGTGCTGAAAACATATTGCAGTCATTATTTCAGCTGGGTTTTGTGTTAGTTTGAGCTCCAGAAAAGTTTTTAAAGTACATTATTAATTTAGTTGTGCTTTCGACTCTGTTGAGGAGGTAATTGGATCATTTAAATAAACCACACACTAGTTCATTTTTCTCATCACACTGACAGAAGTGCCCTTTGACTTGGTCAAGGGAAACAGTAGGACTGACTGACTGTACGGTATACACACTGTGTGTGTGTGTGTGTGTGTGTGTGTGTGTGTGTGTGTGTGTGTCTGTGTGTGCGTCTGCGTTTAACCTTTCAGTTCCCATTGTACAAAGAGTGACCCCATCTATAATATAAGTACCCCAGCATACTGTACGTGTTGAACATGTAAAACAGGCTCTTGAATTTCAATTTTGAATAGTGAGTTGATTTTTTTGGAAGTTTTTTTGTATATTTCATTTCCAGATGTAGCTAAATTGAATTTATTTAAACCTCAACAGCATCAGCGCGCAAACGTTTCAACACACAAATCCACCCATGAATTGCTGCTCCCAATGAGAAACGTTGGCAGGTTTAGAATCTCTTTTTACCTGGATATGTGTCTGACTTAAGTTCGGGGTTAGGAAAAAGACAAAACCAAGTCGAGAGGGCTTAGGACGATCGCGGCTCTCTTACTTAAATCCTTCTGTAATGCCCCGGCTCGGCTAATAAGCTTCCCACAGTGCACGGAGGATCGACTGAAACAGAAACTCCCAGCTTCAATGATTCAAGGAGACTTTTTCTTACAAAGTGGGCCAACAATGTGCAGTGAATTCCTTATGAGCAGGAGGGGTTATGGGGGGGTGGTTTCCTGTGGGGAGAGGAAGTGAGCGTAGAATACTGATACCGGCACCCAGAACCTCCTCATTAGGAAACACCATATGGTATCACCACAGAGATGCCTGTGAGCCAGCGGGCCGAAGCCTGCAAGTGGGTGCGCGTTTCGCAAACTTTGAAACCACAGCGGTGAGGTGTTATCCATGAACGATGCTCTGCTTTTGTTCTCTTAAAGGAAAAAAAAAGTTTCACCAGTTCACCATCAGTTTTTCTGCTTTGCTGGTCAGTTTAATTACGGATCAGCAGGCGGGGAGAGAAGGTTCCACATCCTCGATAAAGTCAGTGTCCCGTCTTCTCGGAGTGACACATTTTCAGATGTGTCATCGTGGTTCAAGAGTCTCGGGCTGTCTCAATCAGCATCGTTGCTCAAATTAAGATTTCGGTCTTATGTTCCAATCATCCCGCTATTTGGTGCGAGGGCGCGGCCTTTCATGTGTGAAATGCAGTTTCAATTTACGAATGGACCGTGTGATGTCGAACTGAATTGACACCATCAGCCAGATGGCAGGTTAATGACAGGGTGTCCCAGATAGCAGGTTACTGAAATAATCACCGACGTGGTCGTTTGGAGGGCAAGGAGTGGTATGGAAGGAAATGTAAGCCCAGGTAGGCCAATTTCTGTTTGGCCCTCAGGCAGAAATGAACATAAAGTGGGACACCCACTCGAACCTAACACCTCACTATGTACATGCCAGTTTAATCTGGCTGAACGAAAAGGCTGGAAATGTTTTGCTGCGGGAAAGCGCGCCATACTGAATTTCTTGAAGGCATGCGTCGCACGCCGCTGTGATTCTGTGATCGCGTGGTCACGTCTTGTTTTGCGGAGGGAACAGGGCCAGCGTGGCTGAGAGGTTGAAAGGGAATTCTTAACACAGTCCATGCCCTTCAGCTGTTTTTTCCTGTCACAGAGGGATGGGAGAAAAATAATAATATGGCTGCCATTACGTCCACATGTGTCTTCCTTTTCACGGTTCATCGCGGCGCTCCTGTCAGCCGCGCAACAACTCGGACCTCTTCTGATAAATAATCAGGGTATGGAATGAAAAACGCACAGAGCAAAAAAAAAAAAAAAAAGCCTATCTCTTTCCTGCGTGCTTGCAGAGGAGCCGCAGTGGCCGACCGGCGTTGCAGTGGGCTGTATCACTCAGGCTTGATGGCTCTTCGGCGAGGTCTGTGTGCTTCGTTTTGTAAGTGTGAAAGTAACCCTCGCAGATCAAAAGCTTATCAAATGGCCTCGTCGAGAACTGGCAGCGCGATTGCTCTCTTCTGCGGCAGTGTCGGAAAGTGATCCTCCATTTGACTCTATTTATGTGAGCATTTGCGGCGCTTCTGGAAATGCAGAATATGCAGGTAAAAGGGTGCGTGTAATTCACTGAGACCTGGACTTTTACAGACTCGCGAAGGTTTTGAAAAATGGCAACCGGAGTTAAACTTCGGATGCTGAAAGGCATGCCCAGCTGGGAATTTTTGACAAATTTAATGCTGGCTGATTCTTTTGATGGGGGATTGGGGAATTTCCCACGATACGCTGAAGTTTGCAGAACTGTAATAATGAAATATATACGTGCGCACTCTCCTAAGTATCCTCCAAAGAAGACATCATTGTGACACGTTACTAGTAATATTATCTGTACTTTGCTATACACAAGGAGATGAGTCTCTCTCCCGGAAGCGAGGTTCCTGGTTGCATGGGACCTGTCTTGCTGAATTTCACGTCTCTAACAAAAAAAAAGAGAAAAAGGAAGAAGAAGCATGGTCGATGCCAGCAGAGCAAAAAAGCATGACCACCCGTTGGACTTCTCAGGTGCCAGACATTCCAACCGACTCGGCAGAGCAGAGTGGGGAAGCCCGTTATCTTCTCGTTCTCTGTGTCCGCGTCTCTCTCACGGCACGATCAGGCGATGTGTTTGGGAGATTAACTCTGCACTGGTGTGGGAAGGCAGCTAAACTGCTTACGCCCTGTCTCTTATCTGTCCGGTCTGTCGCCCCCCCACACAACAACAGCGTCGCAGTCCAGAGCGGTTCTGTGTGACTTTTGTTTTCCTTGCGCGACTGTCGTTTTAATGATCACAGCATAATGAATAAAAATCCGCGCGAGGGCCATAAACACTCAAACGGAGCTGGCGTACTATCGAGTGTTGCGCTGTGTTCGGTTAGAAATGCAGTTTGCTGGAGTGCATCTGGCTCGAGCAGCTTCTCCATGACAAAGCACTTGCTGACCTCACAGAGTGCCTCACCGTGCAGCACACAGTTAATTAAGAATGGAATAGGCTCAACTTTTAATGATCCCCACAGTAAAGTTTGGTTGTCGCAGCTGCAGAAGTGTAGCCTGGCTGAAATTATATTAAGTGTCTATATCACAGCTTGCCTTGCAGGACAAGTCCAATCTTGAAGCCGTTAACACCCCCCCACACCACCACCACCACCACCACCCGCTTGGTGTGTGGGCACCTGTGGGCACTGCACTCTCTCACTCCTGCCAGGAGTTTTTATGACACTCATTGAGTCCTTGACAACCCTCACCCCTTCGCACTGGGCAAAAGACCTGAACTGAGAATTGATTTCCATCATTATTAGTCCCCCTGCTGCACCCACAGTCACAGACATGCAGAAAGGTCAGAGAAATTACCCCCCGTCTCTCTGTCAGAAGGATTTCGCTGCTTCTGCCTCTATTGATTTCAGGTTTTGATGGATTTTCCAATACCACAGCGCGGTCCTTTGGCTCAGTATTTGATTATTGTTGTTGTTATGGTGTTTAATTTATTCATTTTTGGCGCCAGGCGCACATATATCGGTGCCCCGGCCGCATTCCTCACCCACCGCTTGTTCAATGTCCTCATTCCAGTGCAGTGCTTCGTTTGAGAAAAGGGGTGAACCGGTAACCGGTAACCGGTAACCGGAATCTGTGTTCCAGTTTATGCCCGTGTGCAAACTTACAGTGCTTTCATAGTTCTCACCGTCTCCAAACTCCCTCAGCGTTGCACTTTAATCGCAGACGTGTACACAGTCATCATTTATGCACCTTCCCTTTTTATGTCAAGTGATAAATTGACTCACTGATGCCAAGCTGTTTTCACAGCATTTATCGTCCCTGCCAACAACTACAGCGCAGCACAGGATGATACACTTTAAAGTACTTTTAATCGTTGCTGATTAAATTCTCTCATGATAGATCTTCTGCAGGGGACACCTTTTGTTTAGATTCGGCGGCAAATGCTGCTCCTGCCACTGACCCGGCTCGTTTCCTCATTTTTGCTCGAAGCGCTTGTAACTTACGTATAGGTGGTCATGGTGGTGGTGGGGGGGCAGATGTTAGTTCAAATGGAAATGCTGCAAATACTTTAGTAAAAAAAACTTCAGTAACTCTCTCATTCCAGAGGGAGTTACTTCTCTGGAGCCGGCTGAACAACATTCCGGCCCGAAGCAAAGTGAGTTGAAAGACGTGAACAGCTTTGGCATTTATGGGCAGAACATTTGTCTTTTGTCTCCGTTCTGTCACTCTGTAGTGAAAGTAAGTTGGCATTGTTGTTGCAGAACGCTCCCCTGCCCTGCCTGCCCTCAGCACGTCCCTGTCCCATGTCAACTGCAGCGTATAAGTCGGCGCCGTGCAGCATTGCGCATCTCCCGCGCACTTTCGATGAAGAAGACGCTTCTGTGCGGGCGTGTGCACAGACGCAGGGTATGCTCGGATCCCCAGGAGTTGTCTCAGATCAATAGGTGGCGGACAGGGCAGTCATCGATCAGCTCAGTGCATGGAGGCTAATTTATGCCACTGCTCTGGCGATCCCTCCGCACCGAGGCACCGGGGCGTGAAATTCAAATTATTATTACAGCCAGGCAATTCCATTATCTGGGGGAAGGATATGTCGCTCTGGCACATATTGGCTGTCTTCCTTGTGTAAAGGGAGAGAGAAGGAGAGGAGCAATGGGGGCCAAGGCTGGCCCTCTGTGACCATGGCAGTGGGTGGGGGTGGTTGGGAATTATTACCCCACTTTATCACGGTGGCCTCAGTTTCTCCTACAGTAACCCCCCCCCCTCAGCATCTGCACAGTTATTTAGTGGCTGGTAATGTCACTGCAGTTTGATAGAAAATTCATCTGCACTCTTGCTTTATGTATGCATATATTGTTTCATCAGTTGTTTTGTTCACTTATTATTATTGAATAGACAGACAGCAAGTCTTGTACAGTCTGCAATGCATGGAGGCTAAAGGTCCTTTTGAACAAAATATGTTTTGCATGTCAACAAATTAGAAGCTACACCTCATGTGGTCATTGTGCAAATGGTGCCAGACAGTACTGCACGATACTATACAGCTCTCAGGATCATGGCTCTGCATAAGCCCGGTAGTGAGGCACACGGGCCCATGGAGCGTTGCGAGTCATTCACCCCGCCTGATGTGCAATAAGATCCAAGCTGGACGCGTCGTCTCAGACAGCAGGTGTCTCACACGGACTCCGCGCTTCGCTGAGGCCCTCCTCATCCCTGGGGTTCGAAAGCACAGGTTTCCACATGCCCAGAGGCAGGAGCACTGCAAGGCCAGTGGAGTCTAAACAGTTTAAAGCGCATTTGGACTTGATTTGCTTGGCTCGGCATGCCCTGCGGAGAGCGTACTGCAACCCCTTTGCTCTGTGAGCGCAAGCTGATCCTGCTTGTCCTTGGGTTGCTTATGCTGTGGATGCAGGGCAAAGGTATGGTGAACTCTCTTTTTCACAGCTTACACTGTATCACAAATGGTGATGGGCTCATCCATGAGAAGCTGAGCCAGAACCGTTTCCATCCAGCGAGGGTTCACTTTTTTAAAGTGGCACTGTGGGACAACTAACAGGCTGTGTATTTTAGTTATATTTTTGTTTTTACAGCCAGTGATGGGCCTCTAACATCTGCCTGACATTAATGCTTTTGTCTGTGTGGAGCAGTGTAATTAAATGGTATTCTCATTTGGGTAACCAAGGCAAAAGGTAAATAATGTCAGTTATCTTTGCTTTTGTTGTTTATTCCATCTCCAGTCTATGTCCTTCACCTGTTAATGTGTTTCCCCTGTGCCGTTTTGTTTCCCTGTCATTTACAGAATGTGAATAGCGGAGACCTTTTCGAAAAGTGCTCGTTAATCAAATAGCTGAATTTACTCTGCCCGAGCGTCAGTATTAAATCCCCAACTCGTGTCGCAAACATTGCTGAACTGGGACAAACTTTGGTCAGTAATGTTTCTGCTGCTTACAAATCAGTTAAGGCATAAATATAACATCAGCCATTACTTCTCTGCGATTTTCAAATTTTTTCAGGAGAGGGCAACCTAATATGTAACCCAAAAAGCAGGCACTGACCGCAACATTGTGGATGATGCCGCCCCGAGGATTGGAGGATTACATCAGAAAATACTCGAATGGGTCGTTTTGAAAGTCAGTGACAAATGACATCCATTGGCAGAGAGAGATTAAATGAAGGGAAGCAGGCAGTAAAAAAAAAAGAAATGGTAGAGGTGGAGGGACTTTAGAGAAACTCATTAAAACCAAGTACGATGGGTACCGGACAGTGGGTTGCTCAATGTTCAAATGAAGTGGCTTGTTTCTTGGCCCTGAGTCACAATTAATTAGCACCGTGAGGGCCATCAACACAGCTCTGCATCTCCAGTGCTTTTGTAAGAACGGAAAAAGAAAAAAGGAAAATGAGAGCGCTGGATTTATAAACAGAGTTCGGCAGAGGGTCACGGCTGTGTTGTTTCCTGACATTCACCTTTACTTTGCTCCCCTTTGTTGAGCTTCAGCACTCATAAATCTCCCATAAACACGTTCTCGGAGCGAGAGCGGGCCTCCGAGAGTCTGTTTTGTCTTCACCGCAAATGCTTTTTGAGGCCAGAGAACTGATCCAGGGGCAAGCATTTCAACTCAACTGACACTTGAAGGCATGTTGGAATATAACCATTTGCATTGCCTTCATAGGCTACAGTATTTGTGATCATGTCTGTATTGTTCTCGCTGTGTGTATGATGCATCTGCATCCGTAGCATCTTAACATCAATGCAAAAAAAGGGAGGGGTCGCTCATTGAACTCATTGACGTGGGGATTCACCTTTTCCTCTCCATTTCAACTGAATCGTGGTCAGTCGCCTCTGGCTTTGAAGTCTGCTTGAGCAAATTTTGCAGCCGTCCAAAACTCACCGAATATTGTTTGGAAAAAAAAAATGATTTGTCGAGGGTTGCACATGTGCACAGGCTGGCAATCCAGGATGGGCCTCGACAGAAGCCTCTGACGATGTGAATAAAATGCAAACAAATTGATCAAAACCCCCAAAAATAAACAGTTTGTCATCTGTTTGGCCCATGTCAGTCGTAACTACATTTTTGATAAAATCACCAGTGTCAGCCTATATACTTTGAGCTCAGCCTTTTACTACCAAAGCTACTGTGACATAGCCACTTATTTTTTCTGATCCAAAGCAGCATGAAATGCCCTCCTAATGTTCTTTGGATGAAAATGGATCTTTTCAGAGAAAAGAAAGTATGTTTATATTAGTGACAGCTCATAACCTAGTCCTTTTTTATTTTACATGCCTTACTGGAACTGATGGAGCAGAGGCAACAGAGCAGCACATACCGTATTTTGTAGGAATGGATGTGTTAGCTCATATGATGAGAGCTTAACTCCACATCTCGTGGTGATTCACCTTAAAATGCACAATTCTTGTTTAGTTGGTGAAATGGCTGCCATATTTCCCAAGACCAAACACCAAGCATTTGAAAGGGGTCAACCATTTATTCACATTGTATTTGTGTGACATTTTCCCATGGTTGCCCAAATGAGTTTGACCTCTTTCTCACTCCCGTGGGTTTTCTTTCCATGTAAGCCAGCCATAGCAATGGGGTTTAAAGTGACAGAGAGCAAGACAAGCCCTTTTTTTGTACTTACCTGGTGATTGATTCCCCTATCTGACTGGCCTGAATGGGTTAAACATCACCAGGACCTCTGCTACAGAAAGATTGCATTTAGCCGCTGCTGCCAAACCAAATAGGCAACCAGTCTGTCTGGCAAAGGAATAATGAAAGAATGAAGGAGGAGAGGAATAAAGAAAGAAAACATCTTGGTGAAAAAGGGGGGGGGGGTTAAAGAGACGTTTTGACTGTTATCTGGCAGTCTTAACCCTTTGCCCCCCTTACTCTTTCTTTGTAGTGAAAATAATCCCTGGTTTATACATAGTCCAGATCCCACTGCCAGTTTTCCTTGTGACGCACTTTTGTATCGGTCTGCTAAAATGGGGATTCGTTCTGCTGAGCCGTGTTTGCCATCAACAGCAGATGCTCATTATCCGTGCTGTTGTCGCATGTTCATTTCAAAGGAAAAAAAAAAAAAGAAACGAGAACTTGAAATGCCATATTACATCCAGGTGGACTATATGTAAATCACGACACATCTGTGGACGGCACGCTGTCGCCTAACATTGTGTTTTCTCCCATTCTGTCTTGCAGGTAAGGTGCTGCGTCTTTATTCGTCCCCGTGGGAGCAGCCGCAGCGACGACCACAAATGTGACGAGTAACACGGCTTTACTTCGCGGGTTGCCGTTGAACATGCAGTGCACACTGAGCGAGAGAGCCGCAATGAATCTGGAGCGCTGCGCCTCGACACTACGTGCACACACACACCAGCAAATGGGCATAACATACTATTGGAGATGTACATGAATATGCATGCACATGCATTAATGCATAAACAACGTAAAGCATCGACATATTAGCTCTGTATTTAGCTGCAGATGGAAAATATTCTTGACTTCACGGTGAACCTTCATTGCAAACATTTAGCATTTACATATGAATACAGTATATACATTCTCATCGCATGACATAACACATTCCAGAAGCACACAAGGCCCAGACACTCAGGGTGTTATGTTTTGTTTTTTTAGTTATTATTTTAAATGCACCATCTGCTTGTGTGTGTCACCTTGCTGTGCAGTGTACAATATGATTTTGTTGTTTTGAAGGGGTTGATCACTGATACAACTGTGCATGCGCGTGCGCACGCACACACACACATGCTTGCATATCAAACAACAACTCAAAAGCGTGCACGTACATCTTTATTTGCTTTGGCATGGACGCTTTTGTTTGCCCGATCTGGTGAAGGCAAACATGAGCAATCTGTGCTTAAAACCTTTCACTTCATGTGGGCAGTTGGGGCAACATTTGGGTTGGTTGACTGCCCGCACTTAGGTAAATACTGTAATCAAACCCAAGTGTTGTGTGTCTGTTCTTTTTGGGGGTTTTTTTCTTCTTCTTCTTTGCACTAGTATAGTAAACATACTCATACATATGCGTACGTGTCAGAGGCAGTCGTAGGAGTGCCGCACGCGCATTTTGCGCGTTAACTGCCAAAGTTGTGCAATTTGCTTTCTCTGCACTGTAATGCAGTGTAACTGGTTGAACATACAGTGCGGTTGACTTGACTTGCACAAGCGTGACCTGCAGATTTCGAGGTCATGTGTACCTTTGCTCTTATTTTTCCCTCTTTTACGGTTGACTTTGTAATTGTTCATCTTTCGACAGGGGCTCAGATACAGATTGGGCAAGGGCACTATTCTGTGTAGCAATACTGAATCCGTGCCAATGTGCACGAAAAATAGGTCATTCGGTCGGGGGTGCAGGAGAGACCTGTTCTATGGTGTGTGTCTTGTATCACTGTGTGTCAGTGCTGCAGAGCGCAGACGTAGGTGTATGTACAGAGATCGACTGGAGGCAGATGCAGAAAGACAGAGCGATGGGGTTGAGCTCATCTGAGACAGAGACGTGTCGGAGGTTGCTCCAGTGTCTAATGAGGATGAGATGAAAGAAAAGACAGGACAAAAGGAAAAGAGGAAAGAAGAAAGGAAAAAAATGACAAAGAAAGTTGAAAAGTTGGGATATTTAAATGTGGCATGAAACTTTGTGCAGATGAAATTTTTCTTAGAACAGAGGAGTGACTGCCAACTGAATGGCTACTTCAAGGGATAGTTTAACATTTTGGGGAACACCCTTATTCACCTTTGTTCTGCGGTGAGGTAGAGGAGAAGGTGGGTACCGCTCTGATGTCGGTCCACGGTTTGGAGCTGGAACCAGCAGGGGATTAGCTCAGTTCAGCATAATGACTGAAAGCAGCGAGTCTGGCTTTGTCCAAAGTTTAATAATGCTCACTATTTAACATGTCACTGTAATTCGTCAAAAAAAAGAAACGTAAAAACAACATGTTGTGGTTTTTACTGGGAGTTGCTTAAGGGAACTTTTGTTATGGCAGACAGTGGTAGGGCGCAGCAAATTCATGGAATCTCTGCCTGTCGCCTGGCAACCTCATGATGAAGAGCAAGTAACTCCCTTTAAGGATCACAACTTGTCCTCACGTCTGCCGAAGTATGGATTAATGTAAGGAGATTTGAGTTATTGAATGGCAAACTTTGCTTACTTTAGGGGCTGGTAGGTGTGTATTTCAGCATCTGATAAATCCAGTTTCGCTGTTTCCCTCATTTCCAGTCTGTATGCTAAGCTAAGATAATCACCCTGTGGCTCTTACTCTACACATGTTTAAAAGAAAACACACAAGCCGCCTTCCTGAAATGTTGTGCCACTTTAACAAAGAAGTAGAAACAATGAAAGTGACTCAACTTCAAGTGGGAAAAAGTTTTTTCAGATTCCAACCCTGCACTGTGGACTGTACATACACTATAACACTGAAGAAAAAAATAAATAAATACAGAGAACTCTGCAGAACAGTTTGTATGCATTTGCATGCAATATACAGTCAACTGCATTTAAATGTTGGCAGAAATGTTTGTTTGCATTACTTAGGCAATTTGTGTGTATGATTGGAGGTCAGGGCAGGCAAATCCTCCCTGGCCCTCTGAGGTACAGCCTTTTACATTGAATATTAAACTGACGGGAGAGTACGGAGTGCATTTTTATCGCATTACAACGGTCCAGTTTCTGTACCCGCCCGAATCTGCTTCCTCTCTCGAACCACTCAGCCCCCCTACATCGATGAACTCCAGTGCCTCCAGTAGGCATGGCAGTCGAGAAGGTCGCCCCCTCATGCCGCTGCATGAAAAAGTGTGCGGGTGCTCTCAGGCTTTGGTTTAACGTCTGCTGCCGTCTGGAGTTATTGCTTGCTCCCCTGTCAGTCATTTTCGGCGTCATCGCACGCTGAGGAGAGATAGCAGCAGGTGTCTCCACGGGTGCTCACAGCTGAGTGATGTGTACGTTGGGGAGCTGAAAGATTAGCCTTGTCCATCAAACCACGGAGGGGGTTGGACACAGCGTGGACGCACGGAGTGACGGCGAGTTTGTGAGGGTGGGAGCGGGAGGTGTCACAGTACGGCGCGCAAAAAGGTTGGGATTGGATGACAGTGCTTTTTTCACACTTTGTTGAGTATCCTGACACACAGTAGGTTGTTTGTTGATAAAATTCATGTTGCTCTTGCTGCTTGACTTGCTCAAACTGCAGTCCCTAATTTTATCTAAAAAGAAAACATTTGTTAATTAACTGGTGTACTTTTCAGTATATAATTAAAGAATGTACCTTGTTTCATTGTAATGTTTGAGCTATTAATAAAAAAACAGGGTTCTGGTTTTATTCTTTTTTTTTACTGAAATGTTCTGTTAAATATTAATACAGAAGGAAAACCAATGTGATGTTAACAACTGTCTGCAACTTTACAACAGAGGCATCGTCATGTTTCATAAGGAGCAAACTGATCCAAACAACTGCACTTGGAGATGCACAACACTGACCTAAATTCTGTGTGTGTCACAGTTGTAGCTCCTGTCATAGCAGCTCATAAAGATGTCAACACACACACACACCCTGCCATCGCATTGTTGACCGTTGGCATGGATACCTGGCACTTAGTCGGGGAGACAGTTGTGTGCCTGTGTGCGTGCGTAAACAAGTGAGTGCGCACAGCCCCGCAGCTTCAGCGAAGGCATTGAAGCAGAAAGAGATGAGAATGGTGTTTTACATCCTGTGTGGGGGGGTATGTGTAAAGAAAGAATGAGGGAAAGAGAGACAGAGACAGGCAGGGAGAGGGGTAGGGGGTGGGGGGGGCTAAAGCAAATTCAATCATAGCAAGTCAATTTGCTTTGATTTGATCTTCAGTCTCATCTGGAATTTAAAACACACTGTAGTCTGAGGTGACGCTCAAAATCACTGCATGGTTATGACTGCTGTACAGCACACTGGGAACAATATGACAGCCTTGTGCATGGGGTGTACTGGCTGAATAAATTAGCTCCTCAACCCGCTGAGCTCAGGAGAGATTTAATGGTGAGTAACGAAGTGTTGGCATAAAGAAAGAAAGCGCGCAACAGAGTTAGAACTGGTGGGGCGATCGTAAAAAGTGGGAAGAGCGCAGGTAAACCAGTTGGGGTTCTGATTGTGAAACGTGATCAGAGTGCGTGTTGCGTGCTCCCACACCCGCCCACATTTCCACCATCTGACAACCTGTCTCACGCACATGCACCATTTATCAAACACATCACAAGCACACATCAAGCTTGGCGACTGATGGCAGAGTCAGGAGCAATTATTCAAGCGCACATGGCAGATTTCTCACAAATATTAAAAATGCATTTATACCGCTCTCTCTCGCACACGCTGTATCTGTTCCCTTCCTGCCATGGCTTGACCCATGATATCACTCGTCACCTCACACCACCCCCATTTCTCTTGCTGGCCCACACAAACTCATTCGCACGCTCTCGGACTTCTTCTAATCAGCCCAGCTTCAAGGGTTTTGCCTTCCCGTCGGTGAGGAGTGCAGTTTTTGCAGAGGTGTGTGTGTGTGTGTGTGTGTGTGTGTGTGTGTCAGTGGGAGGTCACTGGGACCTTGGCATGACCTGGTTTCTCATTCAACCGACCTGCCACTCATTAGCACTGACCCATGGTTGGCAGGTGAGGAGGTGAAGGGAAAGGTCGTGACCCGAGTGGCAGCCAGTTGTGTGTCTGCCAGGACCAAATAACCATATGTGGGGACACGAAAGAGCCACTGGCCACACAATTTCGAGGTGGTCCTTAGATTGAAAACGCACACACACACACACAGACACTTATGTACCATGAAATGCACACATACAAACACACACCTCAACCAGTTGTAACATAGCTCACAATTAGAAACAGAAAACATAAACCAGTGATCCTTGTGGACTGGAGAAGTCCGGGGACAAAAGGAAAGAAGCATGCTTGTTTTCAGTTTGTTTGCACACCTTGGGGGCGGGCACACGCCTTTTTTTCATGGTAACTGGGGATGAAAGCCATAAAACTTGTATCCACTCTGAACAAATGTGGTTTCAAGTTTGCTTTGGTTTTAATCAGTTGTTTTTTTTTGCCCTGTTTCTTTCTTGCAGCCATGTTCCTTGATCACTGTAATCCACCAGCTTGCTTTTTGAGTGTGCTCTGGCCTTGTGAGCCGGTTCCCGCACATATTCCCTTTTTTTTTGCACTTTGTTTTATGTCAGATAAACAAAGCGCAAACTTCTGTAATATAAGCACTAATCATGTGTTTGAGTGAACAGCTTTTGCAGAATCACAGACCCGATTCAACATATTCAGGCTTTCTGTCTTTGGGCTAATAAACCGGCCATCCTGGATGTCTGGTCTCACAAAGACAGTTAACGGAGGTGTCTTTTAACCTGGAGTTAATCCATTTGGCCATGACCCGGTTCCCAGTGTGTACAGACTGTAATTGCAAATCACATGTGACATCAACAGATCAAGAGCAGCATATTTAATAAGAGATGAGATAAAAGTGTCTTTCCCTATGGGGAAGTTAGGTCACTGCGTAGCATTATCCAGCAAGATAAAATATAATCGACGTAAGACGATGCAATAGAGGTGTCTCTGTCAGGATGGCGCAGGAATGATGATTCAGTTTGTTGACTGTTTACACATGTGGATCCAGTCGCCTGAGGTGAAGCAGGTCGTACAGGCATCATAGAGCTCCATGGTGAGCCACCTGTTGAGAGAGAGCGAGCTTTGTGATAGCAGAGAGTATGAATTTTGACCCGAAGCCTGCTGGCAAACCAACTAATCTCTGGTTGTGTCAAGGCCACTGTTCTGGGAGAGTGTGTGTGAATGCACTTCCATGCTTATGACTTCATCCACATTAATCCACAAGCACATGCCTTGGCAGGTTGTTTTTTTTTCTGTATGCATGCATGCCAATGTTTGTTATGATGTGATGAGGCGTTTGTTCTGTCAATTTTTGATGAGAGGAGCGAATACGGAGAACTCTGAAGCCTTTCAATACATTTGAATGAACTGTTGTTAGGCTAAGCCCCCAAGGGATACTGAGTGTTGTTTTGAAATCAGGTTTTCCCTCAATAATTTTTAAAGCCGAAGCACCAACAGTTTAAGTGGGCTTGCATTTCTCAAGTGGCCAAGAAGAGGAGAGTTGTGCAATCCTTGACCAAATCCAGGGCAATTGCTCAAATAACTACATCCCAACTAACATCATCACCATGAATATACCCATAAATATACCTGTAATTGTAATTGTCCTTTTCAAAAAATCCGAGGCAGGTTACGAGCAGCAGCTGACTGATTGTGAGTAGTTACAGGTGAGTTACTGAGTTTTATAGATTGTGTCACATGTATATTTTCTTTTTTTTAAATAATACAGCAAAACCAGACAGAGCTGGACTCAGGCTGTCACTGTTAAAACTGTTAGCCAACTTATGCCTCGCTATGGAATCAATAACAGCATCCTGGTTTCCATATTCAAGACCAGGCATACAAAAAAACCAACAAAACAAAAACAAAACTATGCTATGGACTGTGAAAGAGCCTCAGGCTTGTGACACCTAATACTAAAAACTGGGTAAGAGAATAGTTAGTAGTGAGAAAGATCTCAAGCTCTATCAGTGAGATATTAAAATGTAAAAAAACAAAAAACCTGCGCCAACAAGTGATCACTTGTCTCTATAACGCAAAAAGCTAAGAGGAGTATCAAGTAAGCAGTGCATAAACTAAAGGTAAACTAGCACACATGACAGGGAATGGGAACTATAGAGAGAAACAGCTGGAGAGTGAGTGCTCATTATTTAATAGCCGTGCGCAAAAAATCCATTTTTACGTGTGGGCTTTAGCATGAGGATAAATTAGCATATGAGTAAACAGAACACCTCACTTGTGCATATTCTAAGCCTCCCTTGGGGCCTGTCTCCTCAGGTTCTGCTTTTATTTTTATTTTTTTTACCTTGTTGTGTAGTAATGATTTACTGTGGCTGCAGATGTGTGGAGACACAAATCCTCCCAATTAAAATGCATACCAAAAGCTCCCTGTAATGCCCTTAATGTGCACATTTCCTCACACGTGCATCCAGAAATGGAAAAGAATGGATTGAAACCGAATTAAATTAAAGAACCATTGTTGAATTCAGTCTGAAACTGCCTGGACATGGACCAGCTTTTGTGTGCCATAATGGCAGCGCTGTCATTTGCACACACACACACACACAAGAGCGGCACATCCCTACTGTGCACGCTCAACAAAAACGCAACACACACGTGTGCCACATGATCAATAAACTGCAGGGCCCCAAACAGAGGCAGCCTCTGCTGTTTCCAGCTCTGCTTGCTTTCACAAGGGCAGGAACATTTAGATACATTACGTCCGATGGCAGTCCAGCCCATCAAGGCCTCGCTCATGTGTCCCCTCTAATGAACTGATGGGAGACAGCACAGGGGTGGAGGAAGGGTTAGCAAGTGTGCAAGAGAGAGTTGAGAGTCTCCATCAGCAGTATTGGTATTGGCATAATTCCTCTCTAAATGTCTCCCTTTTTGACTTTCTCACAGCAGTTTGCTGCCCATCACCCACCGCTGCCACTCACTATTGACAACTTGCCTCAACCCCCTTTATTTTTTCTTTTCATCCCTCCCGAGCAGTTGTCATCTCCTTGTCTCCGTTCGCTGGTTTTACACAGAGTCTCCCAGAGCTTAGGGGTTTTCTTTCTCTCAGCCGCTCAGTAATGTCCCATTGTTACACTTTTTGTCCTTGGTCTGGGCTTTTGTGTCTGTTCACACCCTGCTCATCAGCTCAGTTCATCTGTATTCACCTCTGATCTTAATAAAGGTACATTTCAAATGTAATCATTTACCAGTGGCCTTTCAGGCTTTCAGTGGGAATTCTAGACTGAATGTGTTCTGGCGGCCGATTCATTATAAAGAAGAGCGAGTGCGCTGCATAGATCTAGCGGCACGGTTCTCCACTCGCGTCTGGGGCGATGTGGTAGAAGCACACTGGGAAATAAAGGGAGACTGTCCCTGGTAATATGTATGGAGCAGATCCAAACTTGGATATCTGCATAGGTGCACATAATGTATACTGAAAGGCGAGGGGAGTCTCTATACTCTGCAGGGAATATAATAATAATGAGAAGTCACCATGAAAGCACTTCAACAGAACATTTTGGTTTGACTGTGATGATTGATGACCTTTGCTGAGCTATTATCTGTAGGAGGGGTGACTCGGAGTGACAAGTAGCCTGGGGACATGGACACAGAGAGGGTCCGCAGGGAAAGATGTGCATGCAGTGCAGGGCGATGTATGACAACCGACTAATTGCACAGTTGCGTTGCTACGACGCAGGAAAGGCCCCCGTGGATCAGCGAATGATCTATCCATTCTGTCGTATGGATAGTCAGCGGGGATTCTGATTGGCTTTGATCTGACCGCTGACGACCATTTGTACCGTCAGCTGTGATCAGATGGCATCAATACAGCGAAATACGGTTAGCATTTAGTGCGTTATAAGAGTTAGTGATCTACCCAAAGCGGACTAACGCGGGCTGCTGATCATCTTCACCAACACCGCTCTGCATCAGCAATTGCCGTGACACTGGCATGGCCATTTGTGGCCGCAGCCAAATGTACAACAATAAATGTTGTCAGAAAAATAGCTTAATCCAAAATAGTAGTAGGAAGGTGTTCAGAGCATTGTGTGTCCCTCTGTCAGGCTCCCTCTGCCATCGTAGCACAATAAAACGCTATCAGGCTTATGTGTGCAGAAAAAGACTCCTGACCGCCCAGCGCTAATCCCGTGAAGCAAATAAAAGGCCTTTATCCGATAGCTGAGGTGTCACACGGGCTTGAACGCCTACAGTGGCCAGCCCAAGTGGTCAGGGCAAACACAGACATCGTTATTGCTATGACAATATGAATTGTGGTGACTGTGCATAGTCAAATGCTGTACAGACTGTGTGAAAAAGCCAGCGACTCCTGTTGTGCGCACACTGAGTGAATGGAAGCACGTGAGAGGACATTCAAAGGGTGATAACAACAACAAACAGCATCATAACAGAATTATGTGTCAGCCTGCACAAGCACTGCTCATGACTCTGATTGCCTGAGGGTAAAAACTGTCTTTTCAGTGGCGTGATGTGTGTCTCAGTGCTGTGCTTTTATTGCTGCATTTATTGCTTTTTGTTGTTTTGGGTTACGGGCAGAATATTGAATAGATGTAGGGTGACTACTGTACCCTGCATGAATTCCTTAATGTCTAGAATAAACAATAAACAGGGATTTTCAAGACCTAAGTATTACAGGGACATTCAACTTGTGGATGAATTCAAATTCCCCTTTTCTTTTACAAATTGAAAATGGACTCTGCACCGTTCTGAGCATCATATGAGCAATTTTCAAGAAGAAAACAAATGAGACAAAGCATTTTCTTTGTCTTTTATTTTTAGCTGTTAGGGAAGTTGCTTAGGTTTTGTTTGAGTAGCAAATTGGGCTCGTGACGAACCTGTCGCTTCCTCGCTGCTGCGTGTCTGAACCCCCCGTTAACTCAGCGCTAACCCCTTACCCGTTTTTGTTGTTGTAATTACACGTGAGGTACCTCGCATCCCGTCCGACAAAACGTCCCTGTCATCTCGAAGCTGTGCGATCACAGAGGCGTTGCACTGCCGCGCTGCTGAGCTGCTGGCGCTGGCTGACATGTTTGTCTTTGTTCGTCTGAATGAGGCGTCATCTGTTCTGGCTTGCTTCCATTCTTTGAATGTGACGGCGGGCGCTGACTGACACTCTTCACTGGCTGCTGAGATATGTCAGTGCCCACACTCAAACATACATACACGCACATGCACAACATGTGGCTTTGCTTGACTTTGCAGCAACCCCCCCAAAATTGATCGCAAATTGCAGACTCCTGTTTTGTGCGTGCGCATAAGCCGGCATGCAGGTACGGGCGCGTGCTTGTGGAGCACGGACTGTACGCTGCACGTGTGAGCGACGCCATGATTTATGGCGCGACGGCCGGGGGTTGTAAAGCTGCCGGTGTGAGTCGACGTGAAAAGTCGCCTGCAGCCCTCAAACATGATGCATGTCGGTGTGATGCGGACGGGAGATAACCTCCAGTAGGGAGGTGGACAAGAGCAGTGACACTAATTTATCCATTTGACTGACTTCCCTGTATTGCAAAAGCTCCGGGGTGCAGCGGTATTGTTTTCTACAAATTACCATACGCTTTCTTTTTTTTCTTTTTTTTACCTGCAGGGCAAAGAGTGCGGTGCGGGGAATGATATTAGATCGTGAGAACTTTGATAAGGCATTGATAAAAAGCTGCATCTCAGAAGGAACGGAGAAGTAAACAACGTCGAGCGCATTGTGATAACTGCAGAGTAGCACACTGCACTGAAGGTGCTGCGATCCAGGCAGAGGAATTGTCACGTTGGCGTTGAGAGGAACACCCCAGAAATAAACAGATGATGCATATTACTTGAAAAGTGCCACATGATTTATTGCCAGGAAAAGCTGCGTGGTGTTTTGCTGGAAAGATGACGCTGCAGGTCCTGAGTTATTTCAGTAGCGGCAGACAGCTAAGTGCTGGAAGTGAGCAGCTTTTTGATGTGTGAGATTAAAGGGATTTAGCACTTGAATACCTTCTCGTCTGGACGCTCCTGAGGGTTGTCTGAAAAGGGACAGGAAGTTAAAAGCTCCCCTCTTTCTCCTCTCTTTTTCTTTCTCTTTTTTTTCTTCCCGCCTGTCAGTCCGATGAACTCGGGGGGCCTCAATTAAAACAATCTCTCCCAAATTGCCGTCCCTGAATTTAAATTTAGGTGGCTTCCGGTGTGAGTCATGGTTGTTGCAGGGTGAATGCGCACACCTTGGTGCGTGTTTGAAGAAGAGATTATCACAGCAGTGCCTTTTTTTTGTTCATTGTCAAAGAAAGCAAAATTATACGGTGACCAAACGGGTGGACAGGCTCAGTGTGGTCTTGTTATCGTATCACTGGCAGTGAGTAAATGTTAGTTTGATTTAGTTTTTTCATAATGTTTCTGTATTCCATTTCATTACATTACTTCCAGCAATGCATGGACTACAGTGTAAATGCAAATGTAGATAATGCACTGCAGTCGTTTGAGGCTATTAAAGCTGCTGCACACTCAGAGTCGGAGCCGGAGGTGGTGAGGGTTCTTGTGTGCGTCAGTGCAGCTGAAGGTCAGAAGGCCACGAAAGGTCAGGCCGAGGGGGTGGGGTGGGGTGGGGGTGCCGTGCTTAATCTGCGAGCAAAGGAATTAAAGGGAACACATTGGTATTCCTGTGAACCTCCCATGAAATGCATGAAATACTAGTTGGTAATCTCTCTGTCATCATTACCTCTCGTCCGATCAGAGAGAGCAAACAAAGCTCAGCAAACTTCGGAGCAATTCATAATTCATGGCTGCAGCAGCTTCTCCTCTTTAACTCTGTAACACGTGGGGGGGATGCAGAACTGTCCACGCAGCTCAACGCAGACATTCGCATACTGGTTTCGCCCTTCAGGTCAGACGAGGGCCCTGAATACAACCAAGCTTGGACTCGAGGTAAAGGGATTGATTGTGCCCCTTGTTCCGTAGCCTCCTTTTTTCATCTCCCGATTGATTCATCGCTGATTGATGAAAGCGCCCTCAGTTCCCTCCTCGCGAACAGGGATCAATAACGAGCGATGCGGTTCGTTATGGTGGCCTGTTTGCGTGCGTACATGAGTTTATGAATGCATTTATGCGTGCGCTTGGTTTCACTGTCATACACGTCCGTCCTCAGAGTTGTGTTCGCATGTTTCCCAGGCGGGCCCGGGATGAGCGCATCTCGGCTCGAACCCAGTTGAGACGACGCCAGATGGTCTAATCTGTGTGTGTGTGTGTGTGTGTGTGTGTGGGAGAGAGCGAGTGTGTGTGGGTGCAGAGCTGCCGACGCTCACTGTGTGTGTCTTTCCTTCTGTCTTTGAGAGAGCCAATTTGAGTTTTTAGACCTTGAGAGTGAGAGTATTTTTGGAAAGTGCAGACGTTTTGGTCAGTACTTACATCTGGAAGCAGCTCTTGAGGTGTTTCTGAGGCTCGGTTCTGGTTTTAGGGTTTTTTTTTCTGTGTGTGTGTGTGTGTGTCTGTGTATTTTCCCACTTTGTCCATAAAAACCCCTTCATCTCCCCCCTTCACTAATAAAAGGAAAGATGAAGCATTTACAGACAGAGAGCGAGAGAGCAAGAGAGAGAGGTCAGGCACTCACAACAAGACATGCATGTATGAAGAACTTTTACACACCAGTGAGATCTTCGATTTCCTTCTGCCGTCGCCCGTGTGGCGACATTGATTATGTAGCTCCATTCACCCTCATTCACTGACTTTTAAGTGCTGGAGTTTATTTTCCTTTTCATTGTTGCTGCCTGAAGACTCCGTTATTCGCACAGTTACTCACTTACTCGTTCTCTGAGACTGTCCTCCTGTCAAAAAAAAAAAGATCCTGTAGGGTTGTCTGTGAAAGCATCTTACTACTGTTTTATTGTCGGTCAACTTTTAGTGGCCGTAGGAGCCTGATTTTGACGGAAGCAAAGGGGCTCGTTGTTTCTTTTAACCATGACCGGCCACAACCTCAGCCGGAGCGTATGTTATTGTACGGAAGTGCTTCTTTAAACCCAAACCACAGTGTTGTCCTAAACATAACCAAGCAATTTTCAATAATCGATAAAATCCGTAATCCAACAAAAATAATTTGAAAATGTTCATCAGATTGGAAATTGTGAAATGGCCTCCCTTTGTTGTCAAATTCTTACTTACTTAGGTAAATCTTATGTTGATGCTAATAGTACATTGGAATTAAAAAAGAACAGAAATTGCACTATTAATAACCAGGGGTCAATTACCCAAACACCTCCTGGCTGTTCAGTTGCACAGAGATAAGACACTACTGTACACACTTCTCAATATTTGTGTGTGTGTGTGTGCATGTGTATGATCCTTTCCCGATCAAGCTAAAAACAGCTCCCTCAGCAGGACCAGACACACACCAACAGTATCATGGATGTGTGTGTGCCACTTCAGATTTGGGATTTTACGCAAGTTGCTTTGTCCCATGCCAATGGGAGGTGTGTGTTCTATAAATGATACTTGGATCCTGGCCCAGCACTTAAGTCTGTTTTCCCACGCTTGTGTGAACTGCAAGTTTATCTTTTTCTACTGGCTGTATACGCGCCCGCGCGTGTGTGTATGTGTGTGTGGTTCATTAGAAACTGGCCAGAGACTGGCTTCAAATTAATTTTATAAGATTTTATGCTCTCATGGATCCAAACTGTTTTGCTTTTCCTGCTGCAAGGGGCCACTGGGCACCACAGTTCTGAGCAAACAAGGTCTTCAACAAGGACACCCCCGAAAATGCTTCCATCAGAAATTGAAAAAGGAAACTTTTTTTTTTTTAAATACTATCTATTTTGTCATGCTTGGCAAGATGAATTATATAAAAAGAGAAACGTATTCCCAAAAAAAATGAAAGGTCAAACTTTTTGTATTTTCTTGTCTGTCTTGGCCATGACGGGACTGAGGAACTCCACAACATTTTCCAAACACATTCATCAAACATGGAGCACAATTAACATTTATTTAGATCATTCAGTATCAGTTTTTTCATCTTTCTTCCAATTTCATGTTGCAATTTGATTCATTGTCCAAACGGAAAATATAAATTGGGAGAGCTATGACCATAGTCTTGGAATTGAAATATTCCAGTCTGAGTTTCCGTGAGAATTATTACACTGGCAGGAGAGAAGAGTTATTGTCTGAAACTTAGACCACTTTAGTCAGTGTCACAGTGTGATGAATTGTGGCACCAATCTGCATTTTGCACAGTTTTTTTTTAGACAGGTATAACTCCAAAGCACACACCAAAATGAGATCCATTTAAAACGTAAGGAAAAGAAACATAATGCTTTTCTTTTTTGGTGCTTTTCTTCTTATTTAATTTTTCATATTTGGCTTTGCTCTGCTGGGTTCACTGGGTTTCACATGTAGCACTTCCCACGCCCCTACCAACCTGTCTTTGCTGTGTAGATCTATGCTAAAAAAACATAATTTCCCCTTCAGGGATGAATAAAGTAATCTGTCTATCTGTCTATCTAGATACAGGTGTACCAGTGCAGCGATCATTCAGCCTTTGCATCTCATTTTGCAATAATGTCATGGGTAAACCTAAAAGTCAGCACAAATTTCAACCGATGCAGTTTCTGCAGGTACACTGCTTAAGATTAAGGATGACCCCTGAGTTCTGATCTATAACCTGTGCCACTTCTCACCGCAGGCTTTGACTTGTGAAAGCCAAATTAGCCATTTATTCTTGAGGGTGAGGGGGGAACCTGCAAGCTAAGCATCCAAATGGCACAAAGACAGAAAGGCTTTGTCTTCCTGCCATAGCCTCCTTAACTTTTTTGTGTTGAGGCAGAGGCACATAAACACAGATTGCACATAAAGATGTGCTGCTCATATGGATCAGACCGATCAATGCCTGCCCATTTGAACACGCGCACATGCTTCAAATGGGAGTGAAGTTGTGGGGGTTCTTTGGAGCCACATTTTGAAGCCAGATGTAAAACCAAACTTGTAAACCAGGCCGAACAAGCTCAGGGTGTAATTTCCTGAAGCGCGTTACCGGGCCCATTAAATCACTTTGTGCTTTGCTTTCTGTGACGAACCTCCTTGTCGGAGGCGAAAGAGGCAATTTCCCGACGTTGGCGGCCCAAAATAGCAGCGAAAGGTAATGGTTTGAATAGTGACACTTCAGAACCCATAACTCATGTGATGCGATGTCAGCCTGCATGCTGCATGGATCTGAGGTGGGAGGGGAAGAGTTGAAAAGGTTCATCTATCACTAATGATGTCAGCTCTCTCTACATCATCCTTAGTTTTGCCCTTTGTCATTCGTCACTTGCTGTGCATAGACACATCTTGCCAACGCCCATAGAAAATGTAATTTAGGGAAATACCCTGCTTCATTATTTATTCTTACGAGTGTAAATATAAAAAGGATGCTTTTTTACATTTACATTACATATTACATTTTTTTTCTACAACTTTCACATATAAATTCAATGTAGCATCGGTGATACTAAACATTTCTAAAAACCTGAAAAAACTTCCCTTATTGTATTTATGTCTTCGTTTCAAACAAGATGATAATGTTTACCTTGTCAAACTGTTCTTTCCTGAGCTCTGGCCTGTTTGAGCATTTCAAATCGGCATTCATCCAGAGAGGAATGTTTTTAATTTGCAGAGGTGTATGACATCTATTCACTGCTGTCCAGAACAAAAGGTACCTGGGTCCTGTCAGCGGGCATGGAGCAAGTGTGTATTTGGTGTTGTGTGCGTGCGTGCGTGCGGAGCACATAAATAGTGCTGGCAAGCCAATTAATTTGTTTATGAGTGCGCTCGGCAGGCTTTGTGACCTCGGTGCCAGAGAGAGTTAGAGTGCATTTAGCAAGCTGATGGCCTCCAAATTAGAGCTGGTTTGCATCTCGAAAAAAAGAAGAGGGACAGAAGCAGGGATGGGAGGGGAGGGGAGGGGAGGCGACTGGCAGACAATAGATAAATAGATAGATATGAAAGTTGACGCTACCCCACTAGCTCTGCCGTTGGTGACAGTGACCCCTAAAAAAGTAGCAACCTTACACATGCAAACAGCCAGTTTATGTGTGCACTGTACATTAACAATAGATTAAATGACCGTGTGTCATGTGATAGCTGTACGCCATGGTTACCAAGCATCATCGTGGCACTCTGCATTCCCGCTCGGCCCTGCGGAGTGTTTCAGCGACCCGCAGCGCATCGTTTAGAATTCACGGCCCGCGGCTCTGCTCCGTTGTTCAGTCGTAGCCCTCTCTGCGGCATTGTTTCCAGCAGCACCGGGCATGTAGTTTCAGTGAAAAAGCTGCAATCAACTGATTGCAAGCTGCCCTCTGAGTACTATCAAAGACAAAAAAGAAAAAAAGCAAACTAATTGATTCATTTATTGAAGCGTTCGCAGCAGCAGCTCGTGAGAGATATTTCTGCGAGTGTTGAATTTCTGTTCGCCAGGTGGCTGGAAATACTTCATTTTCTTGCGAATACCCAGTGTCAATGCTAACATGTAACTGCTGTTTGCTTTCAGGCAAGTGAAGTAAAAAAAAATGAACAAATGAATAATTAAAATATAGTATAACGTAAAAAATGGATATGCTAAGTAAACCTATTGATTTTTAACGCTCTGTCCCTATTAATATTATCTGATAGAGAACTTAAACTATATGCATATTGTGTTGGAAGCCTTGTAACAAAGTGTGCTGTGCCTCACTGTCTTATTTCTGAATATTTATTTCCTGCCTATTTTTTTTTTTTTTTACAGAATATTAAGTGTACTTCTTGGACAAAACTGCCCACTCCTGTTTATTCTGCATCCGCAGTATTAGTGCAGTGTGTTTCCTCTCGCGCTAATGAAGCATGTGGGAAACAGATTGCGGCTGCTCCTACCTACTGCAGTTTGTTGTCTTACATTGTTTGCCACTAAGTGTTCTGTTTAGTTTTTTTCAAGTATTGAGCCTGTCAGTTGTTAGCTAAGCTGGTCGCCCTCGTCACGCCCTGTGTTCGGCGGAGGATTTCCCGCTGCTGCCTGGCCAGCTTTGAGCAGGGCCACTCAGCGGCGGTGGGCGCCTCTGCGCGGAGGAAGGAGGAGAGCAGACACCTGGTCCAGGTTGAGGCAGCTCGCTCCGTTATTAGGTGTTAATGTTTATTGCCGGTTTAAGGGGCAGCACAAAAGATGGTAGGCTTAGTGCCTCGCCGATCGATCAGAGAATGACGGCGGCCCCGTGTTGGAGCGCGAGAACTCAGTTGATGTAACTCAACTTGGACAGACGTGGCAACGTTGGACTGATGGATCTGGATGGAGGATGCAGTATTTTGTCATTATTTATAGAGCAATTCAGCAGCTAATGCATGATGAATGACTCACTGGTGTCTATGGAGCAAGTTGCAGCTGCAGCTGATTTAAATTTACTGATTCAATTTTGTATTGACACATACGGGCACATTGGAGCGAAACTTTGGAAACATGCTGTATATTGCAATTCTCTCTCTCTCTCTCTCTCTCTCTCTCACACACACACACACACACACACACACACACACACACACACACACTTGATGGAAAAAGGATTGGATTTCCTGTCTTTCCATCAGTGAAGGAGGCTTTCCTTTTTTGGCCTCTGTGCTCATCATCTGCGATTGACGGCATTTGACATGAATGTTTGACCTTCACCTTCCATGTTCAAGTGACCCCATTGGACCCCACTTTTATTGGCTGCTTTATAGCTTTGTGGGAAAGCAGACTTCTCACCAGTTTACATCCCTGCAAAGTATTTATTCTTCGTTTATGGTGAAGCACATACTTGAAAAGCTTTATGAAGTTCGGTTGGGCTGATTCTTATTTAGTATTGGCACTGGAGACCAGATTGAACCAGGTGATTTGAACCAGGGACTGTGGTCGATATATATCTAAGTGGGTGGGTGCACATCAGTGGCCCACTCACGGAACAGCGAGACCCTTGATCTTCTACTGCCCCGTCTTTCTGTGATGTGATATTCAGGAAAGTCAAGTTATGAGAAACAGTAGATCACATACCGCTTACAAGGATTGGACAATGAGGCAGTCAGTGCGAGGTTTAAATTGATTTCCATTTCAATCCAGCTCTGGACCAACAGTGATGAGAGAAAAAAAAGTTCCTCTTTGAATCTCCGGCCCCAGAATGACAATGCAAACCTGAGCAGAATCTCCACTGAACAAGCGCACAATGATACAAAAAAACCAAAAACACTTAAAGTATTGACTAACAATTAACGAATCCATTAACCTACAATTTATGAATAGATGAAGAATTTGAAGTCCGCTGAGTGCTTCATGTACCCAGTGTGCTGGCTGATCAGCTGTGTGACTGCAAAACAAGCTGCTGGTGCATTGAAAAGAGGCTCCGGTCGGACAAATGTGTGATGTGACGGTGAACAAGGAAAATAATTTGGGGGAAATCGCTTGAAAGTGAATGGATCATTAATGATTAACAAGGTAATTATGAGACTGTTAGCGTCACTTGTAGCTGGCAGAGTAGACGTGAAACCTATAAAATCTTGATACACTAATGCACATGTAGAAGTTAATGCAAATGTTAATATTAATGTCCCGCGTATCAGAGTGTGTGATGCAGCATCAGGAGCTGGGGTTTCCTGTGAACATGCAGCTGGACAGGAAAGAGCAGTGGGGAAGGAGCTTGAAACAAAGAAACAGTGGACACAAGCTGAATTTTAAAAAAAGGAAACCTGCATAGCGATGAGTAAGAATGCGCCGACTTCTCTGAATGGCGTGAGAGCCGCTGTCAGCCTTGGGACGGCATATAATTGACAGTGTTTCTATTGGGCTGTGATTGATTGCCTGATTAGGGACCCTGGCAGTAGTACACCTCACAGATGGCAAATTAAACAGTAGACAGATGCCCCCCCCATACCACCGCCACCACCACCAACCCCCTCAGTACACAAGCTCAATACAGCCCCTAACCTTTCTGTGTCCTAAGCTGTGTTGCCCTCTTCCCTGCTTTCCCCACACACTCGTGCAGCTCTTTTCAGCATGTATACATCTAATGCTGGCTCAAGGTCTGACTGTCTTTTGACTGGCTTTTGAAAGCACTTCCATTCATTTTGAACTGGAGAGGCTTATATTTTGTCCCATTAGTTAATAGAAAGTGCACAACCTGATCCATTTTGAGTGTTAATATGATTTGCAGTAAGTATTCTTTTGAGAATGCGCTGAATAGCCACCAATGAAATGTGACGGCCAATGTCTGAGCCCAGTGTTTCAGGATTAAAAGTATTCTGCATGTAGTATTCACTGTGAGCAGTACGTACTGGAATATTCAGTTATATGTGTTCACAAAAGGGGAGCAGGGGTGCAAGTGCGCGCCCTCAAAGGTATCTTCACTGCCGGTGTGTGTGTGCGAACGCGTGCATGGTGTATGTGTAACATTCCGTCCTGTGGTGCGTGTGTGTGCACGCGTGTTCAGCACAGAGGGAGCTTGTAACCACGGCCAGTGCTTCATTAATTGTGTCTCCTGCAGACGTGCCATCGTTCCTGACAAATCACCGGGGCCCGCCATCAGGAACATTACAATCCCTGCCGCACATCATGGGTACACATGTACCATGAAGGAGAACACAAGTTTTCTCTCTTCGCGGCGGCGGAGGCCCGGGGAGGGGGCGGGGCGGGCTGAAAGGCTCTGGGGTCTCAGTGAGGGCTAAGTACTTGCAGTCGGAGAAAGTAGGCCTGCTTTCTAATGCACAGCTAATCAAGCTTTGATGCGTTCCCTCATTCTTGTAGCTCCTTGTGTTTTCTCCTCTTTTCGTCCCCCCATCTCCAGCCCAGTAATGCCCTCCCCGCTCGTCCAATTACCCTCAAGCATGTCTTTGTTTTATCTTGCTTGACTAGGTCTGTGTTTAAAAAAAAAACATTTTTTTTTTCAATAAAAGGCCAGCGCTCGCTTCGGCAAGTGTCCTCCTCCCTTGGCAGGACAAGATGTGGGCGACCGAGAAACGGTATTATCGCCATTACGGCACTAATGGTTTTTACCTGTGTGTGCAGAACTTTCGCTTGCTTGTCGCTAAAGTGTCCCGCCGCTCCAGTGGCTTGGAAAGCGTCTGTTATATTCAGTCCACGGAGCAATCACAAGACGCAGATGGAGCCGGAGCGTCTCATGTCTAAGGTTTCCTGCAAGTGCCCTTTGCAAATGCCACAAACAGTCATGGGTGGGAGAGACACGCAGCTCCATCTCCGCCTCCATCTGCACGCCTGACCAGCCCAGGCACTCGTGTGTCAAGCGTTGAACTTGCGGTGAAATGAGCTTCGTAATCCAATGATATCTTGTCAGCTCAAATCTGCTGCTGGTGATGTGAAGTTCAGTTTTTTGCAGAGTTTTTTGGGGGGTGGGGGGTGGGGGGGCTGAAATACCAGGCGTACAGCTGAAGAACATACTGGAGCACAGAGTGGCACGCTGTATACATTTGGAGGAAGGAGTAGAAATTTGGGTTAAAAGTGGCATCGCCACACAGGAAACATGGCACACAAACAAGCGTTCATTTCAGCTGTCCTGTAAATCAAGTCACTGTGGCTTTTAACTCTCGCGCATGCACAGTCTCACGCACGCTGAGGTGTTTCCCACTCTTGTCTGTTGGTGAGAGACGGTGCCACAAGTGTATTTTGAAAACACTTATGAATTTAATTAATAATCCTATTTATCACAACTGGAAATATCCAAGGACCGAGTACAACGTAGCGGGTGCCTGGTACTTCCTGTGTTTAGGAGCACTGCTTTCTGGGGCCTGTCTTTCTTCCAAGTCCTGGCCAGATGAGCCCGGCGGCTGCACATTCTCTCTTTTTTATGTCCCTTAACACACACACTTTGGTTCTTATTGTGTGTGAAAAGAGCACAGGTGGGACCAAAACAGGTGGGTCTGAAATGTCCTTAGACACACACACACGTACACACTCACACATGCACACAAGATTGTATGGTCCGGAAGGCGCAACAGTCCATCTGCCATCCAAGACTGTGTGTGTAAGTGCACCTCCTCTTCCTCCCTCTTCTTACTTTTCCTCCCACTCATTCACACCCACACACTCATTCTTTCCCACCCTACCTCCACTACTCCTCTTCATCCCTTCCTTCCATTCTCTCCAAAAGGATGCTCTTTCTCTTAATCTCTTTCTTCCTTCCTCCTCTTCTTCTTATTCTCCCTTTTCCTGTTCCTATTTGTGTTGCCAGTATCGATCAGTAGGTTCATCCTAATACTGGTTGAGAGCTGTTGGCACACACTGGTCTGAGAGCTCATACACACACACACGCACAAGAGCAGTGATGCAGATTGTAGATAATGCCAAAAGCCTGGCTGTAAGTGGGCCGTTTGGGATCCAAGTCAGCTTGGTGCTGCTTACGTTGTGTTGTGTGTGTGTGTGTGTGTGTGTGTGTGTGTGTGTGTGTGTGTGTGAGAGAGAGAGAGAGACCTCGCAGTCCCACCCCTTTCTCAACAAGATTTGGAAGAGGTTTCTTGCTGTCATGACATTATTTTAATATGTCCCTGCAGACAAACAAACACACACTGGCACAAAGTGCCAGGTAACCATGTCAACAGTCAATGATGTAATGGCAGGGTGCATGTGCTTTGACATCATCGTGAGCTGCTGTGTCTGGAATTACCATATAGACACACACACGCACGCATGCACACTCACACAGACACACACAGACACACACACACACACACACACACACACACACACACACACACTCAGCAGCATTCAGAACCAGAGTTGACCTCACAGGTTATTCTTTATGAAATACCTTGATGCTGCTAATGTACAGTTGCATTCAGGTTTTTAGGCATAACATCGATTTTCCCTCATGAAAAGAATTAAATGAGATGTTCTTCAGTTCTTTCCATGTTTACAAAAATATCCAACTCATAAATTGGTCAAATTGCTTAATGATATTAAACTAGAAACATTTCCCGTGTGCATTTTGTTACTGCCTGAACCGCTTCTAAAACTTATTTGTGAAAAATGCTCATGCAATTCAGCTGAAGACAAAATGGGCTTTTACCGTAATTTCAGAGATTTTTTTTTTTTAATTTAAGAAGACGCACATTATCTCCTTTGCCATACGACAAACCAAGGCAATCAGGCAACTCCTTGTTTTTAAATGTGTATTTTATTGCTATCAACATATAGGGCATCGCTCTATGAATCTCCAGTGTTAAACATTAGGTTGGAGCTGTGGGATAAACAACATGTACAGTGACGGTGAACAGGGAGAGATGCGATGTTGTTGGCTGAGAAGAGTCCGTGAGAACTTATCCTGCCACCTACGAAGTTTACCACATTTTGATACTGTATTGTGAGTGTGTGAAAACACAGGTGGAAGACCAGCCGGCAACCACTGGTTATTTATTTTTCCGTCCGGTGAAATCTTCACACAGCTCCTCTGTCTTTCTCTGCTCCTCTTCTCCCGTACTTTCATCTGGTGGCTCCATGGAATTGATTTCTCCCCGCCCGTCTGCTGCCTTTTGTGAGCAACGCGCGAGCTGGGGAGAGGGAGAAAGAGAGAGATGCAAGGCACTATTTTTCCTTCAAGGAGGGTTTCACACTCCTCCCTCGAAGGAGGCTTTTTGCGCTCGCCCCTGTCGTTTTTTTTGGATGAGAACAGAGAGAATACGTGGGCACGAATGCATCAGGTACGGTCTGGCTGGGTTAGCTGCAGGATGCTGAGGAGACGGGTAGCCTTCAACCCACGGAATCAATTCACCAGCAGAAAACTTCTTCACTGCACTAAATGATAATACACCTTGAGAGGCTTGGCCCCTGACACAGGAGAAAAATAGCTGCGTGAAAGAACTGTCATGGGACGTATAAATATATATATATATATTTTTTTTTGTCAGCCAGCCCAAAGTTGGCTCTCTCATCGTGTGTAGGCGCACAGCACCTTTGGGGGCACAGCTGTTTTTCCTCTGTGCCGGTTTTGCATTTTCTGATGTAATGTCTTTTCTTTGGCTTGCGTTGCGTCAAGTATGTAATGTTCTTCTGTCTTTTCCTATCATGTGAGGTCATCAAGTGTCTCATATATATGGAGAGAGATAGAGAGAAAGAGAGAGATATCATGTGCCTTACCTGTTACTCAGCTTTGTCTCACAGCCAGGTGGGACAGATTCAACCGTTCTCACCCTTGATACCGTGTTAAAGTATTTGAATTATGTTAGGTCTCATGCAAAAAAAGAAAGAAAAGAAGCTAAAGTCATAACAAGCAACTTTCCAACTCTGTACCTGTTATCATGTGGGTCATGCTCAAGTCATCTTGCTCCTGCTGCGAAGATGCCTTGGGAACTTCAAAATTGGTAAACTTGTTTTAAAAAAAGGAGGAATCGTGAGAAAGAAAGAGATGAAACTGTGTGCGATACAGCAATTGATGAGGTGTCTCTGCTGGACAGTTGTCCTGATAACTAGTGTGTGGCCAGTGAGCCCACAGTTTGAGAGCAGATACAGTATTCGCTGAATATTTTTTTTCTGTAAAGTACAATCTGATCTCAAAGTTTGGTCCACTCCTTTGTTGTACTCCTGGAAGCTCATTGGTATTTTCTTATTCTCAGTATGTAGTGTGTTTGGGCAAAAGGTTACCTGGCCAAACAAAGGTACAATGTTTTAAGTCAACTGTTGTGAAATATCCTCCCTTTACATTAACCTAACGAAGCTCAGTCCGAGTCCAGCCATAAGCAAATGTTTTTTTTGTTTATTTTTTTCCGGCATGCATGGAGCCCGAACCTCAACCCCGTCGAATACCTTCCGGACGCTTTTCACTGAGTGTGAGCCAGACTGTTTACTCCACATTAGGGCCTGACCTTTCTGAGGCTCTTGGGGCTGACAAGGAGCAAACTGCTGCATCCTGGTTTCAAAATGTTGTGCAAAACCACTCCAGAAGAGTGGAGTTTGCCACAGTAGCAGTAATACCCCGTGGCAGACGAGATTTAATTTACAAGTGCAATGTTTGGGTGCTCTTATTGACTTTGTTAGGTTGTCTGTCCCTACTTTTCCAATAGGGTTCTCTAACAGTTTATCAAGGGGCCTTGAACAGCTTTAATGTGTATGTGTGTGACCATAACATAACATACATAACAGCCTCACCGGACCCACAGCACTGCAGCCACTGCTGGGTTTGAAAACGATGAGAGAAATGAAACTGCTGCCATTCTGAGCTGTTGCCGTTTCCATCCCATGGCGGAGAAGTGGCGCTCAATCTTAAACTGTGTTCAAACCAATGTTATGTCGAGAACAAAAGCAAAAATTTCCCTTTTCACTTATTCTAATGAAATCTGGCTCATGCTGCAGGACTCTGTGTTTGGCAACACACACATGCATGAATGCCTTCCCAGTAGACAGGTAGGTAATATCCTGCCTTCACCTCTTGGTCGCAAACAAATGACAAAATTAATTGTTGCCAGGATAACTTTCCATAGCGGCAAAGTGCCCCCTTCCTAATATCCTAATCCACCGGGCTGTGTTTTAGCATCTGCCAAGCCTTTCAACTCGTCGGTTACTCAATTACTCATTGTGGCGGCCTCCCTTAAAAGACAAAATTCCCATTAACGTTTTTTTCCTCTGCTGTCGTCTGCAGCCATGTTTTTTCATGATAACAGCATGGTAGCAGCGGTTGTGCCCCTGCGAGTGAAAGCATTTACACAGCCTTTTGCCATGGCAAGAAACACACGCTGTGCCCCCTCCTATTTAATCTCTCAGCTGTTTTCAAAGGCATCATTTCAGTCGAGTAAATTCACAATGCTGGCTGAATTGCGTGCACATTTCGATAGGAGGGAAGACTGCTTTGGCCGTGGATTTTGGAACCATTGTTTGGTATTTTCGAGGGAAAAAAACCAATGAAAATAATGATCATTTAGAAGCAGACTTTACTCTGCAGGCAAACTTCCCACAATTTCTACTTGTAAAATGTCAAATAATTGCTCAGAATTCCATCAAACAAAGATGCACGAAACGCCTGATAATTCAAAAATCACGCTTTACTCAACAGTTAGAATTATCATACGTTTGCATTACGCTATTTTTGATGAGGAAGAACCGCTCAGTGAGATTTATTGTGCTTTAGCGGGCACCATGAAAGATCATGTTCAAGTGAACAGCATTGCATAAGTAGCTCCTATTTTGTGCGCCGTCGATTTTTCTCAACTATTTATCACCTCATGATTCATCAGTACACTATCTCCCAGTCTGTTCTTTGGTAATCATCATTATCCACTTAGTCCTGGCATTGGAGACATTTAGAATGTTGCTAATTTCCCAAACTGGCAACTTGAGATGTACTTTGTGAATGATTTTTTTTTTGCTGCTGTTTTTTTGTGCTATATTTCAGTCAAGGTTGTGTGCGTGTGTGCGTGTGTGCATGCACGTGGTTGCATCTGTGCGTGCCCTCCCCCGTGCTGCTCTCCCTCATTCGTGACTTTAATTCTCGTGGGAGGGAGCCCTCCGTTAAATGTCAAACAGAGAGAGCTGGGGCAGTCATGGCCCCCCCCCCGTAAGACACTTTAAATGATTCGGCTTTCAAACTGAAGCCCTAATGAAGTATCTCTACCTTGTCTTCTCTCATCTGTCTGTGCAAAAACACGGAGGAGTTCTTTGAATGTACACTGTGCCCGTTTTTTTCAGTGTGCAATGGGATTTCTGCCGTATTGCACTTCATAGCTCGGAAGCGGAAGGAAGGAGGAGGCGATGCGGTGGAGGGCGAGAGAAATATAATCACGTCGATGAGGGCCACCACGAGCCACTTTCTGCCCTCTGCTTCATGACATTTACTGTAATCACGGTCTGGTTTCATGCTAATGCATGAAAAAGATACACTCTCTTGCACGTAGTTTTTTTTTCACTGTTGTCCATCAAATACACACATCCTGATGTATGGACTACCTTAATTTAATCAAAGAGGTGCTGATCCTACCATAAGGCATGATGGAACAGTTTCCAGTTCTTACATCGTATAGTATATAAATATTACCAGTCCCAGGTTATAAAACTGGTGTCACAAGTTATAGGGGCAAAATTAAAAGTAAAAATGACGTACTGATTCAGTATGCACCCCTTGATGTGCCATCAGAAGTCTGAATTAGTTTCACTTATCAGCGGCATTGGGTTGACTTTGGCGCTGAACTTCCCGCCCTCCGCGGCGCCGGTGGAGAGAGCCTTTGATTTGCTCTCAAAGTCATCGTGGTGAATTCGGGGGGCGGCGGCGGGTTTAGGGGAGGCAGAGCGGGCCAGTGAGGGAGATAGCTGTGATTGCCTCGATCTGTCACCTTCTGCTTTGGTTCGCCGCCAGCTTTGTGGTTTGACTTCCAATCGACTTCGGCTCCAGATGTTCCCTGCCCGGTGCCTGCCGCGCCCGCGTGTGCGCGCGTGTAACTGGATGTTGGCTTTGTGAGTGTGACCATATGCACGTGTGCAGCAGAGTGATGTGTGTGTGTGTGTGTGTGAGAGAGAGAGTGGGTTTCCATCTGCTGGTTGTCTCGTTTTGACCCTGCGTTAACGTCTTCTGAGTTGTCAAACACAATGTCGATTGTTCAAATCGGATCAGCACAAAGACGTTTTGTAGCGTTTATTGCAGTTTGTCCCTCATGATGACAAAAAAGGAAGGGGCCACCATTTTGCATTGGTATTCAAGGACTGTATGAGGAGAGACCTATCGCAGAAGAAACTGAGATACCATCAGTTGTAGTTTCAACAAACCAAAATGTAATGCAGCCAAAAAAACACACAGCTCTCTCTCTTTTCCACTGAGATCCAAATCTCATATTTTTGCTTTATCACTGTTGCCCTCTGCATCTACATGTGTAGGCCACGGCTGAGTGCAGCTAGTTCAGAGTTTGTCTTTGGAGATTATGAAAGACAAGTCATGGAGACATGGATCAGAAACAGACAGTGCAGTCTGAGGAAAAGTCGGTACAATCGAACGTATAGTTGGAAAACAAATGAACTCATTGGCACATCATTTGTTTGAGGTAATGCTGCACATTCGACCGTAACTCTAGCTAATTGTCCCTCTCCATGTTGTATCTGTGTTTGTCACCTTGTTCTCTTAACACTTAGCAAACCTTTTAAGGCTGAATTACCTGCTGCCAGTTGAAAGCAAACCAAGCCTATTATTGGTCAAACACAGTTAAATTTACAATTCTAGTGATTGTGGACTAATTCCCGTAATCCGTAATCACTTGGAGAAAAAGATTTTCTCTTACATACAAACCCTCCTGTCGGTAGTTGCTGTGCCATCGTTGCATAGCACTAATGACTCGCGAGGAGTCGGCCTCTCAGAGGGGCACGAGGGCCGATCGACTCGCTCGGCGGCAAGCTCCACGGATCAGGTCCAATGTTTACTGTTCAACAGGTATTTGACCGTTTGACTCTCTGGACCCGTTGTCTCAAGTTTTCATCTGGTGTCAGTTCTTTCCGACAAATTGCCCCGGGACATTTGGTAACGCGACAATGTAAAGAAACTCGGGGACAACTGCCTGTAAATAAGTAGCCTTTTGCATTAAGTAATAAAATTATAACCTTTACAGTATTCACAACTCCTCATGCAAATTCCAACACCAAGCTGCTCCTTTTTGTTTTGTCTGTGTGTGTGTGTGTGTGTGTGAGAGAGAGAGTGAGAATATTCCTCACAGTGTGCATGAATAGAGTAACTTATATGTTGTGTTTCCATCATTCACATCTGTCATTTATTAATCCTCGGTGTGTGTGTGTGTGTGTGTGGTTGTGACCTCTCCACATGCACATTGACTGGCATCGATGGTGAGCTGCGTGGATACCTGTATTTATCATCAGATGGTGTGTGCTTTCACGTATGCTGACGAGTAAGGAGAAATTGCAGCAGAGAAATGGATCAAATAATGACTCAAATTAATACGTCTGAGGTTAGAAACGGTGTCATAACATCATAGACTGGGATCACTGACAAGGTGACTTAATCAAAAACGACTGTTTACCTTATGAGATTATGTTAAAGAAAATTAATACTGGCCCGATACATCACCGTCAAGCGTTATTGGCCCAGAAAGAGTGTGTGTGTGTGAGTGAGCGTGTGAGATGCAGATAAATCGACAGACAGATAGAGATAATAGGGGAGAGACAGACCCCAGAGGGAACAGTTAGGTTTGAATAGGCGGAAGTGTTTGTCCTAAACAATCTTCCCTTTGCAGGTTTACTCAAGCCTTGCTCGCAGTAATGTGTTTTTGACTCCCATTGACTCTGAATTGCATTTCATTGAGCACGCTGCAATCCATTTCCCTCCCTCTCTCTCTCTCTCTCTCTCTCTTTTTATTGCATCTCATCAGCCGTGGGGAAACAGCCCAGCTGCCGCTGTGATGCCACTCACGGCCAATGCGCCCTGACAGATTCAAATTAAGTTGGAAAATGTAACGTATGAATATTAGAAAGTACTCTGACACAAACATCATCCCCTTCTTTTGTTGCATTATGCAGCTTGTAGTCGGGGGCCTCCGCTGGCCCACCATTTCCATAAAGTTTATTTCTCCACTGCCTCCCACTCTTCTGACTCGGCCTGGTGCTTCCCTTTCTCCCCTAAGGCTGTTTGGTTAACAGTTGTAAATGTGCCCACCACGCCTGCATAAGCTCTCATTTAATGATCAGGATGTGCTTTTGTCAATCAGTGCATCTCTATTGCCAGTGTGCAGGAGAAAAAAAGTAAATGTGAGGTATACAGTAAACAAATATAAACCTGTATCTCTTATTTCTGGGTGCGATGAATTATATCAGCGTAAGCTGAATGGCTAGAAATTGTCAATTTGTCCAACAACAAATTTTGAATAGCAGCCGTCTCACAATTCAGCCTGTTCATTTTATTTATTTTTATTTTTGCCTGTTTGTCTGAGATTGAACCGGCAACCCCAAAACTGCCAGCTCTACGGTGCTGACATCAACGCACAGCTCGGCAGTGCAGCTCCATTCTGACAGACTTCCGTTGCCCCTGCGAGTGTTCCCCTCAGCTGCCAGTTTGTGTGTGTGTGTGTGTGTGTGTGTGTGTGTGTGTGCTTCCCATTGTTGGAGCCGTGAGACTGAGCCAGGGCCCCGTTGCTGGGCTATAGACCATGTGAGACCTTATCTCAACTTGGCAACCTGCTTAG
Source organism: Psettodes erumei (assembly GCA_016785225.1). Classification (NCBI taxonomy): domain Eukaryota; kingdom Metazoa; phylum Chordata; class Actinopteri; order Pleuronectiformes; family Psettodidae; genus Psettodes; species Psettodes erumei. Next base: position 2,580,145 of record JAFBJZ010000861.1, read on the forward strand.
CCTCAGATGCTGATGCGAGGGATTGCCAGTATTAACTTAGTCTGCTGCATCATATCTCCCTTTTAATGTGCTAATATGGGTCAAGTTATGGACGGCAAACTAGAGCTAGTCCTGTAACTGCAGTGCAACACATCCTGCATCTTGACAACTTGGTGCACAGCTTGCAACTCTTGAAGCTTTCATGTGTGTTCAGTGGCTGTGGACAGGGACTGACTGACTACTGCTTGTGTGATGCAGTGCTGGACAGTATCACGAAGAATGCTGAAGCGTTTACCGCATCTTCTAAAAGTCTTCATGTCTGTAAGTGATACTTAATGTCATTTTTCCGTCACTTACACATAAAGAGATTCTGGCAGTATACTCTGGCTTGCTCTGGCGTCATACCAGAGACCTGGAAACTCTGTGGTAGAGATTGCTCGCTGACTTGGAAGAACCCTGTGTGCCTTTTTAGCCAGGCAGAGAGTTTAGTCCTCGCCCTGTGCTTCTCCTCCTCAGCCGGTTAACATTTGTCACTCATCCTGATGAGTAAGCAGCAACTTTAGGGAACAATAAGCACAGGTGAACAACAAGCAGGTCATGAAGTCGACCTGCAGACAGACGGTCAGAGTTCAGCTTTTTATTCATGCTTCGTAGTCTGTGGACAGTTGGGTACTGACCATGACACTCCATGCAAAAAGCTGTCTTTCCTGCATTATTGTGTGTCTCATGCTTTTGGTTCCAACACAAAAATGCAGCCTCAACTTCTCTTGCGCGGTGTCAGCAAAAACTGATCTTACTGAATTACAGCTTCATACAGCTTCATACAGATGAAATACAGCTTCACTGGTAAGCTGGTAATTCAGTGTAGATATGCACATTGATTGCTGCGATACAAACAATAAAAACAAATAGACATGTACATGCATAAACACTACACACACACGGACACTACCACAGACCTGCAGAATTTATCTGCTGCTGTCCCACTCCCGAGATCTCACAGACAAAAAAGAGCACGGTGTGTTGGTTCACAGAGACACACACAGACCGATGCACCTTTAACCACACACAGGTGGTTGTCCCACAGTACATTTGCCTGTCCTGAGTGTGGGAGCGGACTCTTTCTTAAGGCAATATCTCATTGTTGTGTTTGCCTGGGGCTAAAATGCTAATGCTGAAGTTGGGAATCAATACACACAATGTGTGAAACTGTTTCTCGGTAAACAAAATCTGTAAATAATGCTGCAAAAGCTGCCTCATTTGTCTTTATAAATAACCATGTGCCAACTCATTTGTGGACAGAATGTGTGAACATGCAAGTACTACTCCGGCGTACTACTACTTCCACTATGCACAAACTCGCATGGCAAAATACACAGCTGAATTCTATCCACTGAACTTGACTCTTTCCCTGATCACCATCCTTAGGCTCTTTTTTTTCTCTCACAGTGATAGTGGATGAAGTAAAGATACAATGACTGGGGCTTCACCAGGTTCAAGGCTGACGGCTTGGTTTCTAGTCAGATTCCCAGCGCCTGAAGCCTGAACCTTGGCTCATTGCAGCCTGCGCATCCCTTACATGCGTGGACGCGATGGCTGGTCTGGCTGGAGAAAAATGTGAGATAGCAGAATTGTTGTGTGTGTGTGTGGGGGGGGGGCACATTGGAAAATAGCAGTTTATCATCTTCAAAAGCTTTCCACAAAGCCACGGAGGGGAGGAGAACAGGGGGAGGAGAATTAGATGCTGGCAACATGTCCTCTGCCCCTGGCGAAACGAGGAGTGGATTTGTGTGTGTTAATGCGTGCTTGTGCGCTGTCTGTTGGGGAGGAATGGAGAGGCTGAAGTTGTAACGCATGTGTTCAACTGCTCGCCACCGTTCTGCAGCGCTCACACCAATACCTCTTTTGCGGCTACCTCCAGCTCTCCTTAAATCTCCTTGTCTGTGTTCTCCCCGTCCAACAAACATAAAGGCCCATACAGCCACACATTTCCCAAAGCGAGTGTTGAGTAAAGACCACTGAATGCCAGAACAATGGGGACAGTTTTGTCACCTTGAGGCCCATGAAATCGACAGGGGAAATGTTTCATTTTGGTGACAAAGCCCAGGCAGGGGGAGCGGGGGCCGGGGGGATGGATGTGACGCTCATACAGAACACATTGTTTGTGCCTCTATCTCCATTACCATAGGCAGTTCATTATGTTTTGGTGACATCCTGCTGGTTTCAGCATTGCCTTGCCGTGATAGATTTATAATTATTTCGCAACATTCAGCAGACGGATTACGCGTTTGGGGTTGGACTCTGTCAACGTTCCTCTTGGTTGTTCTTGTTTTTCCCCATTTCTATCGCTCTTTGATTCCCGCTCACTCTCTGCTTCTCGCTGTTTATTGCCCTCTGTGCCTGCTGGTCAATATTTCTCTCTTTGTATCTCTATGTTTCCATCGCTCTGTTTTGCTCTCTTGCTCCCTCGCCAAACCCCATCAAAGGAGGGCCGGCAGAGTCCATCCCCGGAATGAGAAAACTGCATCTCGACACGCAGGGGTTGTTATTTTGGCCAGGAGTGCTCCAATAGTAATATGTGGTCTGCTCTCTAATGTTAGCCTCGACCAAAGGTGGAACCCAACAGCCCATTAATCTTCAGAACACACGCACGCACTCACACACACAGAACCGTGTACTCTATAAGCACTGACATCAGCCTGCTTCTGTCCACAAATGCACACATGAATGCACACGAAACAGACCCCCCCCCATGCTTTTCCCTGCATCACTTGCTGCAGCCACTTGACCCCAGCACTGGGAAAACAGGTTTAGTAATGGGATCAGTGGCCACTGGCAGGCCCTTTCACCCACAATCGCATCACCCCTACTTACAGTAAGTGGATGAGAGACAGACTGAGAAGAGGAGCAGGGGTGGATGAGGAAACGCATTTATTTTGGGATCATGGTGGGCCGCTGAAGTGCCCGTGTTGCATGCCAGGTGCATGGCAAGAGGTGGCTCTTAAATACGTCATATCGCAGAGGACACCGGTCTCACTGGTGCTTGTTTATTAAATATGAAAATACAAAACGCATGCATATTTATCTCGTCTTATTGGCTGTGAATGTTTTGATTTACCCAGGTCATGGTTATCTCAAGGAAATTTTAATCAAAACCAGCTGGACTTGGTTATAGGTATTTGAAGACGTTTTGAAATTCAATTTTTAAAATTTCCTTGAGACTCTTCTGATTGGTGATTTAAGCCAGTGGTATGCATATTTATATTTTGGTGACAAACTACATGTGGCATGTCAGTGAACTTGATGGCTGCAGATACACTGGAGGACGTGTAAGGTTTGCCACCTTTGGTCGTTTGTGTTAACCGAGTCTGTACATGTACAGTAAATCATGCAGTTCACACACTGAAGATGCACCAACCTACAAATTAAGGGGACAGAGTCGGCCTGTTTGTCTGCGTGAAATTCCAGTCACTCATGGACATGTTTCGGAAGTCACAGAAGAATCAACACTGGGCGATTTTAAAATTCCTGCACACGACTGCATGGAAACAGAGACTGACTCGGTCCAATCACTCAGCATGACACGCTCTGGGGCCATGTACACACTCAGCTCCATAAACACAGCCCATCTCTGTTTGAACACAAAAGCCGACCAGCGGCCATTTTCGTGTTAGCTTTAAACGTTGCCCAAAAATACATCAGTCAGAGAGATGAAGGCGGAGGCCTTCAGAGACAGTAGAAAAGAAGAACCAAACAGGGATTCATTGACAGATTTGCCCTTTACTCCCAACCGTTGTTGGTTCTCTAAAGTTCTCTAAAGAGCCCAGTCATAATAGAAGCATACCATGTTTTTTTTTTTTTTTAAAGTTTATTTATATATTTTTCAACACCAACACTATGCAAGCCTCTCTGCACTCATCAAAGAGCCTGCTTCCTACCCCATGTTACTTTCCATTGTATTAAAGTAAGCTCGTTTTAGAAAGAAAAAATACCCGTGGTGGGTTGAAATCCCATTTGCGAAGTGAGCTGTGGTACACGGGATAAAGCGTGGCTGCTAGACAAAGAAAACTGAAAGCGAGGCAGGAACAGTGAGGTTACAGACAAATCTAATTAGATGGCGAGATGGGCAGTGATAGAGGGGAGAGCGACGGAGTCAAAGAGACGGAGAGAGACGACACTGGAGGGGGGAAGCTGGCTCATGCATCACCACTTTTTCTTTTAACTCCGCAGGACTTTTTTTGATTTTCTGTAAACACGATCCAAGTTTGTTAAGTGGATATGATCCAAAATAAACGAGGGGAAGGAAAAGTTTGTTTGAGGCAGAAGGTTGCTTTACAGGCATCACTGCCACCCTCCAAGCCTCTTCCTACATGCAGCGTTGCTTCTTCTGGCTCCAGAAGGTTACTGTTGCTTAAAAGAACCAGAGCAAGCTTTCAAGTGGTTGTGAGCCAGCACTCTCCCCAAGATGACGGTTAAGCTTTGATTTTAGACCAAAGAACAAGGACGAAATCCATTTCATCTGCCATTTGATTAAACAGAGCTTGATGGGGCCGTCTGGTGTGCTGCTCTAATGGCCCGACCCAGGTCAGTTTGACCAGGAAAGAGTTGAAACAACCGACGGAATGCTCAGCAGAGTACTTTTCGAGATCATCCCCCTGATACGGTCCTTCACCCAAAACCTATTTTTTGAGTAACAAGCAGGTTTTCCTTTAAAGCTGCAGACCTACCGCAACTTTTCCCTCATTCTGAACAGGCTGAGCAGACAAGGAAGTCACTCTGCACCTTCTGGAGGCCTGTTTCATTGGCCTGACCTGTGCCCACATGTGGCCTTTGCCCACCACGCCATGAGTCAGATGAACGGCGTTAGTGGAGTTACCCCGAGGTAGCCAGTCGCTGACTCAAACACAGCATAAACAGGGAACAGTGAGCTACGTCTTTGCCAAGACTGAAAGTGGAAGAATAAGTCTTCACTTCAAGTGTAGTTCTTCTTCGTTTTCGGTTAGACCCTGGGCATTAAGGCTCAACTGTTTTTAAAACTTACAAAAATAAAAAAATAAATAAATAAAACAAATAAAACATCACATACTGGACTATACAGACCAGCGATGTAAGTGGGTGGGAGTTTGGTGTCTACCTATCACGCGCTCTCCTGTCCATGTCGGTTGTCAGCGTATGGCTGCTGCTGCTGAGAGACCGACTGCGGAGCGCTGTTTGCTGCAGGGCATTCTGGTTGTTGCGGTATCCCCCATCCTGAGTATCAGCTTGCAGAGTGGGCTCTTGTCGCGGTGTGCGATGGAGCCTAGAACAGAAGACAGAAACAAACGCAGGCTGAGAACAGACGTGTGTAAACGCACCATCGGCGTTGAACTTTCCAATTTCAAAATGGGATTTTGTTCTGACTGAAATGGTGTGTACGCTACTCTCTTTTTCTGTTTGGTTTTGGTTGTTTGGAGTGTGTGAAACCCAGATGCCAAACCTGTTGCTCCCTCTCATCCTCCTCACAGTTAGTCACCACATGGAGAAACATCCCAGACCCCTCTGTCGTTTGTGAGCCTTCCACTCGGTTCACAGATGAGATTTATCTTCCTTTTACATTCGGATTTACAAAGTGAGAAATTTGTTGCTGAATTTGTGGCATTTGTTACAGAGCAGTTCGGTGGTGTTTTGAGAAGCAGTGATGCATTGCTTGGCCATTTTAAGATAACTGATGTGCGTTGTATGCCCTGCTCCATGGTCATCCTGCTCATTCAATCTCTTTCTTAAGCACTAATGTTAACTTTACCGACGCTTGTGAGAGCAGTGCAGAAAGTCACGGCTGCGTGGAAAGGCCATTCTAGCCGAGATGGCAAGATTTACAGAAACGGGAGCAACTGAGATTTGGACACAGCCAAGGCATCGCTGCACATGTGCGTCGATGGCGAGGTGCACCGCTGACATAGCTTAGTGTGTTGCAGAGCAGCTTCACCTCAGGTCTGCCCTCTTAATTTTTCCTCTATCAAGTGCCATCATCAATTAGCGCGTGGTCGTCGAAAGGCACCTGCCGTTTTGCAGGCTTTCATGTGCGCTCAAAGCGGGCCAGTGAAGGCAGGGAAGCCTTTGTGTTTGTCGTGGAAGCAGAAGGAAACGCCCTGCATCGCCTAGTTAACGCGGTTTTGATACCAACGTTAGTTTGCAGAACATCGCTCCCGAGCCATCTCAGCGGAGTCTGTGGCAATCTGTAAATAAAGAGACCAAAGGGGAGAAATGTCTAATCGTCCTTGAAAAGGATGTGCCACAGTTTTTTAATATCTTCTGCCCCAATGCCCAGAGGTATTGCGGCAGGGTGGGAGGAGCGGGGAGGCGCGTGTGGCGGGGGTGCTGTCGGTGCTGGGTGATGGGGCATTACTCTCGCGCCATTGACTTCATTACAGTCCCTCTCACATATCCATTCCTCACCCTCTCTAAATGCCCTTGCCAGCCTCTAATTCACTTAATTCCTTGATTATCAATTCCGACGGCATTCGGGCAGAAAGGTCAATACTTTTTTTTTTTCTGCGGCGCGCACCTGAACTTTGCAACACTGACTCTAAAAGCAAGGCTTCATCAAGGCGGCGCCACGAGGATGGAGGCATGATGCATTGCAATCACACACTACCAGTTGGTTTCATCAAATTTTCATCCTTCACAGGCATATTGCGAGGGAACACACAAAAAGGTATGCATCAGTACACACAAGGACATGGGGGGAAACGCCCCCCACCACAAACGCCCGTTTCTCTCCCTCTTTTCAGCGTGCCTATCTCTTTGATGAGATCCAGGTTGCCACGCCACGACCGTCCTCGGCAGACGAGACGAGCAAGTGCTTCCCCCCCCGAGGAGCCACGAATCCGAATGGGAAAGCGACATGACAGCTTCGCTCTGAACGGCCACATAGTGAGATGCACCAAGCCCGCTGCTGCGCACCACCACTCTTGTTCCGGGAGGCTCCCCACTCTCCGCCCCGTGCACGTAAAACATACAGCGCCGTGGCCAGTCCTCCTCAGCTCTAAACTCTCTGCATCTGAGCTACATCGTCCCTTTGTCCTCCGCCAGACGATTTTTGTTGTGGTTTTTCAAAGCAGTAATGATTTTCAAAGTGTTTTTCTCTATCTTCCCCTGACCTTTTATCAGTGCGTTTTGACTGTAGAATTGATTTCAGTCGGGAAGTATTAGCATGCCAGGCTTTTTCAGGCTGTGGTCATGCTCTGTCCATGTCAGCTGTATTGAAACATCATAGTCTTCTGGGGTTTTTTTCACTCATGCCTTGGTCTGGTGTTGCTGACGTTGTGGGCTCTCTCTCTCTGCTGCACATCTGAGCGTCAGCCTCATGTGGGCAAATGGGATGGAGCTGAGATTTTGTTTGGACTTTTCCCTTTCAGTTGAAGTCCACATGTGAGAAGACATGAGAGACTTCTCCTATTTTCTCTATCAAGCACTGTATGAATGCGCGGGGCACCCTCTTCTTTGCAAATATTATTGTAATGATATGAATCTAAATGCGGGTGAAAGATTTGTCTATGGCAATATTTCAGAATGTGCAGTTGTAGCCAATTAAAATGTTTAGTAAAGTGGGCTAAATGGTCACAGAGGCGTAATCCAGGCTAGTCTGGCGCTTAGATAAAACTGATTTCTGAGCCGGTAAAATGAGCTCGCTGACGTGTGTCATCGATGCGAGAGTGACGCGATCTGTCATAAATCTGGAAGCTGCCGTCCGGAACACAAAAAGTGAACTCGCTCGGTGTTCACAGGGGCTGCAACTTCATTCCAGCACATGCAGCACTTGAGCGTCTTGTTTAGGTTAGACGTATGTGTGTGTGTGTGTGTGGGGGGGGGACTGGGTGGCGTGTGTGTGTGTGTTTGCTTTTGCACTGACTCCACACTGATACGTGAAGAGTAACAGCTGACAGTCAGAACTGATAATCCCGCTGTCGCTGCGCCTGCACACACACACACAATCCCGATATCCTGATATTAGGGGATCGGTCAAACAACAAGCAAAGAAGCACCGGGCAGACCACAGCTGATTCATCTGAGCGTCTTGGCTTCATTCCTCCCACTTGCTTCTCCTCTCACCTTTTTCTTCATCAATCTCATTTAATTAGTCATCTCTGCCAGAGGAAAACTCGCTTCACCTGGTCCCACTTTCCACCATGGCAGTGATGTAAGTCCATATACAATGGCTTGAATAATGTGGTTTCTTAGTTTGGGTTTATATCGGGAACAGTATATAGAGAGGATTCAGATTATTACTCTGTTGTTCTGTGTCAAATTGACGATATGGCCTGATGATAGTACAAGATGAAAATTCAAAGTCATAAGGACATCTCTCGTTGCCACTGTTGATCCTTTCCACTAGTATAGTTTAAGAAAAGGTCCATATTATGGTACTGTTTCTTTCTGTGGTCTCTCTTAGCCACTGGAAGCACAACCAGTGGATAAATACATTTCAGGGTAATTCAAACTCCCATCGTGTTTCATGCCACGTGCCATTATCTTTCAAAGCTGCACGCGACACGACAGTTGACATGCTGTTCTGGTGCACGTGCACGTTTACATGCTGTTTGGAGAAACGGCTGCGCGCCTCGGTCCGGCTAAATGTGCACGTCCTCCTCCCCCTGCCCAGGTGCGCCGTGCCAGGCACTTCATTAGCCGGGCTCCGCAGATGGACGCTGAATGGAAACAGGCTTTTTGAGCTTCATTCTTTGTGACTCGCTGCTCATTAAAATCAAATTATGTGTCAGGAAGCATAACTTGTACGTGCCGTAGTGCAGTTGTTGCTCAACAAGCTCTTTGTCTTTCATCAGCGCGTGTCTGTGTTTGTTTTACACAGTCTGCCAGGCCAATTCTGCTCATTGCACTCCTTCTGCATACCTGACAGTTACATTTGTGACAAAGTTTTTACAAAGACTTGTTTTTTTACCCTCTGTGGATAAACTGTTCGTTGTGTCTGGTGTTCAGTTCCAACCCTTTTCCTTGAGTGTTCTCAACCCATGGCAATAACATAATGTCTTCTTACTTTAACGTGGGGTATGAGAAGTAATCTTTGCAGGCTGAGCTAATACTGCTGGTTAGAATGAAGAAATACGATTAGTTCAATTTCTTTTCACTCTCACACATCATACCCAGCCATAAAGGACAGCAATTATTTGGATCTTGGCCTCTTTGGCTAACAACTTTCCTGAGAGCACCGCATATTTTGTCAAATTTTAACACGATGAGGAGGCTGCCGATTGACCCTGTAAGTCCGCTGCTGGGCACGGGGAGGACAGAGAGGCCCTGCAGATCCGACTGCCCTGCAGGATGTAGGGTTGTGACTAGAAATGACTGCTGCAGTCAGTACTTTCTGATTGAAGAGTCCCATTTAGTCTCCCCTTGAGATCTGTCTTCCATCACTCACCTCAGACTAAAATCTTGTTTGAGCGCCACTCTGTCTTCTTGGCGCCCAATCTGTCTTTTTGTCTCTGTCGCTCTGCTGCTCTGTCTTCTCTTCATTCAACAGGCCCACTTCCAGCACTGAGGTCATATTTTACACAGACTTACCTCCATCTATATATAAAAACACAGATGCAATGGGCTTGCATACAGTAAAGAGAAAAGTAGATAAGTATTAAGGCAACACTTGTGCAGTTTCTCTTAATTGTCACTTAGTTGAAACTATTTTGAGATCAGCTGTTACCAGCATGACTGCAGCTACAGTAAAAACAGCATATAAATGTAATTGCTACGGATACCAGCTACACCTCTGCCATTATGGAATTAGCCGACGCTGGCTTGTTGGAATCAATACCAATGTTATCTCAGGACCCCAGGTGAGCAAGATATAAAGAGAAAATCAGGTGTGACAACGTCTCCTCGATCATCAATAGAGTTGCCTGCTCTTCAGTTCTTGCCATGGACTGCCTATTGAATGCTAATGAAGGAGAGAATTGATCCCCTCTCTCACTCATTCTGCCTGAGAGGTGACTTCGCACGGGCAGCGAGCACGAGGTAATCAGAGGCAGTGGGTGACAGAGGATGGGAAACAAAGAGGGGGAGAATTGCAATGGAATCAAATGACCCAAAGGGGAGTAGAGCGATGGAGTAGAGTTCTCTAATTGGAGGCGTCTCGGGGCTTTGAAGTAATCAAGGAGAGGGAAAACTGACTCCAGCTGTGATGAAACTATTAGCAGTTTCCGAGAGCAGCCCGGGATCAGCACAGCATCACGGCGGTGCCCGCGCTGGAAAAAGAGACCCGGTTCAGAAATGTCTATTCGCTACCTGCTGCACATTGCGTTAGAAGCAGCGCAATCTCACATCGACAGGATCCTCCAACAAGGCCCGCTGTCTGTATTTATTTTCGGCTGTGATACACAGCTGGGGCTATTATTGGAGCCCCTTTTTTTTATAAACTATGAAATCATTGGCAGCGATGTTGCAGAAATTATCAAAAGTCTACAACGAAATTAAATGATGTCTCCAATGTAAATATCTAGAATAATTAAACAGGGCACATGAAAGCGTACATCTGGCCTCAAGCTGTTTGTTGACAGACTCTACCCTAAATAACAAATATTATGCAACCTTGAGGGCTTTTCAGAAAAATCTAAATTGCATATTGAGCACTATAATTACAAGTACACTGTGGCTTTTCTTATATATCAAGGGTGAGGCCATGTGCTTTTCCAGTGAAGTGTATCTGTACGTACCTTATTACAACTTATCACTTGCACTATTAACGTGATTACTTCATTAAAGAACATCAAGCTTAGATATATCCGATTGTTTTTTTATCAGAGGCATATAGTATAGATTATAGATTAGAGTTTATTTCCTGCAGCACTGCCGGGTGTGAAATACGTTATTTTCTCAAGCAGCAATGGATGAGACCTCCTCTGCTTGTCGCTCAGCTCTCACAGTAATAGAAGGGGGGTTGATTAGAGTGGATTTGGTGATGAAGGTCGGCGTGGCGCAAACCGTTCTGGCAAGTGGCACTGCTGGCGATAACTCCTCCTTGCGCACAGTGGGCATGTACTCTGAGCAAATCGACAAGTGAGAGGCCAAACAATCTGTGAAATCCGTTGCGGTGCGTGATGAATGGCGCCAAGCATTTCAAAATCAATCGGGGTTTCGGGCCGGCTCCCGTGCGCCACCAGCTTTATTGAGAGTCCATTCCAGCGAGATGACATTTTTATTTTCTCTGCTTTCCTTGCACCTTGATATTCATATCGTGTCCCCAGAAAAGCCCTAACAGGGAATCATTGGGTCTTGTCAGCCAGCAGGAAAGTTAGGCCATCAAAGATAATTGCATGCTAATGTTCAATAAGCCTTGTAAGTCGCTGCAGATAAGTGTGGCTGCCAAACAGCCTTGCCAGGGGAAAGCACATCTAATCCCTTGGCTGTGGCCGGGGAAAATTAATACTAAGCTCCTCTGGCCAGCCACTTCCAGTGCGGCGGAAGAAACAATTACACAACGGGCCACCAGAGCACAATTAATGAATAACTGAGAAGCTTCCCAGATGTACACATTCTAACAAAGATGCATCTGCCCGCTGGCTGTAAAGAAAAAGTCCAAATTGTACCAAAGCAGTAGAAGTGGGCTGTTTGTTCAAGTTCACTGGACGATGAAGTTTATGCCGAAGTACTTTGTTGTTTCAGGGCTCCAAAAATTCATCATGTTCACCCCTCCACTCCCTCTGATTTCATGGTGGCCGGCATGTATATAAAAGCAAATGAAAATATGCCACAAAGTAGACCAGGCATAAAACCAATCGCATGTTAAAAGCTGGCGAAAAGGGCTTCTTTAATCATTAAAATGCTAATACATCACTTAATCACAGGGGTTTTCAGGCATTTATTCTGGTGTCATAATTGTGTTTCAATCTGTTAACTGTCAGGTTTTTGATGGTGTATACGCGGCCACAGTTTGCTCACGGTTGGACACCTTTAGCAGGCTGCGAAATTGGGGGGGTGGGCTTGGAGAAAGCGTTTGTGATCTTATCGCTGAAAAGTAGCACTTTTCCAAACTGGTTTGTCACAGAGTGTCCTCGAGAAAACAGTACATACGGTGATATCAACAGGATATTATAAAGCAAGGGGTAATAATGGTAGGAAATTGAACGAGTACACGGTAAGACGAGCGGGGCTGAAGCAGCCCGGTCAGAGCAGGAAATAAAAATGGGAATAAAAAAAAAAGAAACACAGCTCTGTATTTTGACAGTGCGTCTGAATGAACCAACCCTCTCTCTCCTGAAAGTGATGTCTCTCCGCCAGCAAACGGATGCAACCACAAATATATTTTGTGGGAAATGATGCTGACTGGATTATGCTTTGTTTTGTTTTTTCCCCTCAATGAATGAATTCCTTGATTATTTAGTAAAAAAAAAAATGTGAATGTGTTTTGTTCAGGCACCATGCTTTCTGCTCCATCTCCTCCCTCCCTCTGCTTTTCTCCCTCTGTCCTCTGCCAGTTGTAATCCAGCGCCCACAAATACATTTCCAAACACGTACTGTACACCCCATTTCGCCTGACCACTGCAGCTCTGTGCCGCCTGGTAATTTATTGCCAGGTCTGATATCGTATTACAAGATGCATTTGCTCCCTCCTCTAATAAGAACGTAGATTACAAGCAACAGTGAATTTGCTATCTGCATCCCAGCTGATTGCTTGGCTTGGCCTGCGCGTTAACTTATATCTTTTTAAGCGTCAGCACCTGGCTATTTACATTCATCCGCCGCTAAGCCTTAAAACAAATTATAATCGATCCGGGGTTTGATGAAAAGGGTGGTCCTGCTGCAAATTAAAAGGAAGGCAAGGTGACAAGGACGGCGCAGTCGCAGGCAGCTCCTCCCGGGGTGCGCGCCGCAATCATTCCGGAGGCCTGATGCGTAAGCAACCTGAGACACATGCAGGAAGTGGTTCAGTTCAAATCGGACCACAAATCTTTTGTCGAATGACATGCCTCTACTCTCCTCTGTGAGTGGTCAATAGCTGGAAAAGGTCTTTTTTACATTTAACCCTCTCCTTAACCTGATTCATCACTTGATCTCACAATGGTGTATTAGGCATTAAACAAACCAACAGTAAATAAATGTAGTCAGGCAACCTGCATCCAAAGTTTGACAGCTCTCATGTCCTTGAGCTGCGGGTGTAAGAATCCATCTTTAACTTTCTCAGTCAAGAGGACAGTCGCTTTAACTCTCCCGTGTGTTACCTGGGTGAAAATGAAAACATAAACATCATTAGATCTATGAACTGTCGCCTTTTCTTGTTACGGTAGCGTAATTGCAACCGTAATTAGAATTTGTTAAAATGGAAAGAAACTCATTTGTGAAGATATTCTCGTAATGTGGGTCAGGATTCTCCTGGTCTACATGTCAGAGTGCAAGCGCACATCAGCCACTCATTAATACGTGAAGTTTAGCCTCCTCCCTCAGCGTTACGTGTTGTTCTAGATAAAGTGCTTCTACTGGGGAAGATCATTTGCAGAGGTGCAAAGCACAGCTAACCTGGGCTCGAATGCATGAAAGGTTCGTTTTCATTCACAACACAGGCCAGTGCGCACGCAGCACAACTGCACTCTCTGAGCGAAACCCGGCAACCACAAAAAGGTAATGCTTCAGGACTTATATTCCAAATCTAATTAAAAAAACAAACAAAAATAATAAGAAAAAAACACCATTTTAAATCTCATTTTAGACCGTGCACAATGACGATATTTTCTCGGAGGACCACTGACCGCTAGTAATGTGGGAGACGAAGAAATCCAGCAGTGCCGTCTTGTCACCTCGCCATCTCGAACAGAAACAATCCTTCGTCTGTTTGCCAGCGTGCTCTGGTGGTCTAATGGAATAAATTATCTTCCCATGCTGACAGCGTGAGACATGTCTGTTGTATGTGACATGCGGCCTCTTGAATGACAAATCACGTCGCCACCTGACAGGCTGAGAAGAGAGCGATAACACAGACATGCTCGCTTGCGGAACAACAAACTTGGTGCAAAATGATTGCACTTCCTTTGTGCTACATCAAGTTGCCTTTTTTGTAGTGATGAAAGAAATCGCCCTCTGAAGTTTCGGTCATCAGATGGGGTAAAATTAAGCATTTAAACATGTGTCATGACTCGTGATGTAAGAGAGTGTGATGTCTCCTCTGAAGGCACCTCTCCTGCGATACACCTCGTCTTGGCCCTGGTCGCTTTGTTGGAGAAATGCTGAGGTAGTAGTGCCATTGTAAGCGGCGGACAGGTGACGCTGCACCCCCTCTCCCGTGTTCAGTGACCACTTTGATGCGTGTGGCATCCCTGGCAGAGCGGTGCGTGTTCTCCGCCCCGCTTTGTGGGTGTAAGCCATTGATTCGCTTTGCTGTGCTGCGCGTTTGCTCAGGGGTTGTTTGGTTTTGCTGTACATCCCTTGCTGTATTTCACCAGCTAAACAAATTCCAACCATTGTCTGTGCTATCCTGAGAAGAAGATTGGCTTTGGAAGCAAACATCACACTCTGCCAGGGTTTCTCTGCCTAACCAGAGCCACTTAAGTGATCTGAATTTTTTTCACATGGATCAAGACATCTGCTTTTATATGGAACTAGCATTACTGTGCTTCTTTAAATTAAACTTCTTGAATTTTATTTTACCTTCCCTCTTGATGCTATGGAGACTGCTGAGCTCTCTCCTGCTTGGTGAGCTGTCTGCCCCCAATCATTTCCTTGCAAGGAAATTGACTGGGATGAACCATTAATAGCAACCCACTGCACGATCAGCTCACGCATACAAATCCATACGCTTGCAGGCGCACACATAGTAAACATGGGAATACACTCGTGTGCCCATTCCTACCTCAGACCCGTGGAAAGCGCTGGGTCCGCAAGCCTGCTGAGAAATCATTTCCCGGGCAAGCGAGCGAGGCAATTCCGTCGCAGCGAGGAGGAAGAAAGGCTTTTTTTTAATGGGGAAAAATGGGAGGCAGGGGAAGAGTTAGCAGTAGCAGCCAAGATAATTGATGGCAACTGTTTGGGCACAAGATTAAGATTCATGGGTAGGACCACACATGGGGGCTGGGAAGCAGTATGTGCTAGCGGCATGAAGGATATGAGGCAACACTTTTGACTAGCCTGCTGGCTTAATTGATAGAGTGTTGTCCCAGATGCAGTGTAAAAAAGAGAAGCTATCAGACAGGATTTCACTCACTCCTTGAACAGAGACTAGAATAGGTTCCAGCAGGTGGGCCTGAAAGAAGAGAGAAAGAGAGAGAGGAAGGGATGGAAAGGGGGAAAAGAAAGTGGTGGAAGCCCAGAGGCAAGAGGAGCAGGTTTGCATGTGGAAGGTCAGTGGTTCTTATCCCCAGACCGACTGGGGAAAAAAGGCTTGGGAAAGCATATGAGTTACAGCCCCCCCACCCCACCCCACCCCCTGCTCCTCACCAACTGCCCTTGAGGAACCTTTTGGCAGTTTACTTAACAAACAACTGCCCTGGTGGAGCTGTTCAGTGACCAATGATAGAGGATGCAGCTCCTGCTGTGAACGTGACTCTGTGTACGTTGTAGGGAAAGTGCATGGAGCTGACTTCTTCTGGTAACAATAATTTATGTTTGAAAAAAAAAACAACAACATTTTATATCATGAACACCTATTAGCCCCCTCCTTCAGTCACTTTTGATGCTTTATGAGGACAGATCCCAAAGTGGCTATGAAATACCTTTACATACACAATATATTTGGAGTGATCTTTCTAGTAGCAATTTGCAGGTTCACCCAGGGTAAATATCTGACCCGCTGAAACGATTGTGATTTTTTTTTTTTTACTATGGAGGGAATGGTTGAGAATATATAGAAGAAGTCATGCACAAAATGTGGTATGAAAAAAAAGTCTAATTGAGGGGAGATGAAAAACGGGGGTCGAATCTGGCAGGAAATGAAAGGAGACAACGGCAGAGACAGATGTTAAAGGTTTTAGGCCCACGTGTAATATTTCAGCATCAATTTTAGCTTGCACTGTTTCAATTTCCATAGAGTTTCTGTCGATGAAGGACACCATGTCAACCATTAGTTTAGATCCCGTGTGAGACTGTTTTCATTTTATTTTTTCCTGCATAATGTATTGCTGCTTTATTGAGTAAAGGGACTGAAATGGGAAGACATTGCTCTCCTTAAAGCTGAAAATAATCATTCCCTTCAGCAGAGGAGAAGCTCATCTTTTCGTTAGAGAGCGCAGGGTCTGTGAGAAATCATTGGCATTCCAAGAATTAATAGGACTAATTCAGTGGCACTGATGTGAGATTATCTGCATCTGAGTCTTAATTATGACATTAATTATTGCAGGTAACAGTTAACTTGACAAAAAAACAACAAAAACAACCTTAATCTAACACAGCAGTACAGTGAAAACATTTCAGAGCCCTAGTGTTGCCAGAGAGAACCATTTACTCTTTTGCTGTTTACGTTTACAATTTACATTTAATAAGGATGTTAAATTAATCACAGCCAACGTTGTGTCATATCTCTGCAAACTGAATTCAGCGCAGCTCAGCAGAACAGACACAGTACAGACACATAAAATCAGACGCATTGGTGTTATTATACTTGTTAAAGAAAGAAAAATTGTGGTCATAGTTAATTTGTGTAGAGTTTGAGTGTCATGGTGAAAAGAAACCAACGTTGCTGGTTGAGATGAGACGAAGCCAGACTCTTTGCAAGACCAACGTTGCACCATTAACCTCCTCTCGAAGAGATTTTATGGTGGTGTCATTACAATATGACCCTGCCGCCTGTGCCTCTGAGCGAGAGGGAGTCATTTTTCACACAATCACAAAGCATTGGTTATGCACATAGATGGTGTTGAACAAATGAACAACACTGTTTTTTTTTCTTTTTGGTCAGCACAGACTGGTGAGTTTGTGATTTTCGTGGATGGCAACTTTCTTCTCCTTTGTCATGCTTCGCCTTTTATTTTTGGATGAAAAGCACGCAGAGGTGTTGTTTGGTTCTGCCATCCCTTGATTTATGTGGGTGCCTGTATGAATCTAAACAATAATAAACCAAATTTAAACTCAAAATAGCAACGTTGTGTGTGTGTGTATCTGTGTGTGTGCGCGCATGTGTGTGTGTGTGTGTGTGTGCTTAACTGATCACCCCCCGCGGTCCACTCAAGTTCGTCAGCATGTTGTTAGGAACAGAATAGCTCCAGGCCACTGCAGATATGCACACGCGCAAACTTTTCTCCGCCTTTCACACACCACTAACAATGTCTCTCTCACGCACACACACACACACACACACACCACACATGCATTTGCACCAGTTTAGGAAGTGAGCTGTTCATTTGACCCCATTGCTCAGCCTGACTACTGTCTCTCTTTAGCAGACTATGGGGATTTGAGCCACCTCGGGGGTTTACTGTTTCTACTATTAGCATATAAAGAGCATAAATTGCACTGTGGCGCGTGTCAGCAGCAAGCTTCCGAGACCACGAGAGCAAAGGCGAAGCCTTGCGGGAAAAACGTTTTGTGATTGGTTGAGCTGCACCCGAAGCTCAGTGAGAGTCAGGTGTTTTTTCCATGAAATGCAGTCATCACATGTGCAGCATCAAATACACATGTGCGGATTCGTACGCACAACAGACACTCTCACCCTGATCTTGTATTGTGTCTGTGCACGCAAACACACAGTTCAACAGGTTTGAAACAGGTCTGGTAACAGAGAGGAGCCCAACCGCAAATCGCCCTGCTCATCTGTGGAAAGCTATTTTTGGTCACAGGCAGTTTTCCTGATCCTCTGGCGTCTTCACACTCATCTCCTAAACCAAGCAACAAGGTCGAACTTTAAACGCTGACGCTGAAGTGTTTTACACTTACTGAAAATCTTTATTGATTTATACTGGCATAGACAAAAACATCTTAACTGAGTGTGCTAAATGAAACTAAAAATAAGTGTGTGTGCTGGAAAGAAATGATCAAGGGAAATGAAGTCAGCTGTGTTTAGCAAGCTCACCCAGTAGATACTGTACTGGTAACCTTGCTCGACCATTTCTCTTCAGTGTTCACGCTGTGAGCTCTTCAGCTGAGGAAGTGTGAGAACAAGCTGGAAGCTCACACGTAATCAGGGACCCTTCCTGGCATGAGGTTTCATCAAAATACTACTACTACTACTAAAATTTCAAGAGAAGAGAAGACAGGTGCTCGGTCAAGAGGTCAATACTTCCTCTCTGCTCAGGAAGCTGAACTTGTCGTGCACCTGCCTTTTCTTCAGAGGCCTGTTCTGGCCCAATCGCAGATGGGGTTAAACTGACTCTGTCATCGTCCACCTCACCCTCACTCACTGTCCTAAGCAGGCAGTAAAGGGGCCATCATTGGCTGCCGTCTCTGCCTCCATAGGGACAGTCACCACCCCCTTCCTCACAATGTCTCTGGACAAAGTGATGAAGGTGCTCCCAGTGCTGCTTAGTTTTGAAATGCACCATAAATTATGTGCATGTTAATGTCAGCATCTCACTAAACCTGGTTCATTTTGCCCTCCAGTGGCTGAAGCATAATTGATATTATGAATTGTGGGATATCAGCAGCTGGTAGTCATGCACTCCTGCTCAGGGACAATTGTCATAACTTCTGTATCTCTTTTCTTCTCACCATCTTGACGGTTAAAACTCCTCCTTTTCGCTGCCACTGTCATTCACATTTTTCAGAATCGCACAGTGGGTGAAAGGTGAACTGACTGTCAGATCCACTCTACAATGTGGCTTCCCCTTGCTTTTCACATTGTATTCTAATGTGTAGACATTACATACACCATCCTTCATCCCTGCTGTTGCAACACACCACAGCTAATTACCATGCTGCATGTGAATTCAAGAGTCAAATTAGCTGAAATTCGAATCTCAGTCTTTTTTTACGCTCGCTGATGATTTTTTTTAAACGCAGAATGTTTAATTTGAAATACAACTGCCTAACCCTTGGCAAGACATTTTCATCAAGCTTCCCTCCTTCCAAAGCTGAAACTGTCTACCAGCCAAGACCTATGCTAATTTTAGCTGCCTTCAGTTCAATTTGACCTGCTCCCAGGAGAGTCACTGCCGTCACACTTTGTAATTGGCCCACAACCACTGATCGCAAGACCTGGGGAGGAATCACAGTATAGATTGTGTTTAATGCAAACTGGTGTAAACTTCCCACAATAAAGTTGTCCCTGGATATCCATTTATTAGATGCAAACACAGTTGGAGGAACTATTATCGCGAGATGATCGCAGTTTTCATTTCCTGCTTTAGCTACTCAGTTCTCTATCATATATTCCATGAATAAACACAAAAAAATCAATGCTTGGAAAAACACTTATATCAGCTATCGCTGAAAATCTATATTTTCTATACTAGTGTCAAGCAACTAGTTGCAATGTCAACTTATACATATCCTATCCATAGAAGCCTTTAACAAAAACTGATCCCCCTCCGTTACTAAGTTCATCACATGAGAAATCCTTTCACACGTTAAGTGCAGAGTATCGGAAAAACTTTTGCATTTTTAAAAAGTCACACAACAACAGCCAAAGGGCATTAGAATTAGGCCAAGGCACATTTATCCCAAAGCCTCATCAATCAATTAGTTTAGTAAAATTCTAAACAAACATGGCTTATCTGTGTCTAACTAGGTTAAACCATCACTGAAGGCCATACATGTACATTTAGACACACATGTGCACACATTGCTGCTGGTCAGCAGAGGGTCCGAAGGGTTTTTCGCTCAATCTCCTGTCTGAGGCACATTCAGTCCAGAAGAGGCAGCTCGAGGATTTCGGGTAATGAGGTGTGTGTCAGTGTCAGCCAATCGCTCCCCTGTGACCTGGCTGGACTTTTCTTGTCTTGAGGCAGGTTTAAACCCCACAGAGTTACAGAGTCGGTGAGAGTTAATAAATGGACAGCCTTCATACTTTTTGGGCCTTGCACCAACCAGTTCTTCAGCTTTCCCCACAAAAAGTGGTTCTTGGTGATTCCCTGGGCTACTGCATTAGAACATGAGTTGTGTTCAAATAACAAAATAACATAAATTCATTTTTTTAAAAAGAGAGTTCCACCTCCCCACAACTTTTTCTTCAAAACTCATAACCAAATATTTCCAATATGCATAATAAGCTCCACTCTATTACATGACTGTTATTTACTGCTCTAATAAATGCAGTGCCATTAACAATAGCGACAACAAATACACACCCACATCACGTAGGTGACTGCTATATTATCAGTGGCAGCTTGATTACTGTTTTTGTGCTTCCTCTCAAAACTTTCAGTCCCTCCTTCTGCTTTTGATTTGAGCAACACTATAGCCACAGCAGAATCATGCAACATATTAGAAAGCAAGTGAGTGAATGACAGTGCAAGCGGTTGCACGGATTTACATAGGGACAGAAGTAGGGACACAATAAATGTGTGTGTTTGAAATACTATTTGGTTAAAAAAAAAGAATGTAACTGAATTTGAAGGTTCCCTCTTCACACAGGGTCTTTATGTACATAGCTTAGTTATTCCCTCATATCTGAAAAGAACTTTATCGAATGACGCAAGACGCAAGTTTTACTGGTCTTATAACACAGATACCTAATCCACATGATGGCAGTGACTTGTGCATCGTTCACCGAGGCCAACGTTCATGCAGCTGCTGGAAACACTGTCACAAATTTATCAGTCCAGGAAATCTTTCAGCATTTACCACCACCAACGATTTTATCATGTTTAAGCATGTTCATTCCGCGTGTCCTTCACCTCAGCACCGCTGCACCTGCAGAGGCACTCTGCGCCTGGCCGGCATCAACCCGGCAGCCACCCACTGCTTCTGTTGAAGGCTGCAGTGTGGCACAAGCGTGAGCTATGGTCAGCAATCTTTGAGTTGCACTGTTTGACTGCCACAACAAGCACAGAAAGCTACGCTGTGACTTATTTCTTTCTTTCATGGCAAGAAGGTGTTTGTTCTAATTTGTGCAGCCTTACAGCCGGTCAGCCAACACTGTAACTTCATCTTATTAAACAGTAAGAGGTTACCACAGTGCAAACTGCAGTGCATTGTCTGACGGGTACACTGCAATTGTTGGTTAACGTATTTTTCATTGACATTATTAATGAAATTATTAATGGCACGTAGTCTATCAACATGTAATCACAGACATCCGTAATAAGTTTATTCATGTATTTCTCTTATCTATCGTCATATAATGTAAACTTCTTTACCAGCTTTGTTTTGCCCGTCTGCTGTTTGGTGCTGGCCTGGTAGCATGCAGCCTGTTTATTGCCACCTGATTGCTGAAAACGGCTGCCTGCTGCAGCAAAGGGGGTTGATGAGAGGGGTGAGACTGAGCAGTACAGCGAACGTACGAATCATACCCATGGACCACTTATTCGCGAAAATTGGTGATATATCAGATAGTAAAGTAATCAGCATCTGAAAGCACACTCTGGCAGCTGCAGGCTGTTCCATGTGGAAAACTCCCACAAGGTGTTGAGGCTGTGTGCACCAGCAAGGGCATGAATGCTAATTTATGATAGACCATATGGAGACAGCAACAGCATTGTTGGTAGGTGACCAGAGCTCGGAGGGCGGGGAGAGGTTAGCGTTACTGGACCGTGCCGTAATCACGAACACTCATCTAGTTATTGTTTCTGATGCTTATTAAGCCGCTCAGCAGATGGACGATAATCTGGGCCATGATTACCATCACAAGCAGTGGCTTGTAACTCATACTTAGTCACCAAAGCTCATCTGGGGGACATTAGGGGACAAACGACAGCTCTGACTTCAGATGTGACACTTTTTTTGTTCTGTGTGCCTGACAGAAAATTGGGCATTTTTGCCCTTTATGAGGCAGTGTTTCAGCTAAACTTCTCCAAGGCCCCCCTGTTTATTCAAGCCACGTTAGCCAAGCTCAGCTATTGACAAGGTTTACTTATGGAAGTGACATTTGCAACTTTATTTAATTCAGTCAGTTACTAGCTATTGGGATGACCTTTTGTTGGCCTCCCTTGCAGGAGCCTATAAACCTCGGAGACTTGCTAGCTTTATAGGCATTCAATAATCGCACAAGGCAATATTGATGAAATTGTGGTGTGCACTACGTATGAAATGAATTGGGCAAGGAGCAGACACCCTAGCAGTGTAATGCCCATGTAATCCTGATGAGGATAATTAAAAACTGATGAAGGGGCATTCCAGTTTAAAATATTTTTTTTTCAATGTAAAGTACTCACTGTTTGCTGTGGCACTGCATGACTGACTGCACTGATGGTGTCAGAGACAGTGATGGATGTATCGTGGTCTTGTCTGGTGGTTGTCTGTCTGTATCTGTTGGTGCCTGCAATGCAAATTTTGCCTTATCCATGCTCTAATATTTTTGTCACCATTTGGATACTAATGAGAGGATAAAAAAGGCTAATCATAAGTTCACTGTCGCTGTCAAAGCATTGCAAAGAGGGGAAAAAAAGCCTTTTTAAATCCCCTTTTAGACCATATAAATCGAGCCAGATATGACTTTCTACCCAACGGCTCATAATCTTCTCATTAATTACATATATTGGAAAATCCTGAGATATTGTGATTCATTGCCTTAATCCATCACTTCTGAGATGAAATCCCCTGCAAACAAATTAAATCAATTTACTCACACAGCAAAATACACCACATATATGTATATTGAATCTCATTGGCATTCTCTTCTTTAAGTGTGCCGAGGAGTGAAATCCATCAAGCAGATAAAATAGATTCTCTTATATGGTAGCGCCATAAGTCCTGAACAGTGTGAAGATTCATCTGTTCTTGCGGGCCACGCCTGCATATAGGCACCACTTTAAGCAGTCATGTTGTCTTATGGCGTGTTCTCCTGGTATAGGCGGGTCGCACCAATATAAAGAGCAGGGGCTGTTTTATACAACCTTTACCGTGATATACAGTCTCAGCTGTAACATATTGCGCATGGAGACAAATGGATTCTATCATGCAGCGAGAGGGAGAAAATACATCCTGAGGTCCATTATTTACGCCCAGCCCACGTTCATGCACACGCATGCAGACATATCACCAGCAGGATCACCGAGCTTTGCAGTAAACCCCTCAACAGTTCACACTTCCTCTACGTGCGCTCCCGCACAGCACAGATGGTTTTGTTGTGGTTCACTTGGCACTCAGCGCCATCTCAGGCTCACGCAGAGCTATAGGATTTCATAGTGTTTCATTAGAAATCACACATGGGAAAAGAAAAAGAAGAAAGAAAAAAAAAAACATACAGACCTCACATAGAACCAGACGGGTTTCGAGAGCCAGCAGCCTTACTGAAGGCATGCTTGGGGAAGCAAATGGGTATGATGGGTATGAAAAAAAGGAAATTTCACTAGACATCACATGCCACAATGGCCCCTTTCCCCTGATCTCGGCGCCCTGCCCCAAGGGTGCAATAACAGTTTATTACACCTATCCTCACTTTATGACCCCCCTCTATCCTCCATCCCGCTCCCCTCCAGCCCATGCTAACTGTTATTGAAAACACCCAGGTCTGCCATATATCACTCCTGAGTAGCACGTTATGCTATGTGCAACCCAGCTAATCACCACCAGCTCGTACGAGTATTGTCCAGGTCACATTGGAATAGTTCCACTTATCTCACATCTGTTTAAGCATTTGAACACAATCCCATTTTGTCTTTAAAGCGCGTGTTGCCTTGAGGCTGAATCTTCTTCCCCTCACATGTATCTGCAGTGCACTGACAGGGAGTAAATAGGAAATGTAATTGAAAGATTTTGCCACAGAGGGCCTGTGTGGAGAAAACAAAATGGGTAAATGAGTCCGGCCCAGTTTATTGCCACGTGAGGGTGCGAACACACAGGTGTAACTGAGGGAGATAAAAGGAGTAAAAAGGAAAGTTTGGTTTGGCGTGTAGTGGGGTGCGCAAGGGGTCAGGAATTAAAATGCAGAGCGGCAGTAAAGATCTTTCTGGGTGGAGGTGTTCAGAGAGAGAGGGGTAACAGCTCATGGGTGACAAAGTGACAAGACTCGGGGAAGGACCTGTCACCTCTCCGTTACGCTGATGGCTCCTCCGTCATCAAGCGTGAAGAGGGTGCAGGTGGGAGAAACCACACCACTATGGCAATACAAATGAAAGTAAATTATAATGCTTCAAAGGAACAAGTGTCAGTGTGCCTATCTTGAAGCTGGCTGCAGTTCAGTAGGTTTCCAAAACATGCACGGGAGAAAAGTTGGAGGGCACGTATCATGTTTCAGAGTCTGGTAGGGGACACTTGAGTTCAATAAAGGCTTCTACAAAATAAGCAACATCTTCACGAGTAGCAGGGGGTTGTTGCTGGCTGTTGTTGTGGTTTGCAGATGGTCTGTTTCCAAACGGATTCAAGACACAGACTTTGGGATGTACTGTACGGTACGTGCGTTTTTTTCCTCGGTCTGTGTCCACAGATTCATGCGTGTGTGCTCTCATACAGTAGCAGTGGTGTCAGTTGTTGGGATGATTCATGGTGTCAGCCCCAAAACTTTTTAGCTTTGCTCCAAATATCCTTGACACTATAATGTCTGTAATGACTGATGAAAAAAGTAAAATTAACCATTACGAAACTAATAAACCCCAAAACAAAGCTGTGTCAAAAACTTTAAGTTCCCAAAACTGCGCTCTCCAGCTCTGATAAAAGTCAGTCAGAAAATAAGTACACACAGTCACAAGCATTACATCTGTAGACAAAATGGTAGAGAGAGTAAGCAAGAGGAAAAGAGAATAGAATGGAAATAAATGATGAATCCAAAGACACAAAGTAGTGAAAGCGTGATTGGCTACAACATGAGCATAAAAACGAGAAGAAAAAAAAGAATAAAACAGACAGACATGGAAGACATGGCAAGATATTTCCAATCACCCCTGCGGAAGGAGGTTGAGAAAAGTTAAACTCTAAACAAAGGCACTTAAAAGAAAGCTGGAAAATATAGTTTAGGTGGAACAAAGGGGGCATGAATAGCCAGCAGCACATCTCTTTAAAAAGCAGCAAAGACAGATGAAAGAGTTCAAATCAACAGCAGTGGATATTGAGGAAACAAACTGAAAAAAATAAAATATAAAAACAGTATATATATATATATACATACAGAAAAGGACTGCAACCTGAAGGAAATAGAGGTTAACTGGATATGTGGATTGAATTGCCACAAATAATACAGGATGGGAGGAGAGGATAGAGGGCAAGGAGGAGAGAGAGATGTGAGCCATGCTCTTACTGCAATGCACCGACTGTGTGATCAATTGGAAGGTATAAGCAGGCTTGATATAATGATTGTGTCTGTAAGAGGGATGGCAGCAACTAAAAGTAAGGTCTGTGTGTGTGCGTGTGATAATTATATCATTTTATTATAGATATAATGACCCCAACCAAACCATGCCCGCCTCCTTCCAAAAAGCGTGACAAACCCCATCAGGTGATCTCGACTTAGCCCGTAATCTTCGCAACTGCTGCAAATGTGCCTGCTTCACGCTGGAGTAGGCCGCACCGGCTGATTGGGCAGATGGTTTGTGTCGTCATGGAGGGGGGCAAGGTGTGCGATGGGTGAAAGTGGCCCCATTTAATGACTTGTCAAGTGAGCAGCCTGGCTAGCTGCTGAGGACCTCTCATCTGTCCCGAGTGCCCCGAGGGGTGAAGTGAGGCGGGGTGGGGATGTATTCAGGTCCAGTGACTTCCTAGTCTTACACGACCAGGACAGTGAAGCAGGTGCTGCAGCTCACTGTCAATGGACTGATGCTTACAACACTTTTTATTTTTTTGCAGCACCGGTTTTGGCACACTAAAATTAGCAACCGTATTTCTTGGTAGACTACAGTGAAACTGTGAGAAAATCTTATCAAGGTGATCCATACTTTGTGTTTATGGTCAGTCCTCAAGCTGTTTGCTCTCTCAAAACTGTGGGAAACTGAGTGGGAACTGTCAGTACCATCCCATCTGTGTGACTGCTTTCTCAACTGCACTTATCTATGTCTAATATGTCTGTACCAACGCTTGTCTGTCCCTGTCTCTTTATTTTTCTAGTATGTGCTGGTACAGAGAACAAGCTGAGCACGCTGTCGGACCTGGAGCAGCAGTACCGCACCCTGAGGAAATACTATGAGAACTGTGAAGTCGTTATGGGCAACCTTGAGATCACGAGCATCGACCGCAGTCGGGACCTCACCTTCCTCAGGGTAAGGACCATATTAATGAAACGTCTGGCTCGGTGTGCATCAAGTGGACGGAATATTCATCCTTTATTAATTGAAATCAGTCAGTGGTCGATTAATCACTGACATCCTTTGCGAACTGATTGGTGCAAATACGACTGCTTTGCTGAATTCGGGAGATGCTTCACATTTCGCTTAATGAAGAGCCCCACTGATATTTCAGTGCGTCAGCGTATGTGGCCACCGTGCACACCCATGGTCTCGTGTCTGGAAATACTTATGCTTGGTGTTGTAGAAGTCTGACTAGATGGCAAAAGTACATCTCAGGGTTTCACTTTCTTATCTATTCCAGATAATTACCGTAACTTCAGTGTGTATGGCTCTCAGTATATACACATCTCAGTTTGTACCAATAATCGTCCGAAATCAGGTAAAAAGTTTGAAATGTGAACTTTGTAATCGCTGTTGTCTCATTTGACCTTGTTGGCCAGAGACTGCCTCTGATCTTTTTCAACCAGTCAGAGTTCAGATTAGTTTCCAACATAGTCAATGATAAGCAGAGAGAAACGTTGCTCTAATCATCGAACGTAATCAGACCTCTTCTCCTCTCAGACAGTCTAACTTGATCGTATGCTCGTGCCATTGTGGTTTGAGCCGGAGAACAATCAAAATCAAAACAACTTAATCTGGCAAATCTCCTTTTTTTAATTAAACATTAGTCACTGACAGAAAAGGATAAATGCTGTGGCACTGAGCACAAATCCCTTCGTGAGAATCTTGAGATATTTATGAGCAGTTTTTAAAATCACCTTATTCTTTGACAGAGCACGTGATCCTCCTGATTCAGGCGCTTGGGAAAGGGAGCTGGGGTGGAACTGCTTACAGGAATGCTTACTTTCATTTTGGTTTGATGGACACATGCGTACACACAAACACAGCGAAAGATGATGACAGGCCCTGGCCTCTCAGGGGCCAGAGCAGTAATAGCACAGTAATAGAAAAAGAAGAATTTGCAGATTTTTTTTTTCTTTTTTGGTGGAATCAGCTGCTACTCTTGACCTTTGTCGTCCCTCCACTTCTCAAGAACATCAGTCTAGACTGTTCAGGCTACACTCTGCACTGCCAGCGTCATCCACCTCCATTTGATTCCGGTCTGTCTAAGGGGTTGGGGAGCTCCCCTGGCGCAAGGTTACAGTGCTGACTGCATTAATAGGCTCGCATTGCTGTAAGAATGAACTGGGCTAAAGAGGCTTTTGCAGCAAAGGCACTTCTCCAATGAGGCAAACTGTGCTTTCATATTTCGCTCCCTACGATGATGATTTAAAGTTAATATGGCAAACTGATTTGTTTACATCAGGTGAAAGTAATGGGGTAGCTCATCTTCTCTTGTGTATTTAGCCAAAAATCAAGATTGATCAAAGCAGAAAAAACAAAACAGAGTCATTAAGTGTTCTACACTGTGCAGAGCAATGCTGACAACCCCCCCGCTTGCAAAACAGAATAAACCAAGATGATATTAAGAAAGAGGGAGCAATGGATGGTAAAGTGCTACTATTAGACTCCTGCAGAGGTAATAGGCCCCACAGACAGAGATGAAAATAGATGGTGGGGGGTGGATACAGTTCAAAAACCAAATGTGATTGTTGCTTAATGACACAAAACCAGTTTGTATTGTGAAACTAGCTTCACAATCCCAATTTTGCTTATTGACACTGTGTGTCATCTGTGCAAGCAGTTCTTCATAAAGGTGGGTTTTTTTGCAGATTGAGGTTAAAGGTAATTTTCACTACAATCTCCTTTTTACCTGCGTACTTTGGCATCGCACCACCACTCATTTACACAACGGCTCCCCGCGGTGCCAGCTTGCCAGGCTCCTCCACCTTTCCATGGCTGGCAATTAACATGGGTTAATTGAAGACGCTAATTACAAACGCAGGGTGCCAAACAGCAAGGGAGCAGGAGGGCAGGGCGCAGTGTGTATTTTTAGGGAACATTATTATTATTATGATAAAACACATTAATAACATGTCTCTCTGGGGAAGGAAAAACTTCACCTTGAGGCAGAGAGGAAGGGAAGGAGTGGAGCAAAAAAAGCCAAAACAAAACAACTATTGTGCAGCAGCTTACCATACCTGTCTCCAGGAGGTGATTGAAACTGATGCCTGTGCATTGGCTCCTTCTTTTCAAGATAGCCAAGAGATTGATGGCTGCCTCCCCAAAACCCCTCAAACAACTTTAGCAGTAAATAGAGTCCATCTTCCAAACTGCCACCACGACAGATGAATCAAACGTCGCACGATGATTAATACCTGCATTTTCAGCACTGAGGCATTTCTCCCTCCTCTCACATATTCACGTTCAACCCAGCGGCCCAGCAGCGAGCTTAACCCAGCGCAGCGTTTACATCATCAGTGTTTAAATCATCCCTAAATCCATACAGTGTTCCCGTTTCTCTGAGTCTCTCCAGCCCGATTATAAACATTCATTTTGCGAGAAAACGAAATGACAAGCAGCTCCTGGCTCGACATGCGCGAGGGTGACATTTTCTTTTGCAGTGTGTGAATGGGATATAGAAGAAAGCAAACATAGAAGCTCACACACACACGCACGTCCTTCTCTCCTTTCCCTCATATCACTTCCTCATGTGTGCTCCTAAACAGATCTGTGATTATGAAATATTAATTTTTCCCCCTCCTCCCCTCTTCTCAGACTCAGTAGGAACCCAGAGTCTCACAGTCGGATCAGATTGTTTGTCTTGCCATTGCAAACATTAGTAAACATGTAATTCCTTCAATACCACTAAGTCCCCACCTCTGTGCCTGTAGTTGTAATTAAATTATGGAATTATCGTTTACAAAATGAAATATTTAATATTTCCAATAGACCTTGTGTTATTAGCATAAGAGATGTTAATGGAATGTAAAACAGAATAGGAATATTTGTAACAAACACTGTATATTCAGATTTTGTCTTACAGACATACAGTATATACAGCATATTACAGATCCTCTTTTTCCAGTCAGATTTCTTTTTATTTTACTTTTCATAAAGGTGTCTCGCATAACAAATTAATGGACCTCAAAAAGAAAGCCTCAACCTGTATGGAGTATTTATTGCAGCGTTGCATTGCATTCGACAGACATTTGGATGTTCTGATTCCTCGTTAGATGTGTCATTTTACGAAAGCAGCTGTTTGTTACAAAGGCACCTGTTTCTGGCTGTGTTTCTGCCCCAACACATACATATTAAACGGGGCTTGTGGGAAAGTGAGGGTGGCGGTCTGTGGCCCTCGATGACACTTGTGTGAAGTGTTCACTTGGCCCTGCTGTGGTTCAAAACACACGCCTACCAGAAGGAAACCACTGTGGCTGCACCAGTGAGCAGGAGAAGCAAAGACTGGAGGGTGTATCGAGGTTAAAGACGCCTGGATATTCAAGTTAACAAGGACATTGTCTTTTCTGTCAGAAGTAAAAGTCTACATGCCAACAACATGTCTTCTCAGTCTGTCAAAAACAATATTTTCCAGTGGGACAAAAGAGAGCAATTTAAAAATGAACGCAGCAGGCGCGTCCTCTCTGTTCTTCAGTCCCAGTTGTCCTAATCCTGCAGGGTTTGGGGGGCAAAGGTTTTTTTGCCATCACTTTCTCACAGATCAGATGTTTTGTCATCCTGCTGAAACAGACACAGTCACTGGATGGGGTCGTTATCAAGGCCATGGATGTCACTTGGTTTATTAGTGCTCCTGGCTGTTATAACGACAGTCATTAGATGTGCTGAGAGAGGCGGGGGCCAAGTGTAAACGATAGCGGTTACAGTTTTTGGAGAGAAACAAAGCCGAGTGTGAGCAGTCGCTGTATCTCCTGGGAAGCGATGAAAGGACAGTGTTGTAGCTACTGCTGTCATAGTACTTGCTGTAAATCCTCACATTTGGGATGGCAATGCTGTTGTGTTTATTCATCTTTTCTTTGCCAACTACAGTGTTGGTGTCCTTCATGGATCCTGTGCTTGTTTTTACAAAGGTCATTAAATCCCCAGGAAGTGCAGGACTTCACAGAACAAACCAGCTCATTGCACAGGAACAACAAATTCACACGAGAGGATGTCAGGAACAGCAGCCAGTCTTTTATTAGACTTTTTCATACAGATTGAAAAAGACAGGGGCCTCCACGTTGGAGCAGAAAGGAAACCCACACACACAGACCAATACTTACCCTGTGACTCTCACCACCCACTGGAACATAAGCAATGAGTTGTAAGAACCCACACCGCTGCTGATGCACTCACGAGCGTCCAGGCCCAAGAGGAAGGGGAGCTTGGGGATATCCAAACGGGACCTTTGTGACACTGGCCACAGGATGCAGAAAGAGGACCAACACTGCGGGTGATGAAAAAAAGAAAAATAAACGCCACCACTCATTCATCTCAGCATCCCATCTCTGTATCGAAGAAACTCAGGAGGATTTTCCCTGTGTCCATCGATACAGCTAAAGTTAAGTTTACTCACTGAGATGTGGCAGGAGGCTGCTTCCTCTCCCTCGAGAGCGGCAGAGAATAAACACTCAACAAACAGTCGATAGCCTAATTGCTGCATCACTTTAAGTTTATGTCTCACTTGGTAAAGCATATGTTTGCACAGGCTATAGGACCTGGACTTTTCCATCCGGGTCTGTTGGAAAACCTGCTGCAGAATGACTAGCTGTTACTTGAATTAGCCACCTGCATGTGCGCATGTGGAAAATTCATGACAAGTCATTGGTGTCATCATCTCTCGTCCCTCACCAGTTTTACTTAGATATACTCTGCCCTTAAAACTTTAAGCCAGGCTTACAGTGACAGACAGATTGCTGGTTCATAAATTGTGACACGAGGCAAGCTAACAAATTAACATGATGCCGCCTCCGGGTGCCTGTCAAAAAATATGTCAGAGGAACACAATTTATGGTGGGACGTTGTGACGGCAGCTGATTTTAAGATGTTGATCATACTAAAAGCAGCAACAGGGAGATGCAAACACAGTTTTAAGTACAGCAGGTGTCAGCGGCAGAGAGTACCCCGCTAAATCTCTGCGCTATTCAAGGGGCATGTCGATGAAAAACCAACAATCATATATCAAGTGTAGTCTTTAATGCGGGGAGTTCACACACCGCTTTATACACTGATTTGTTTATTATTTGAAATATTTATTCAGAAAGTTAGTTGGTTAAATATAGTGTATCTGTCATCTATTCAATTACCACTTTCATGGGATGTCACTGTGTAGCTTTTGAGTGACAGAGTTAGTCAAAAGATACACATTAAGTTGCCATTTCCCACAGCATTCGACAGCAGCATTGATTCTTGCACTCCTTCCCCGTCCTCTGACATCTTTCTTCGCACTTCTTCTCGACTGGCATATTTGTCTCTCAGGCGGCGCCATCTGTGCCCTCCGCAGCTTCCCTCTAATTTTTGATGCACTGTTCGATGAGTGCAGATCACCCCACCCCCCCCCCCCATGCTCCTCGGCAAACTCCTTCAATATTAATGAAGACTGATGAAGTGCTAGGGAGCCCCTGTCTTTCAGCCCCAACCTAGATTGGATTGACAATTGCAATTAGCGTCCCCTCAAGTTCATTTCCATCACTTTAATTTGACACGAGGAAGGACAGTGTGGGGTGGGAAGTGAGACCACTGAGAGAAAGAAATCCCGAGGAGAAAGGTTAGGGAGGGAAAATGGGGTGAAAGAGTTTAACCGAGAACTTGTTTGAAAGACAGACAGCAGACAGGACGGAGACGAAGGAAATTAAAGAGTCCCCGGAAATATTTCACCGATATCTGGAGTTATTTTGTACAGCTTACTTTTCACATTTCTACCCTCTTACCCTTCGTTGTGTGCAGTAGCAGCCAGAGGGAAGTCCACACTAGTCAAATCCACCTTAAGACCTTTAAGCCAGGCCTCGCTTGAGATCTTCACTGTGCGATTTCTTCTATCACCTAACAGATTTGCTGTGTTCTTTTTTTTCAGTCCTAACTGCTTAAAAGCAGCGTATGTGATTCAAAACGTTTTTCCATGTGTGGGATTATGCAGGTGTTATTGCACACAATGTGAAAAACTTTCTCCTTGCTTCAGTGACATTCATTTTAAACCAGCCTTCCTTCAAACTGACTAAAGCAACAGGCCGTGTGTTTGTAAGCATACACGGGGTTAAAACCTGTCTCCTCGTTTGAGTGACAGATGCATTTTCCTGCTCACCTACCCACTGTTGGTCAGCCCATATCATTTCCTTCCACTGTCATTTGGAAATTACATGGACTGATAGAGCAATGAAACAAGAATAACCGGTTAGGAGAGGTTAAAATGTCTGTACTTGATGGAAAAAAACCCAACAACACTCCTCTGTACTTGCCCCTGTTTGCTATCCCTTAAATGAGCCAATACACACGTTCCATTTGTATTGACCTGTAGCCCTGCAGAGGCCAATAAGAGGAAATCAGCAAAATAGACACATATCTAACCCAGCAGCTGTGCCGACGGTGATAGTAACTGTAAAAAAGAAAATCTGTATCGGATCACAGAGGGCAGAACACTGCTGCTGCGCTACTCTCAGTGTGCGCTGAAACTTTTAATTGAAAGGTGGTGGAGGAGCATTGCAACCACAAAAGAGCCATCTGCAGTGTTTATTCCATAGGATTTGGGTATTAATTGTAGTGATGCTTGTTTTTTTTTAAGAGACATAATATTAACGTTTTTTGTGGGGGGTTTTTCCCTGTTGTCAAGTGAAACGTGTTTATGCGTGATCCAGTGAGTGAGTTGTTTTCAGTGAGCAGGAAGGGCAGAGAATGACAGTGTTAACAGCAACACACTCCCACATACGTGTGTGGAAATTGTGATCCCTACCCCGTTAATAAATACAGTCACAATTTTTCATTGCTCCTCTAATCCTGTCCGACGTGACATCCTTGTACTTTAAAGTGGATCTCTGGGTTTCTTTCATGTGAAGGGCTGCTTGTCCTTGTGCTTTTTTCCCCTCATTTTTTAAGATAAGCTTTTTGTGAAATTCTGGACTTCGGAACCAACTTGGTATCAGAAAAATGAAAGCCATCAGCACATATAGTTCATTTCAGCTGTAAGTGGGTGCTGGTATTCTCTTTTGACCCTCTATTTGTTTAGATTTTGGCAAATGGTCATCATTATAACGATGCCAAATCAGCTACAAGCATCACTTAAATACCTTAATACGAAGAAAATTTAAAAACCTGGTGTTTCTCGGGCAGACAGCTGTGTCCTTTGATTCCTAAGAAGCTATGGTTAGACCATGCAGATAACGATGTCTTTGTAAAGTGTCACACTGAATCAAAAAATGGTATCTTTGTCTTAGTGGTAAGATTTAAGTTAGAACTCTGAGAAGCAACTCGACCTCACCTCTCACAGTATCTTTTCCTCACGTCTCGCCCTCCACACATCCCTTTCAACTCTCCAGCGCCCCCATGGGGAGGTATATGTCTTTCTCTTTTGGCTCTGTCCTGTGGAGTGGAGTTCTATTGCAGACTGTATCCTATAATAGAGTTTTAACTTCCGTAGTAAAACAAATTGTTTGAGTTGACTTGGCGCTGCGGACATTACATACTGCCTGAATAGGTCATGTTAATGTGATGTCATGTAATTTGGTGCACTGAAATGAAAGCTTGTGTAATAGCTAATAAATAAACAGAGAGGTGTTTCATGTAGATTTGCAGTGTGAGGTATTGCAAACAGGCATCCACTCTGTTAATGCTTTTTTTCTGCGTATTATCCTGTGCCTTCAGAAAGCTGTTGTACATTGTTTCTAATCTTTTAGGAGGATTTTTTTTCTTTGTTGGAATGTCTGGCGAGTAAATGCCAGTGATGTATCCATGTTATTCCACCAGAATGGTCATGGTTGTAGAGTCTGAGTTTAGACGAAAAGGCCTGCTGAGATGTTTGCAGTTCAAGAATTGATGATCTTTTAATTCGCGGCAGTCGCTCCCAGTCACTTGGTGGTCATGTAGGAGGGGCTTTTAAACAGCTGTGAAAACGGGTCATGCTCAGAAGATGCGACTGCAGCGGGGCCAATTTTAAAATAATCACGTTGTCTTGGAGCAGTAGGCGCAGACATGCACATGCACAGGCACGCACACGCAGCAGAGGTAGAGGTGATAGCACTTATCGTAACAGAGCAGTGCCAGACTGAATAGAGAGGCAGTGGAGAGGAGAAGCTGAACCGGAGTGTGACAATAGCCCACACTGCCTCTGTGATGCCTTTCAAACTTCATATCTGCCTCCCTCTGCAGCCTGCCAAAAAAAAAAAAACCTGAATGAAATAGACCAACTTCTCAGGAGAATCGAAATCAATTTCCACCCACTGCAACTGAGATGAGGGAATTCTTTACAAGAATGGCTGGTGTTAATGCTTAGATGGCCAGAGTACAATGGTTCTGCTGGAAGCAGGCTCCGTCCTCCACATTAACAACACCTTATTGATAACGGCACTTATTGAAGACAGCCACCCGCACATCTAATCCTCTCTGGCTTCATTTAGACCCCCACACACTTGATATGCATTCAGCCTGTGCTGGTTAGTCTGTGCATGATAATGCAAGAGCTTGTAGTTTACTTTGTCCGAGTAGTTAGACTATCACCTTTCTATCTGGTTGTTATTTGATTTTTTTTTTTTTTCTTGCCATCTTTGTCTGTTCTTTCGAAACTTTCTTTTGTCCAAAACAGCTGACCACGCCAAGGAATTGAGGTGCTTCATTGCTTAAGAGCACCTCCACAATATCAGATGAGGGGTTGGAGATCTGGTCCCCACTCATTTGCATTCTCTATCTAAATTTTCAGACTTTAGCAGGGATTTAGTCTAACTACCTTATAATGATGAGCTTGGATTTTTTTTTTTTTTTTTGCTTCTCTCACTTCCTGTACCTCTCATCCCTGTGTTGTTTGGTTTTATGTACTGTATGTATGCTTCCTTTTGCCTTTCCCTCCTTACCTCCTTCCCATCACCACCACTACACCCCCAACACCCCCCCACTCCTCCTCCTCCAGTTCTCCTTGCGCTAACTAGTCAGTGTTTGAATAAAAACTCATTAGGATTACATAGCCATTTAGCTAAGTGACACAGGGTATAATTGTACCATCCATCAATTGCTGTGTAATAACACACTCGGAGGAGCTAAATGTTGATTAGCCCTCATCCAATTTCACCAGTGGGTTTTGGGAATAAATAGCCAGAGGAGAATCAGGGAGGGGGTTGCTGCGTGGCCACGGAGGGGTTTTCGGTCAGGGGCGCTGACCCATGCAAGCCAAATGAACTTGGAAGGGATGAAAACAAAGTGTCAAAGACAAGCTAAGTATCACTTTCTGTCCCTGGCTGTTGGCCTTTTTGTCTGGCTCTATCTGACTGCCACCCACCCACACTTATCACACTGAACATCTTGCACCATGCACAATAATCCGGACAGTACGACATGATTCTGTGATATGTGGCAATGCTCAGGCTCAGTAAAGCGTGCTCACAAAATAAGTTTGAGTGTTTATCTTTGTTAAAATGCAGAGGTGCCCAAATTCTTCTATACTCACTTCCATGTAGGAAGCAGCCATTGCAGAGTCTGGGCAAAAACAAAACCCTGAGGAGTATGTTTTAGCTTTTCAGAAAGAATGATGAAAGAAACCCCTGATGAGGCAATCCACAGAGTAATGAAAGGAGCATTGGTCCTCTTTAGTACAAAACACATTTTCATTTTTTAATTTTACTTGAAATTGTCTTCTCAGTAAGGGTTGTCACGTACATGTCATACACACTGTGTACTTCATTTTACAATTAAGGCACTTAAGGTACAGTGAGTGAAATGAAGTACAGATACTAGCGGTCAGGAATGTGGTCGATACTCCCCTTTGGTTCGTCACATCATGTCATCAGCTTTTTAAGGCTACTTCATGTCAGAGTGTCAGCAGACTCTCAGCAGAGTGCCGGCTCTTTGCTCTTTATGACACTCTTAATTTCACCCTTGTGTCACAAATCACTGTCGTCATTATTGTACGACACGTACTCTGTGGCTGTGATCAGAGTTCACTATCCAACTATACTGCAATACTTTCTGCACATAAAAGCCAATCCATTTCTCATTTTATAGATTTTATTTGTTTCCTTTTCGTTCTTTTTCCCCCCTCAATTACACCAGCGCCGTATGTCCTTCAATTATAATTTGTTTGGCTCTTTTCTGCACCCCACTTTGCTGGCATGCAATAGAGTATTGAATTAATATAGAGATACAATACACGGTTAATCCCCCAGGTTCTTCACAAACCCCTCTGTGCATGCAGTCTGAGTATCCATTCACTAATTAATGGTTACAAACATTAAGTCTGAATTAAATGTCATTAAATTGTCAGTTAATTGCGCCGGTGGCTGGACAAAGCTTATGTTCATGTCCATCTTATTGTATATCTATGCAGAGCTTTCAGTCTATCAGCTATTATAATATAACATATGTGAACATGTGACATACCAGTAAATGTGAAAAAAAAAATGTGAAATGTGATTTTCTTATCACTCTCACTTCACTGGTAACTTCACTCCTGTATGCTCTGTTTAATTTTCTTCTAAGTTAGAAAGAAATTTCCCCCTGTGTACTCTTCCTCAATATTTTTTTTCTTTTTTGCCTCTGTGTTCTCCACAGCACTAGTAAATAATCAGTGCTTATGTTGTTTGGCAACATATCTCAATTAGCGTGGGTATCACTTTTTGGGGGGCCGGGAATGTGTGGGGGGGCAAATAAGGGCTTCATTACTGTCACTGAAATAGAGACGGGGCCTACCAGAGTCAAACCTAACCCAGTGTCTTGTATTTCCACACAGAAAGAACTGCCATTGTTCCTACTATCTGTCCTCCAAAAGTTCTGCTGTGTTATCTAAGGAGGAACCTCAAAAGGAACCAGAACATCTCCTATTAGTGCACAAGACACAAATGTGACAGAGGTGGCGGGGGAGGAAATGTTCTTTGTTCTATTCAGAGTGATCCCCACTTCCTCCAAACAGATGAGAGAATAACTTAATTGCTCATTGAGTTGATGATACTGTTTTATGCCGATAATATCCCATTGCCTGACAGTATCACAGTCTAGATAAAGGGACAGCAAAGGAGATGGGAAGGAGCGGAAACATAAAGAAACTGTGCAATAGATCAAGAATAAGGAAGAGGGTCTCTTTTAGAATAATTGCAGCTTTTACCATGAAATGAATGCATTGTGGGGAGCTAACGGTGCCAGCTCCACCCATGCGAGCCATCATGTCTTTATCACTAATGGACCAGTGACTACTACTGTAATTACATCGGCTTTTGTCTAGCTCTCTGCACAACTATCTGGGAAGCAAAAATTGGTCTGACATTTACTGCTCTTTCATTGACATCTACAGCATATGAGCAAGTTCCCCCCCAAAAAGGAGAGAGCAAAAAGAGATGTGGTAATGAAGAGACAGAGAGGGAGAGGGCGAGAGAGAGATGGGGGGTGGGTGGGTGGGTGGGAGGGGGGGGTGGGGGTGGAATGGAGATGCATGTGGGGAAATGGTTAGAATAATTTGCAAGGTTTGTGATATTCAGAGATATTAGAGTTAGATATTAGAGCCCCCAAACCCTACTGGCAAGGTCAGAGTTTGGACCTCTGTAAACCCCACATACAGCCATGATAGTCAGGTAGAAAGCGTGTTGTGATTGGGTTACACATCCCTTTTCTTATTTGTAGTTTTTAATTAATTCATTAATTTCATCCTCAAATTCTTTTGCAAGTGGAAAGGTTCAGCATAGGGAGATACTTCCCCCTCAACTCTTGGCCTCTTGGTGACGTGGACAACCTCAGAGCACGTCACACTGATTTAATGCAGCATCACAATAGTTTCTTAGTTTTAGTTTGTTTTTTTCTACCTGTTTAATTTGTCGTCTTCATTCTGCAGGAGAAAAAGTTTAATTTGTGCAAAAGCAATCTGTCACTTTTCCTTTATTGCTGAACGTGATCTACAAGGAAGAATCAGAGAGTCACATCAGTTCCCAATGCTCTGCTCGAGTTCCACCATAACACTTCAACATCTTAATTAAACATGATTGTTATCTGGGTTTGTTTAATTCTTAGAAATGCTGATAGGTCTGGCTGCCAAATAAAACTCTACGGGCTGGATGCAGCCACTCTCTTACTGTGTGTGTGTGTGTGTGTGTGTGTGTGTGTGTGTGTGTGAGAGAGAGAGAGAGAGAGAGAGAGAGAGAGAGAGAGAGAGGACAGCCAAGTGGGTCAGAAAACTGATTCCTTGGTTCCCTGTGGAGAGAGCAAGACCTTTATCTTCAATTTCATAGATTTCCTCTGTGGTCAGAGTAAGACCCCATGTCACTTATTTTTTCCCACTCTTATACTTGTTTTATTGGGCCATCACTTAACTCAGACAAGTTATAAAGAGGGAACTTTTACATAATCATTGGTAGCCACTGCCACATCATTTGCATTTTCACTTCCTCCATCTCCCATCATTATCCATATAGATAGTGTCATTATAGGTGTCTGTTGTAAATACCATTTGCCATGTTGTTGTATTGCATACCACTGTATGATAATCAGTCTGCCAAACATGAATGACTGAGTTGGTGAGTGAGCTGCCCTCCAGTTTCACATGACTGCTTGTCACCTAAAAGAGTTCATTCACTTACTATAAAGACATGGTAGATGCAGAAAAAGAGCAACCCAGCTCAATGAAATCTGTAATTACCACAGGTTTTCTGTTTGCAATACCCACTGCATGTGAAAACTCACACACTCCATAAAAAGTGCATTTTCAGCAGCATTATACAATGGAGTACAATGAAATCCACTCTATGCTTTAGGAAAGAACCTAAAATCATGGAAAGAAAGAAATCTTAGGAGTTACTACAATTTTTTGAGAAACTACGCAAACCTTGCTGGACTAGAACAGTTTGTAAGACCTGAAAGTAACACATGATCTAAACAAAACTATCAACTTTTGAAATGCCTCCATGATTCCTATGCAGGCTGTGCCTTAGCGCAAGATGAGGGAGATACATAAATTTCCAGACTGAGACTTCACCTTTGCACGGCCACTGCCTCTTCCTCTCCTGTCCTCCTAAATTTATAGAGCCGTGAGGCCCATCAACCTTTATTAGCTAATAATGCTGTTAGGGCCATTAAGCGTGGCCGAGGCTCCCCCACAGCAACATTTAACAGTCTCGCTGGGGTGCTAGTGGAGGCCTGAAGTAACAGGACCGCTGTATGACAACCCCCCTGCAACAAAGTGTCTGACTAGACTTCTAATTTGACAGTCCTCAGACCAGCATAGCACTCCTGGAGGGTGGTTGGGATGTCACTTAAATCAAGCCAAACAGGGAAAATTTCACTCCTGGTCATTTGCTAAAATAATCAAATCATTTGAGGGTATTTTTTTTTCCTTTTTAAGATTGCACAGCTTATTAACATCATAGTTTTGGTTCAGTCAAGGAGCTATTTGTGCTATTATCCTGTTGTTCCATGTGTCTAAGATGAAAGATTCTGACCCAACTTGGGCTTCTGAACTGCGAGAGTGAGACCGACCAGCGCTGTCGTTCTTCCAGTCTGGGATCCAGGCAACCTGCCTGGATTTCCCTGAAGGTTTTCCCAGAGATGGACACGGTCTTCATTTTGAGAATAACTGTTTTCTGTGTTTTTTGCGTTAAATGCCCTGTCCAAACAGGAAATAAATGTGCCCCGAAGGGAGGGGACTGTAGATGATTTAAAGCTCCTGCGGGCTTCAGGTTGGCATGCTGAAATAAGCAGTGAAGGGCTGAATGTAACACTGCATGGTTACTCCCAGGGCCAT
Source organism: Psettodes erumei (assembly GCA_016785225.1). Classification (NCBI taxonomy): domain Eukaryota; kingdom Metazoa; phylum Chordata; class Actinopteri; order Pleuronectiformes; family Psettodidae; genus Psettodes; species Psettodes erumei. Next base: position 2,620,138 of record JAFBJZ010000861.1, read on the forward strand.
GGCTGTTATTTTTGTGATGTTGCGCTTGGTCTAAACTCTTAAAGAATGGTTAGGGGATGGCCGCTGTAGATCAAAGCAGAAATATAATCAACTATGAGAGAGAAAGAGAGCCCTCTATTTTATCTCCTCTTCTTGCTCAGGGCTGAAAACAGAGTGCTGTTGAACTAAAAGTTTATAAAAGGAAAAGTCGATGTTCTCTGCTTGTTTTGTAAGTAAAAATGGAACACATAGTCTGTTTTGATGGTTCACAAGGACAGCACTCAATACTGTCACTAAAAAAAATTCTTTACATTGTGCAGTAAACATGAGGAGGAAAAACTGAGCCACTTACAAACCGAGTCTGTTCTATTTTTTAATAATGTTTAATCAAGTTGTTGTCTGAGAAGGAAGAAAGTCTTTAAAATACCAATTTACTGAGTAGAGCAAATCTCGCCGTTACTATCACAACACACGCAAATTGGTGGATGGGTTATGTACAGTGTTTGTGCCTCAGCGGGGACTAGAAGTTTACCCACAAGGCCGAGCGCTTTCACCTTTCACATCCCATAATGTTAGGATAGCACTCAAAGTCAGACAGCATTAGCAACATCACCATTCACGCAGTGAAGGTCATTTGAGTTCTTGTGCATATTACATACTGTGTGAAGAGTTGCACATTTTTAAAATGATGTCCTACAACATGTCAACCCTAAGCAAGCAGACATTCTCTATTTTATTTGTATAATATAAAGATATTTACAGGGTGAGAGCCTTACAGAACTTAATGTTGACATATAACAGAAATTAACTCTCCAGAGTGATAACTAACGTGTAACTGCACAAACAAGCACACGCATCTAAACCATAATAAAGTCTGTAAAAGTGTTTTGTCGACGAAGGATTTGGGTTAATTACCAGCTTGAAAATGGGGCAGAATGTGTGGCTTCTGCTGATATTCAACTTTTATTATCCTGTGTGAAAAACAGATGCAGCATAACTTACAGTGCCAATGTACACAGCTGCCTGTGTCAGCAGACATAAGTTTACAAGTTGGCAATGCTATCACCAAAGGATACCAAATGCTTGATATAGAAGAATAATATATTGTAAAACTACAATAGATACATATATCACCACCACAATATAAAATTGAGTCTCAGGATTACTGAAAACTTTAATTAAGAGTGCAGAATCCTCCTTTACTGGTAGAAAACTTTAAGGGCCAAAAGGACTTGTTTCCCTGGCCCGATTAAGGAGCTAACCACGGGCTACATGGATCTAGGACTACTTCCCACCCAAACACCCTCCTCCCACACATCAGCTCATGGTAGAGGAGCGCAGGGAAGTGATTATTCTTGGATTAAGACTTGCCTCGCCGCCAATACGTGCGGCGTAATTGAATAATGGCTGCCTCGCCCGAACAGTCCCGCTTGCATACAGGCCTCCCAGCCTCGTCAGATCGGTGCAATATTAACCATGACACAGGCGTAACCAGGCCGGTAATTAATGCACTGAATCAATTACAAATTAGTCCATTTGGAGAATTCCCCACAGGAGTCCACTCATTACCAGTGCTCTGATGGAGTCGCAGTTTCTCCTCCTGGGAAGGGATGTCACTCCACTATTCACTGTCTCTGTCTTTATCTCACCTCTCAAGGTAGGATGCAGAAGACAAATGGAGGATGAAATTGATGCTGTCTGCTACTTAGCATTACATCGCAAATTGAAATGGCTGCTGCACGACATCAGATTCTGGGTAATGTCAAACTAGAGATGAGTGTGAAGCTAACTGAAGCCAATCAACAAACCGTTACAAGGTAGCTAAGGAGTTATGAGTTATTAACAGCAGACAATTCTGATGTTGCTCTCTGCCCTTGTTTACTTTGCAATTTTGTACTTCATCACACAAGATGCAACACTCAAATCCCTTTGCATTTGTAATTCCTCCACCCCCAAAGGATTTTTTTGTGTGTAGTAGTAGTTATTAAGAATAGCCCCACAGATTATATTGGCCACTAAAGTGGTGGCGGTCATCAAGTGCTGTCATGTTGCTGTCCACTGCACCTGCAGAAAATGTGCAGTGGATGCACTCCAGGAATTCATGAAGCATACCTTAATGTAACAGACACCGAAAGAAAGTGGTGATGTGAGGAACACGGTGCTCTCTCCTCCCTGTGTATTAATGGTTCTCATAGCATGAGGTGAACACCACACTATTCATTTTCCTGCCAAGTCAGTCTTAATGACAGAGGGCTTCCAAGCTCAATTCAGGAACTGTCAGCGAGATGAAATGGGAAAGAGCTGCCATGATGAGAGACAGTCAAAGAAACTGTGTGTGTGTGTGTGTGTGTGTGTGGGTGGTTTCTATTTGCCTGCCCACAACCCCTTGAAAGGCAAGGGGCATTCAGGGTAAACAGAAAAAAAGTCTTCATCTATCTTGCACGTAAATTACAGTGCTGTATAGTTTGTTTTAAATTATAGTATAGATTCAGTATGGTTTAAACCCAAATCATTTTCAAATGTATGAAATACATTTGACGTGGACAGCAAAATCATCCTGAAGGGGCAAGGGAGGAATCTGATTAAGGTTAATAAAAGCAGCTGCAGACTATAGTGCCACTTTATGGAGCAATCATCATGCATCAGTGTCAGTGACTGATGGGTTCTAGATAAGGAAAATCAAAACTGAGCTTTCTGCCTAAAGTGAGAGTAAAGCACGTGGACACTTACCCTGTCACTTACTTTATATATTGAAAAATTTCCAGTTAATTCACCCACACCTTGATCAGTTGTAGACAACTCCTAAAGGCTGAATTCAATGTTGTCATCGGCCAAGTGCTCTGATTTTATCTTATTGTCCTATTTGGTTCTTGAATTGTTTAAGTTTTAAGTTACGGTTTCCCTAAACTAAAAATCCACAGAAATTATTAGGTATTCTAGTGCACCAGCGAGTACAGTATGTTACTCAACAGGGGGAGCAGTGATAACAATGAATAATAATAATGAAAACAGTAGATCGAACAAGTAGGAGAGGAAGAGTGTGTTAGTAAATCAATAGGAGCTGTGCCATGCTTCATTGTCTAGACTGTGACCAAAAGAAAGGAGGTAGACAAAGCTGAGAGGCGTTTGGGAAATGTTCGCAGAAAAAGAAAAGAAAAATCCTGCTTTTTTTTCAATCTGTGATGACTGCATGCCCATTTCCACCCATTCTCTGTATCTGTGTAATCACATCTTTCACCTTCGAGGTGTGATTAGGAAGATAAGGGAAATTAGAGGCTACGCAGACAATCTGACCTCTCATTTTTCAATTCACTTCAGTTACTGTAGGCATCACTGCTCATCAGAACCATTACCTGACAAAAAAGTGTATTGATTTTCAATGAGACCAGACTGCATATCACATTCTTTTTTACGATTCTTTTCTGAGGTTTAAAAATTGGCCAAGTAAACCAATGTTATTTTATGTAGTATATAGTGGCACAAAACAGTATGAATCCAAATCCAGTGAAGAGACTACTATTGTTTGTTGTGTTTGTGTTTTTGTGTGCATCTTTCTCTGCATGTGCTTGTCTCCAGTCATTTCGTATTAGATCACTTATAGAAGCCACTGCTGGTTAAGCAACCACAGGTGGCAAAGCCGAGGAGAAAGCATCTTCTGCAACATTCCAGCGGAGCCAGTTGTTAAGGAATTATGGAATGTGAACGGGAGACGAATCGGTTTGTCAGCAGCTTTCTGTGGCCAGGATTCAGCAAAATACAATTTTAGTTGCAGTTAAATTTTTTTAACTTACTCAGAAATTGCTGTTATATAAGACATTCTCCCACCTGGACACATTGTATTTTGTATTATAATGGTTATAATGCCTGTATTGACTGAGATCGTATGATTTTCCACGTCTATTAAGAACCCTCTCATTGAAATAGGGTCTCAGCCATATAAGATTATAAACTGTTATAGTGGTCTCAGAAGGCCTGAACTCCATTTGAGATGAAATAGGTTACCCCACTCTCATTCAGTTACATAAGATTAATTATGAATACTTAATATACACCTTTTTGGACACCTCTGTCTGCACCAATGATTCTCTCCCTTTTGAGCCTGTGTTTTTGCATTTTTGACCAGCATGGTGTTTTATGTCAATGATGCATGCACCTTACAGGGCTTTCTTGTCATAATGCTTGACAAGTACACTGCCATACTGTCACAACCGATGACACTCACGTATCAACTGAGCACTACACATCGCCTCAGCATACGTGGCGTGCACGCTCACTGAACAGGGACTTCTCAAAGTCACCCGTTGTTGACAATCTAATTAACGAGCAACAACCACTCCAAATCTGAAACAGAGACCAAAAATTCATTTTAATTTCAGTAACATATGTCAGGTAGTTTCTGTTCCATTGCCTTTTCTTGTATTTATTCATCATTTTTTTTGGTATGTTACTTGTTGCTTTGTGCACATTTTAATTAAATAAAATGGTCTTTGTTGCCTTACTATAAAGGGACTTTAATTTTATTTGCCCCGCCGAAATCCTGAGTGAAAACCCTCAGAAAACAAAGGAGTGTTCCTAAAAGCAGCTGGCACTGACCCTCTGTAGAGGCAAGGGAAGGACATGGAACACCAACAGAGATATTTCAAATCCTTTATATCGCTTGCTCTTTGTAGAGGTTGTTACTACAGTTGGAAAAAAAAACAACAACCTGTCTAATCTCACATGAGAATTCCTTTGTACAGCAACACAAACACACAACGTTGTTTCATGAGAGCAAGAGAGGCGTGCAATGTAAGAAACAGAAGGGATGGTTTCTCTTCATCTTCAAACATGAGTCATCATAATAATCTTGTGCGGCCAGTAAAAGACACTTGAGTGATGCACATACGTATACTCGCTGCACTCGCACTTTCTCGTGCACGCACACACACATCAAAGGCAGCATCAACCGCAGGTGTTTGAAGTGACTCATATTGGGTTTGAGCCACTCCAGGGGGATTGAGGTGTTAACAGGGAGCTGCAGTTGGCGGGGCTTGGGGGGGGCACTTTGGTGACTTAAAGCAAAGCACGGCAACACTGCCAAGTCTGAGTATGGGAAAAAAAAGGCAAGACAAATTCCATAAAGGATTGGTACTCACACAGCAACCGTATGATATAATAAAGTCGTATTATCGCTGACTTTGTGAGTGATATGCATGAGTTATTCGCAGTGGAAGGCTAACACTCATTTATGAAGATTTCATGTCAGAAATTAATGTCAAAACAGTAATGAAGCTGTCAATTTTTTTTTTAAATTGGACAATTACCTGCAATATTTCCAGTGGGTTGTCAGTTAAAGTGAGGATGATCTCCCAGGTAAACTCAGGAGGATTTTGTAACTTACACTTGTAGACTCTCCATCCGGATTCTGTGTCTGTTTACAAATGTGGATGTGAGCTCAGGCAGAGGGTTTTGAGAAGTGATATGGAAATCGAGGATGAGGGCTTAGTGATGCAAGGCAAACCTTAAGCCCTCCCAGTGCACTCCTGTGTATCTGACTTCAATGACCGCAGCCCTGCGGAGCACATCGCTATGCCTCAATATGTATGGAAATGAAAGGCAATCATGGTATCGTGTGTTCAGTCTCTTCAAACATGCTAATGGCATCATTACACTTTCAGCCCTGCACCCCCCCCAACGTTTCACCTCTCCTCACACCCTTGGCTGTCTCCCTGTCTTTTTCCCTGAACTGGAACAGGTGTGGTTTTAATTATGCATTAAAATATACATAGACCCAGTCCGATCCACTTGACTGGGCTCCTCCTCCTCCAGGGTGCATCCCTCCCCTCTCTGCCTCCCTTTTCCTTCTCTATCCTTTCTCTCTCCTTCGCTGACTCTACCCCCAAAAGCTCCCTCCCTCTCTTCCTCCTTTAGAAGTTGGGGATTGAAGGACTCGATTTCAAAACCGCGCACGTCTCAGTGACTCAAGTGAGGGGTTTGTTCCGCTGCCACACTTCCGTTCACAAATGCTCCGGCTCGGGGAGGAGGGAGGAGGGAGAAATCCCTGTTAATCTAGTGAATCTGGCTCTCTCCATCTCTTTTGTTCACTGTTACTGGGACTCTGACACATTGATCGCTTGGGAGGCATGTGGGGTGTGGGTGTATGGGGTTTGGGGATGCGTGAGTTAGGGGGGTTGCTGCACAATTCCATCTACATGCCATGAAGTAACATCCCGCTGTGTATTTAATCTTTTTTTTTTTTTTTTTTTTAAAAAGGTTATATTTATTCACTGTGATTATGCACAATCCAGAGTTTGCGCTGCTCTTTTTGATTCGAGAATGGCAGTGCCAACATCGCTGTAAGAATAGATCTTGGTGACATAAACAAATAAAAAGAATATAAAAATATATATATATAATCTATGGGCAGAGAGTGTATCAAACTTGTGTTTCGGGAAGATGAGGCTGGTTATCCATCACATGTTCCCAAGCCACCTGATCACGATAACTGCACAGCTGTTTTTAGCTGAGAGAAATCCAGGACAACAATGGGTCATGTTGTTATATTTAGCAGGTAATTTACTGCTCTAATTGAACCAAATAGAGGAGGTCATGCAAATGATTCAAGAATAAATTTAGTGCAAGCTCAGGCAAAAATTTTAAAAAAAAATTGCTATTCCACTGGCACCTGCACAAAACCCTGAGTTGCTTCCCCATCTCACACTGTTGACTCTTGTGTATTAGCAACTTCCTGGAATATCACATTTCAGCTTCCTTCCTTGGGGGACTTTCACATGTTGAAGCTTGCTGTAATCCAGGTGCCTGTTTCCCTGAAGTGGGCATACGGTCCACTTGGCCCTGCACCAGTGGTACTGCGGGGTGTGTGTGTGTGTGTGTGTGTGTGTGTGTGTGTGCGTGCGTGCATGTGCGCGGGTGTGCTTGTTTTGTTGATCTGTGTTTAATGAAAGTGACCACGCAGAGCAGATTTGGCCATTAGCTCAGCAAGGGCCTGTAATCACTACACATTGTTTCCCTTTTTTCATGCGGTTCATTATTGGACAAACAATCTGTGGGGAGAAAAGTGTGTGTACCTGCCATCTTCTTTCTCCCTTGTTTTATTTCCCACTGCAAGGCTTCACTTGGGAAAGTATTGATTTGGTGGCTTGAAAATAACAAACCAGCAACCGTGCAAGTGGGGTAATAAACAGGCTCAGAAAAAAAAATGTGTAAAAAAGAAAAAAACAAAAAAAAGGCAACCAGGAAGTGTGTGCCTTGAAATTATTATCGCTGCTGTGTATGCCAGATTCAGTGAGCCAAAGTTGATTGTGCTTAACTGCTAGCAGGGAAAAGCAAATAGCAAGGAAACCGTACCTGGATTATAGATGTGCAGGATAGTTTATGGCATAGTGCCCAGGGCAATGTCACTGGACTACATAGACTTGGAGCTATTTGGTTATGTAGCAGCGTTGAAAAGACCTTCAAACTCCCAGCGGGGTGAATGTGAGTCATCCACAGCTCTTGGCTGGTGAAATTAAGTCAAAGTGTGAAGGCCATGATTGTCTGACATCGCACTGATGGCACAACAGAGTAGCACATCCACACACATAAGAAGGGCTCAACATATTGTGGACATGTGCATACACAAGTACCCATGATTCACAGTGACGCGCAGACATGCTCACAACAATCATGCATCGAGTTCTGCTGCCTTGAATCAACCAATATTCGGTGATTGTTGCCCGATCTTATTTGCCAACTAGTTTCTAAACCTTTAAACACATGCACAGACACACACTGAATATAAAGTCCCTATCACTCATTCACATAAATGCACGCAGACTCAACAGACTCTGGCATGTCTGTTTCTATTAATGGTAATCAGCAGGGTAATGATGACGGAGCTGTGACTGCAGCTTACTTACTTGTGGCTGATGGCCATGCGCTCTGACAGCTGTCAGCCGCCATGACTACGCTGCCAGGGCCCTCCGTAGGACTATTGCAGCTCAGTACATCAGCTGCAACAGCACTTCACACACAGACTTGTTGATTATCAGCATCGGGCCGGCATGGAAAGACTTCCCTGACCGCCTGTCTGCTAATGACAGCGACCACGATGGTGGATGGGAGAAAGAGGACACAGGCTGTCACTTTGATTCATGCAACCGCTGCTCCAACTGGGTGGCTCCTCGCCAAACTCTCGGCAGTCGTTATATCCCCCCCTAAATGACATTTAAAGTGTGAAGCAATGGCTGTCCTTGTGGCTCAGTCACCCTAGGCCGGGCCCTGGACATGAGTGCTGAACCCTGTGCCAAGTTTTGCAGCGGGGTCACAAACCCTGGAGCAAATTATCCTTGGTCAGATGCTCTAACTCAACTCGCTGGCATGATTGAAAATGTGGAAAGTGACCTTGAAGATAGATGCTGTCAATGATCTGATTTATGCCTCTGACTTTGCATTTTTTTACCCTTTTCTATTTTGTTTGTTTCTCTTTCTTCTTTCTGGCTGCCATCATATTTCTCTTAAATTAGTTTATTTCAGTTCAGAGGCCAGTCATGGCATGAAAAAGTGTCCCATAAATTTTTTAAAGCATAAAGTGATTTGTGTTTATCATAAAATAATAAATTCAGAAACATTGAAATACAGGAGAAAAAAAATATGGTGATTCGTGTTTTTATTTATACAACATTGGTGTGCATACACTAACTCTACCTTTGCAACCCTTTCCGCAGTCTATCCGAGAAGTGACAGGCTATGTGTTGGTGGCCTTAAACCAGTTTGACTACCTGCCTTTGGAGAACCTGAGGATCATACGAGGAACCAAGCTGTACGAGGACCGCTACTCCCTCGCGATCTTCCTCAACTACAGGCGTGATGGCAACTTCGGCCTCCGCCAGCTGGGCCTGAAGAACCTCACAGGCGAGTGACTGACTTATTTTCTCCTTACTTGTGCACCTTAGCTGTGCCCACAATGTGTGTCTTGAGTTCAGTCTAAGTTTGCATTTGTAATTATGTATATTTGTATATTTATATATTTATCAAATTTAGACTGATAGATATTTTTAACTATTCGTATAACTAGTTGTTTTTTATTTTTGGGGTTGTTTTTTTTTTTTTTTACTAATTAGCCACGCTCTTACAGACTCTTACCTGGAACTTAATTATTCACTTCACTCACTTCATTAACTTGTCTAAAATTTCTATCCTTGATGTTAACGACTCCAAAGAGTTCTTGCAGCTGAATCTCTCATTGAAGTACTAGGGTTAATCAGTAGTTGCTTTTCCTTTCACAAGGTTGTCTACCCTCTGTTTGGGATTATTTCACATTGATCTGGCAGTAAACTGGTAAGGATATCTCGGGTATCATTGAGAAAATTCTCTGCAATGTGCGAAGCAGGTGGTTAAATCCGGCGCTTTCAGGAAATGCTGTCTCAAAAACACGACTGCAGTTGAAACGTTGTTTAGAGGGTACACAATGTGCTGCTAGCTTTACTGGCTTCTATCAACTTTACATAAAATGCAGACAGTCTACCTCTTCTTCTTCTTCTCCCAAGATCCCCACCTCTGATGTTATCACAATTATCCATCTTGTGCTGAAGGATACAATGCTGACTTGCAATGTTATGAAAAGGACATTATCTGTCATTTCCCGCCTGCTCACACAAATAGTATTCTCGTCTGCAACCTGCTCTGCGATTGATCCTAGCCCGTTTCCTCAGAAGTTGGAGAAAACGGAGAATGTGATTACTGACTGGCAGATAAGAAGAAAAAAAGAAACGTGTGGGTGTCTCTGCCTTTTTATGAACAATGGCTCTGTGCTACAAGGTTCTCTTCAGACATGCAGGTCAGCTCTTGACACTTGACTTGAATAGACGACGTAGAGCTTTTCCAGGACGGGGCTGGGTGGGGCGTGCCTGGGCGAGAGCCACAGCCAGCTCGTGATGTGTGAGCCACGAGATCAGATGTGTTATGGACTCATTCTGATGCTCATTCCAACCTTAAAAAAATCTTTTGAGTGAGTCAGAATGGAGAGAGGAGCAGTTAGTATTGGTTAGTAGTTAGTATGAATTGTAATACGCAGGTGTTATCCTGGTCAGTTGTGTTTTGCCCCATTTCGCCCCAATGTCAGCACCACCTCAGCAAAATGTGTTATTAAGTGACTATTGTTTCCTATTTCTTTATGGGGATGAGCTGTGCAATCCAGACTAGACTTGACTTGTGGTGTATGCAACACTAAAGGTCCCATCCACTGATGTTTGGGGAGGAATATTACACACATTTATAAATATATGTTGTATATTGGCTTGATTATATCAAGAAGACCTTGAGGCAAAGTGAGAAAGACAGTATCATCTCTTTGCACTACAGTTGTGGAAATGTTGTCTGTACCGAGAGATTACGATGTAGTCCTCGCATGGAATTTATTTAGATTTGTAAGCAAGGAGCGCGGCACCAAGCTCGTGTCTCTGCTGCTTCCAAACCCGCTTTCTAAATAATTCAGATGCCTCTCATTGTTTTCCTCAACTGTTCCTTCCTGGTGATCCCCCAGAGTCGAAGGAAACACAGTCGTTTGCGAGCATATGTGCAGCTGCAGTATGTGCTTGTGTGTTATGTTCCATCTTCTGTTCCTTCTTGCATGTTGTGCCATACTTAGGGAATTGCATTTGTCCAGCACCACCAGCAGCTTTTTTTTTTGGCCAAGCCTGTCCTTTTCATTGCGGTGCCAAGTTGAAGCCAGTGCTGAGGGAGCCGGGGCTGGACTCTGTGAGAAGCTGCTGTTTGATGTGCCATCCGTGGCCTCGAGCCATGAAGTAGAGGGGAAGTTATGCACAACAGTCATGGCCTGAATCTGCTCTACTTCATAACTCTGACTGCTGGAGTTTCACACCAGTATCTTTTGTTCTTGCAGAGGACAGAACAGAAAAGAAGCTTCTCATTTTCTTCTTAATGATAAAAAACAATGTCATAACAACATGTGTGTCTTGTCATAACAATATTCTTTCACATTTGGAGATGTCCTCAGTGGTTCCCTTGCTTCCCAGTAACTAAATCCTGACCTGGAACCAAAATCAGGTCCGAAATATATGCAGCCTCAATTCTATTCCCCGAGGTGTCAGGTCTGTGTGTTAATATATCTATTAGTAGATCCAAGAGGTTTTGCTGTCAAATGTGGTCACCTGTTTCTACTTTGTCCCGACAGGAGGCAGGATGGAGTATGAACTGAGAAGTTGTATTTATAGCGTCTATTTTCGACAGTGGTTGCTTTTACATTTTTTTGTGGCACATCATGGTGCCACCTATAAGGCTTAGGGTGTTTAGGATCAGGGCCGTGAAGACCTCTAATACCATCTTATCTCATCATAAACTTGTCTTGGGGGGTTCATCATATCAACACTTGTTTTGCACAGACGGTCCAGACACAGTTAAGGCAAGCTCTTGCTGAGGGGCGATGTTGGGGGGAGTAAACAAGGCACTGGTGTCCCAGTTTGTTCTGTCGTAGTTGTCATCATTATTATACAGTGAGCTGTTGAGGAAAGAAAAAGGCCTGAACCATCGGGATATATCCACTCCTGCACATCAAGCAGTGCAGATCAAAACTCTTTCCTTCCTCCAAGTGCTTTGGTCACTCATTACAAGGCCTTTGATGTTGCTGTCATATTAGTCCATCGTTCTCTGCCAGCAGTTCCCAGAAGTAGAAATTGATCAATATGATCCATAGGCAACATATTTATTAGTGGCCAAAACTTATTAACTACATAAGGGGCTAATCGAGAGATGGTACGGTAAAAGACCCCCTCATTGCTGGAACCCAACCGCATTTCTACTTGGGTCGAAATTGCCTTGGGATGAAATCAATTTGTCGCTAGTATATTGTAGCATTGCACTTATTGATTTTTCCGGTGCGCTCTGTGTGAGCTGTGAGTGGACTCCCTGGATTTGAGGGGACTGGAGGACGGGGTGGAGGCGGTCTCTGGCTGAGCAGGGATAGGACTCTCTTCAATGCACCTTTCAATCAAGCTTAGCCAAGTTATCCTCATGAATATGAAATATAAGGCACAGTCAAGCCGGGAAAATTCGAGGCATGGTGTGGGTGCATGGGGGTGGATAGAAGTGAATAAGAAATGTGGAAGAGGCTTTTTGCTTAAGTGTGGAAAGTTTTGCTGTGTCGTTTGTTTGATATCACATTATGGGGATACAAATCTGTTTGGAAAGTCACATTGTGGGGACTCATCTCCAACTTTAAGATGAAAGCTGGCTCCCGGAAGGAGCATCCATTTTTTGATGTGATTTGGGTTTACGAATGCAGCTTTTACTTGCTGCTAAGAGAAACCTCAAGTACCTATCCTCCCCTTAGACAACCAAGAGAAAGGTTAAACAGAACAGCTTTCTGAAATTGTCAAAGTTCCTAATCTGTACTTTTGATGCATGCTGACCCGTATTGTCTTCCTTCCTGCTTACATTTTCAGCACCTTCGTCTGGATTCGCATGAACCCCAGGCAGCCTCTATCCTTTCACGTGGTAATTACAGCCTGCTTCCCTGGCAAAATAATAACAGCCTCAATAAGGAGCACAACACAGTTGAGCTTTCTGATTCAGCACAGTTTACTGTCACCCCCCTCCCTTTTCCTCAATTCATCCAGTATCATTTTTTTCCCGATTTGTTTAGTGTTGTTGATTCATTTTTCTAACCACCCTACGCCTGCACTGCGTCTGTCCAAAATGAGGCATCCAATCTGAGGCCCCATCTGCTGAATGATCCTCTCTCGTCGCATGCATGTACACATGCCCGTATTTTACGCCAAGGCGTTATCCACTCCTTCATGGCCCATCTGCTCTCTCTTTATCTATCCCATTTTCTGTCTTTCTTCCAAATTTTTATCCCTGTTTCGTTGGCTCTCCTTCTCTCATCATATTTCAGTTGGCTGTCTTGATTTGTCACATTGATGCCTTTTGCAGAAACATGGGATACAAGGTTTGTGCCATTTTGTACTGTATGGAACACCCTTTCGTGCACCTGAGTTGTACTGTGGCCTCCAAAGCCTACTGCAAGAGCGTGATGGGGAAATCTCTGTGAACGTATGCCATCATCTGCTGGACATGTCCTGTTTAGCATCTTGTGATGGTGATGCACGGGGGAGACAGGGAAAGGATGGGATGGAATGGGACAAGGTGAAAGGGACGATTTGTATCAGTGTGTTTCCCCCAGACAAGGGACTGCTGAGAGCGGGGCGTAAAATTGCTGCCTTCTTCTGATCCCTGTGACTTCCATTCACCATCTAACTTCTAGGACAAGAAAGAACAATTCTGCCACAAGAGGCAGGCAAGATTGGTTCAGTGCACGTCACCGGGCTCTTGCCTGGCAGCCCACAGACCTCAGGTCTCCTTCAATTGTGTGTCTAATTGATTACTTCCCATGCAATTACTCCCGTGTCACACTCAATATTTCACTGCTTCAGGAAGGGGGCAAGAGGGACTTTCCTTTTGAAGGACGACATTCATATTGTCACATCTGTGAAGCCCTAATGTGGATCGTGAAGAAGCACATGTTAAATTGAAGTCCGGAACAGGCCATCAGTGGTGGTTGGTGTTAATTGATTGCTCTGTAATACTACTGTGTGAAAGAGATAGTGAGGCTATTACAGCCAAAGGTATGGTTGTTATGCCTGTGGAACAGCCAATTTCAACTCCTTTAAAAAAAACAAAAAAACAACTCCATTTTAGTAGTTTTGTATATTTTCTGCTACCAAACAAAGCTAACATGGCAGAAAAGTTGTTGTTTATATGCTTTGGATCCATTATTTTGTATTTCAGTACTTTTGGCTACTTGACAGACCAAGTTTCCCACATTACAAAAGAATCATATCCTTCATAATATCTCACTTTTATAATCTTACAATCCATCTGTCCTTATTTTTTCTCCAAAGCAATCCACATATATCGGTCACAGCATACACAGTTGCTTTTTTGCTTATGTTATTTATTATGCTCTCCACTCTTTAATAATGTTTGAGATTTCATAAGCAGAAAATAACTGTGCTTTATGAAATATTAATGGACAACGACAGCACAACCTGCCTTGAGAAATGAGAACTAATAATGCAAAACAATCGATCTTGGCCAATTAAAAAAGTGTGTGTGTGAGTTGTCTGAGTGTTGCATAAATCAAAGCACTCTGTGTATGTAACACTCAAGATGACCTTGTGTTAAAGTCCCTTTTCCCATTAACCTGTTACAGGACTTGACAAATAAAACATTAGGGCAACCACTATTATATCACCTTTTGTCTGCTGCAATTTTCGAGAAGCACCATCGACCCTTGTCGAATAAGTGCTTGAATCTTTCATTTCAAATGCATGTGAGGAAAACAGTTTGCAGTTTGTTTGTTGGTTAGTTTGATGTAGTTTTAAGATGTAAATCAGAAATGAAGAACTAGTAGCACTTTTCTTTCCATTCTAGGGACCAGCCATAGCTTTGTTTTTTATGCATGCAAGCATACTAGTGAGTGAATACATTAGCACAGTAATATTCACATGTGTAGAATGGCTGTTTCCAATAAATAATTCACATTCCGACAAGTCCATGATTGCACTAAGGACCAGCCTAGAAGGACTCAAACTATCCTTGCATGATTAAAAATATTGTCCATTCCAAACTTCACCTCTGCTTCACCTTGTGTCTATGAGAAAAATACCCAGGCCTGACTAAACATGACTACATAACCTTGATTGTTAATTTGCCTTCCAAACTGAACCTTTCCAGCCTGCTGGAAGTGATAGCCAACTTTTACATCATTAAAAGTTAAAGTAGGTGTGGAAGGAATTTTAATGTCAATTAACTAATCAAAACACATACCTCTTCTCTCTGTCTCTTCCTCCTCCATTTCCATCCCACCTGGCCTGTGGCTTACACCAGGCCAAGATCTGCCATGATGTAGATCTAAAAATGGCTCAGACACCAACGGGAGGCTGTTTACATGGTTGAAATCTCTTCTGAATTCTAGGCTGTTGTTGCACCAGGGAACGGGATAGCATGAGCGTGACATATGTGGTTGTGTCTGCTTGAGTATGTGTGATGGGGATTAATTTGCTCTGTAGGTTATGTAAATTGTCATGTGCTTCTCAGCCACTTGAACCGTGAAACGCATTAAACCAATCCCTGCTACTATAAGGGATAAGGTAGGATCTGGTGTCAATCAAATATAGGTTCACATGGACTTTTTTGGCAAATCTCCAAGCTCTGTTTTGTTTTATTTTTGGTCTTAGTCTTTCGAGGAATGTGTACTGTGTATTACAGTTGGTCAGCTTTTGTGTCAATGCAGCAAGCATTTACTCAGTAAATCCAGTTATCTTTCCCAAACTATGGCTGTTTGAACAGAACCACTCTCCCATCACATGATGCTTCCTGTTCTGTCCACTGCAGAGCAGCAAATTCTTCATTCACTTGTTCACTAAAATAGTGAAATTGTCAATGTCAGGGTTTAGCTTGAGAATAGACATTAAAATGTTGGATAATATATTGATGTTTCTTTAGTGAGCATTTAGAGGAAAATTTTGATGGTTAACCATTGATATTGATGCTGGAACTTACTAATTTCTTCCAATGGTACGATGAAGGATAGCCGATAATGTTGGTGATAATGGACAACTGTCAACTAATCAGAATCAAGAATACTCAGTGGTCATGGAATGAGTGTTTTTTAATGGTTCTTGGATGACAGTGAGTATCTACAAAGAGCCAAGTATAGAATATTGCACACTTTATCATGCTGAACCAACCTCCCTCATCTCCTTTTAAATAGATTTTGCAGTGATATTGCAACAGCATAGGAATTTCAGCTTAGCTCCTGAAGGAGGACAGTCATTTGCATAGGTCATTTAAAGCCTATAAACAAATGACAAATGCTATCATTGTTTTGCATACCTCGGCTATTGATATAACAGCAACCAATTTTTAAATAATGGAAATTATGAGATGTTTTCCACTGCTTCAGATGTTTTATACTGTACATCTTAAACACTTTACACACACTTAAAGACTATTGATAACCTAGATAAACTTTGCAAACACCTAGCATCTCTTTGTGATAGGCTACCTCTACTATGCAACAAGTTTTCACAATATCAATACTTTGTAACTGTTTTTTTTCGGATTGTGTGATCCCTGGTTTGTAATTCTACACAGTGTTAAGGCTCAGCTCAAGTGGATCCATATACACATACAAGCAAATGAAGGTCCTCAGCCTTTATATACAGTATATATAAATTCAGTTTGAATCTTTGTCTTGTTTGTCCAGTGAATACTGTACCTCATTTATATTCATTATCTTCTTTTTGAAAAATCAGCCATACTGTACATTTAAAATGCAGATTCAAAGCAAAGACTCACACTGTGATTGCCATGATTAGTTTCCGTCGATGACTGGCTGCCATGCATCTTTATCATAGCAGCGGTGTGGCTGCACAGGCTTGACATGCACTCCTTACTTTGATTCTGAAGGCCAGACTGTGTTCCAGGCAAGTCTTTGATGTCAGTGGCACTCAGTGCTCATCTCAGAGGAGGAGCAAAATGAGTGGGAAAGCAAATAAAATGGGAGCTGACTGACAGCTTGGTAGGTCTCAGAAGCCACTGAGGAAAATGTCACTTTCTATCAACTTAGTTACGAGGCCTAAATGGACACCTGTGGACTTCTAGTGATAAAAGATTTTCAGTGTAGAAGACATGAGGTGTTTAATATTAATAGGAACAAGTTCTGAACTCACACAGGCAGCAGCTTACCTTCTTTGGGTGTTGGTTTTTTAACTTTGTACTTGCAGTGTTTCACTTTTGTGCATTGCCTGTCTAATGCCCTTTTGCTATCTGTGTGACAACCCATCTTGTAGAATATGTTGTTTTGTTTTGTTACAACCAATTTAAATAGTTAGCATTGGGGCTTGCTTTCCATAAGTTTAACAGAAGCTGTGCTCCTACAACCAATTTAATAACCCTGCCTCAGTGCCAGCACACACATAAACACACACATTACCCTCCAACCTTACCACTCCTCCCCTTTCCCCCATGGCAGCTTAATAATTAATATGCTTATTTTTTGCCTCTTACACTGCAGCCTTGGGTAAGTGGAGCAGCTATTGATGGGGGCAGTGGTGGGTAATGGGACATGAAAAGGACTTCTCTGTTCATCTCTGGTCTCCACTGAGATATGGTGGGTGTTACTATATGCAACACCAGGCATGACTTCATCAAATAAAAAATAAAACACATTTCCTGACTTCTCTGCCTCAGCTCCATGGTACTTTTTTTGTTGTTATGGTGGTGGTGGTGCTAAATAAATCTGGCATCCATCTATGGTATCTCTCCAAATCTATGTGACAGTGTCCACCACATCTACTAGATGGTCCCACTTTGATAATGTCATATTTCGGGTTTTTTTTTTTTTTTTTTTTATTATAGTCTGTTATTGCAACAACCAGGCTGGAGGGTCCATTTTATTGCCCATACAGAGGTCAATTTGGTCATAGATGTGGTCTGCAAGCATTTGCTCCGCAGTTGTTGCTCAACATGCAGGATGCTCCACATGCAGGATGCAGTCTTACCTCGTGCACAGTGAAGAAGATAAAAACAGTAGGTAATTCAAGTGGTCCTTGGACAAAATGTTTATTTTTAAGACTGACCAAAAACTGCTGCAGAATGTGAAATTTGATCCAGTACAGTACCTGGGTGTTAAAGGATAAGACAATTAAGCTCATCAGATGGAAAATTAATTGAAGCTATTATGTCTAAACTACTAATACTTTATGATACAATAGTCATATCACATTTTTTACAAGTTCAAATGTTATTTATATTATCCTTCCTGTTGCACTTTGTTGTGCTTGACTTACAAGCTAGGCCTTTCAGTTACAAGTAGCCAGGTGGTCCACAACTGTTAGACTATCCCTTAACTGGTTCTGGTGGAATATACTGGTAGCTTAACCCTTGCATACCAGGGGTGGGAACAGGTTTCACCTAAAAGGGTAATAGCTGTCCAGCTGGAAGGCTTCATGCAGCAGTTCAGTTTTGCATGGCAAAGAATGCTATACAGAATTGCTATACAGTCCAAAACAACCAATTAAACCACTGAACAACTTAAATGTGGGTGTTGCATTCGGGACTAATAACAAGTCAGTTGTGTCCAATGTGTGACATCAGCACAGACCCTCCCTCTCTAAAATGCTTATGTGACAAAAAGACTTATAACAATATTTTATCTAATTAGCGAACTCTGCAGCTTTGGCAGAAGGGAGGGATTAGGTGATTAAGAGTGAACGTGTGAAGTCGACCAAGTCAAAAACTGACGGCAGTTAGCATCCATGCTGCTGAGGTAGGGCTTCACCTGTTAGAGGCAGCAGGTCTGCTTCTTAGTCAGTCTGGCTGAGTTTGTCTTTCATGACTCATGGTTTTTACATGAAAACTACTTCACGGTGTTTTGGGAGCCCTTTCCCACCTTAGCTGATACAAGTGCTGCGTGAGCAAAGTGAAAGCCATGGCCTGTAGTGTGTTACTGAATTTCTCCCAGTAGGCCTTGAAAAACAAGGCCCCAATGGCATGCTGTTGCCTTAGCAAACCATGCACTGACTGTAGCCAGTTTTCTCTGTGCTCAAACCAACATACTTGGTATGCTTGTGGTAAGATACGCTCTCTCTTCTCTCTCTCTCCATCTTTCCTTCCTCTGTCTCTCTGTCTCTCTCAGACTCAGTTTTGTGAGTTTGGCTCATTTTAATTCAGAGGGCAGGCTGATCACACATCACCCTTGATAAGCTGAGTGGCCCTCAGCAGCAGCAATCGAAGGTCTTTTTACTCTTTTTTAATCACTCACTTGTTTGTCCCCTTGATAATCTTTCCTGTGTTCTGTCTTTTTGTCTCATTTGTTTTCTTTGTTTCGTTTTTCTTTATTGCTCTTAGATTTGTCTTATCTCAAGGTATTATAATACGGTTTTCTCCTCCTTCTCCTCCAGCGTATCCATAAAGCTCAGATTACCAGAGTTTTTTCACAGTTCCAAAGCAAGGATGCAAGCCCCCCCATAACTGTTGTGCCATGATTTTCTCGTCTTGTCTTTAAGCAGATGCTTTTCCTTGCTCGGGTATAATTCCATAATCCCCAAATCTCAGCCATTTTTCATAAAAACAATTGCATGAGGGATGGGCCAAATTTAATCAGCAGCCGGTGTATGCAATTATCTTGGTGTAGGAGATGCATATATTTTAGGGATGGGACCATAGCTGACGCCCTCGTGCCATCTATGATACCATAGAGAACATCTCAGCAACATTTCTCCTTCAGAGTGACACAAAGATTAAAAAAGCTACATTGTTTTGAAGCATAGAACAATTAACTAATCTTTATAATAATCTTCAAATACAAGCATAAAACCCTGTTAATTTATATCCCCTACCATACTAAGGCCCCAAAAGGAACAGTGCTTCAGTGAATTTTGATTTAAATTATTATTTAATTCAAGAGTTCTCATAGTGCAACTCATTTAGTTTGACTAATACCAACTTTCGACTGTTATACTTGCTGTTGCTCTCCATGTGTGATGTTCAGTTTCTTTACAAAACCTCCTTTTTGTACCAATGCCTAGCTATTGCTGTGGCAGCAGGCAGTGATTCACTTCCTCTGTCTGCTCAATGACAGCCATTTCTCCTCATCTCATCTCCTCCTTTTTCTGTCTGCTACTGTTTAATTCACAGCCCTTACCGCGTACAAAACGATTTATGTCTTCTCTACTGTTGTATTTTTTTAAATCTCAATGTCACTTATTTCAAACCTCGTTTATAGGGGGCTGTAACCTGTTTTCCACTAAAAAACACTTGACAGCCAGACATAGAGAAAATAGAGAGGAAAAAGTTTGACTGAAATAACGGACCTTGGTTTCTAATTCAGCATTTTTCGGTTTTTGTTTTTTCATTTTTTTGTATTAAGATGGAAGAGGTTATTCGTTACTCACTGTGCATGTGATGTTGTAGTCGCTCAGCCATGAACGTCAGTTACCCTATTAAAATCATATCTACACTCAATGTGTCAGGTCCACACATACATAAGTCTGTCTCCATATGCATGTGAAGAAACACAAGCAGACCTGGTGCCCTATGGACGGGGAAGAGACAACTCCCAGAATAGACGTGCTTCATCACAGGATGGAGAAATCACCTAGAAGAACTTTGTATTGATTTGCAGTGAGGGGACAAGTGGACCCAAATCATGCCAGCAAAATGTCCCTCACAGGGTAAGAGAGCCACCGGATCACCTCACTGTAGGGCTGAAGAAACCTTCAATCCTGTACTGTTCTCCAAGTGTACCCCACACATGAACTGGCCCACTTTTTTCCATACATCTCTGTAAGTAAGTTATTTGGATTGCATCTTCACAGACATGAGTTACAAAGTGTTTCACAGAAGCAGAGGCTTTGTAGACCACCGCCTGTGGTTTTTGCAGCACTGAACTCTCAAATGTGCATTCATCTTTGTAATGTTTATACACTGCAGTCCTAATATCCTTCTCTATGTAACTGCTGATGGACTGTTCTTGCTGACACAGTCTGACCACGTACTGCATTGGCATTCCTAGTCACCTGAGAGAGAGTTCTGCTCTGCTGTTCTTCCTCACATATCGCACTAATGTACAAGCACCTTGATCACCAAATGTGTGCTGTTGCCCACAGTTTCCATTCCTATTTCCTACTGGTGTGTTCCCTATAGAGCTATAAATGCAGTCACTTTAGCCACTGTTACTATTGAAGCAAAAGCCAATTGAGCAGTCTTTCTGACTAAAACTCCTGCCCCAACGATGAACCCTCTTTCAGAGTCACTCAGATCTTTTTCTTAATACAAAATCAGACTCAACTGGGCCTCAGCATTTTTATCCATGCCTCAGACCATGATTGGGTATTTTCTTTCATAACTGTGCCATGCAGTGCACCTGCCTGGAAGCATCTACTTTTGTTATGTTTCCCCACTCATTTATACAGGTTTTTCTTTTAATTTGTCACCCGTCTGTATGTACTCATGAGACCTCACTCACGTACGGCTGTGTGTTTGCCTTTATTCAGTCTTTCATATCCTTTTTTCTTCCATCCTAATTTAAAATCTGTCTCCTAATGTGGTACCATCCATTTCTCTTGGTCTTATGATGCTTTTCTTTCCATAATCCCTTGCCAGTTCATCTTTTTCATCTTCCAACCCAACTGTACACATACACACCCACACACACACACTCTGCCCATGCTGCTGCTCCTAACTGCAGTGTGTTCAGAGACAGTCAAATCCCAGCGCTGCCATCTCTCTGGTGAACCTTTCGTGAAGCGCTTTTATGTAGTCGAATTAATGCAGTTGCTCTTTTCAGGTCAATAGTTAAACACATAAAAGTGCAATTACTTTTGAGTGGGTACCACCGTTTTGCTTGGGGACTGCGTTAACAGTGTTAAAATTGCATGCCGTCCCTGTGGGAGGTGCTCCATGCATTGACCTTATATGGGATGAGATGGAGCTGATGAAGTTTGTGATGCAGGCCCACATCACTATAGACCTATAGAACTTTGAATTATAAAGGAATCCATTGATTTATTTGAGAATGAAATGGATTTGGTATTATATTTATATGTCTTGGAAATGTAGATAGGAGAGAATTATATTCCTTGGTCCTCAAAACCTATATAAAAGTGCACATTTTACTTGTTCTGTGTTGCTCAGAAAGAGAAGTGCTTGGTTGATGACATAACCGACATGAGCCTTGAAGGTTTCCTGTCTGCTGGCTCCCAGAGAATGTCCCAGAAAATTCATTTTTTCTCTCTCTTCCTGAGCCTTGGAGTAATATTTCAGTTTCATCCAGGTTGAACTGTAAAAGATTTTGTGACATCCAGGCAATAGTATCTAACATACATCTATAAAGAACAGCGATTGCTCCTTTGTCATCAGGAGAAGAAAGATATGCCATTAGCATCGTATCGAGAGGAGATGACATGTCTTCTGATGACACCACCAAGGTTAACGGGGCACAACAATTCTGAGCATTAAAATCTTCTTTTTTTTTCTTTTTCCACTTCACAAGGAGAGCTACTCAACCTGTAAAACAGTTAAATAATTCACTCTGTAGCTATGGAGGGAGCTTTCCAAAGAAAGCATAACCCTGAAGAAAGGATTATGACTATGTCAGCAGGGTTATGTTGGATTGGGTTTGACACTTCAAATGTTTAACAGAAAGCCTTCAGTACAAGGTAGATATGTGGGAGTGAAAAACTGAGCATTTGGGGGCAAGGAGGATTTAATGAAAAACACTATTGGGTTGCATTATAGCCAGTGTTAGATCCCAGGCTTTTGGGGCTTGACCCATACTAGGGTCTAAATGTCAGGATGCCTCATCTTCAATTTCGACAACTGTTTTTCAAAGTCAGTCTTGTGTGAGTCCTACAACTTTTTGAAGTGCAATACTAAATTTCTGGTGTAGTAGTCCCAGAGTTTGCTCACAAGTTATTTGTTTTGAAAGAGGATTATTTAGCGAGACAAAGACTCCACTCTCATGTGGGGGAAAAAAACAGTGTACCAAAAGCCATTGTATCCCTTTGGACTGGTTAAAAGACATATGCAGATAAATATGCAGTTTGTCCCTCACAGGTATGTGTGCAACACACACATACTTTTCTCTTTTCTTTCTATTGTGCAGGATACAAGAACACACACACACACACACACACACATTTTTACTCTCTCTGTAGCTGAAGTTTATACAATTGTTCCATTTTTCTTGTCTTTCACCCACATGCGTGCATGTATAGACATAAATACACACGCACATGCAATCACAGTTACACACATATGCTTTACATTGACAAGCATTTCCTTGGCAATATTGGGGACTGAAGGACCAGGACGAAACTGGCAGATGATGGATGGGAGTGGAGATCACCTATTTGTTGAGCAAAGGCAGAGTATTGCTGTTCTGACATCTGTCAGTAATCCACGAACTCAGAGCCCAGTGACGTGAGCAGCGTACGTGGGGAATGGAGATGTTTTCTCTTAAAGCCTATTGTTGGTTATTTAGATGGTGAAACTGTGCATGGTTTCAGAAGACTGTCTACTTTCAGTAGAAATGAGGATGGTTTGAGCATTTAGTGGCATCTGGAGTGGGTCTGAATAATCCATCATCTATTCAAGCTTTGCAACCACATTTTAGAGACTTTTTTTTTACATTTTCTTTTTCTCAACCTTTATTTCTTTCTTTTTTCCATTAGCCATCATCTACCGTTACAGATGCACTGAATGATGATTGCTGATAAAATAGATGTTATTTATTCTCCCATCATCTATCACTCCAAGCCATTTATTAATCATGAAAACATATTTCCATTCTTTGATTTGCTGATTTATCTGCTTACCCGTTTTTTAATTTATTCTACCATTATTTTACAGTAGGTGGTCCAGCTCAGTCAGCAGTGGAGTAACTCTTGTTTTGCAGTGTGTTCTTTCTCTTTAGCCTGTTTTTCTTCTCTGTAGAATTACTTAGTGACAATCTTCTTTTCTTCTTTTTAATGCTTTGTCAATAGCATGGACCAGCAGCATATACTGTAATTTTTAATAATAAGTAATACGTCTGTTTGAATTTAGACAGACTGCACAGTACCAGGAAAGCTGACATAGCGTCACAATGTTTTCCAGTACAATTTTTCCTATTGTTTGCCACTAAAACAATCACAGACAAAGGGCCTTCGTCAAGCGATTAGCAGTTGCATGCTGAAGGCAGAGCAGTGCTGACATTCCCCACCCACCTTTTCCCAGCTATTGTAGAGATTCAAAGTAGTGACCTTGTGGTTACAAGCCCAATAATGAAGCAAACTGGTAATTCAATTGATACTCATCGCACGTATAGTAATGAGGGCCTCATTACTGCCAACCCCAAGCCATGTGTGTAAGCGTGTAGGTCTGTGAATGTGTTTTTGAGGGTTTTTTTCTTTGCAGACTGGCTGTACATGTGTGCATTTCTGCCAGACTGTCTGTGGAGCACAACCAGCAACAAAATCAGCCTTCTACTGCAGCTGGGTTGTACCAGCAGGATCTGTGCCCCAGTGTTTAGCCTCTTTGACCCCAAATGCATCCACATCTTCCTGCAGAGTTTCTCCCTCCTGTTCCACTGAGCTGATATTAGCACTGAGGCGAGACCAAGTTGAAGCTCACAGAGTCAATAAGAAAGCACAAAGGAGACCTGGGGCAAAATCCCCAATCCCTCTGCTAGAGGAAAGGAGAAACTTCTCTCTTTCTGATTGAATACTTGCTTGTCTGTTATAATTGCCTGTCGGTTGTAATTGCCTGTCTGTTTGAGTGTCCTTCTGAATCTCGTATTGACTTTATAGTTTTATAACAACTGTCCAGCTGACAGTTTGTTCTGTCTGTCAAGCTGGTATGATTTTCTTCATATTTGTCTATACCTGCCTCTAGCAGGCAATATGAAGAGGGACTGATGTTTGGACATTGAGTGAAGGTGTTTTCTTGTATTTATTGATGAGAGAGGTTCAGTTCATGGATCTTCAGTATGAAGAAGAACAAGCCCTACCGGGGACATTCAATAATGCAGTCCTCCAACACTGGAGCAAATCAACCATTTATTATAGTGCTTCTGTTGTCCGACATATTTCTTCATTAAACAGTCCACACAACACTAATTCACTCTCACAAACTCATTAATATGCCTTTTTTTCTGATCATTGGTTTGCTATTTGCCTCCCAGTCTTAATCAAACTCATCCCCACACTGCAATAAATTAAAAAAAAATCACAGCAAGCACTTACCATCAAAATAATTGCTTGCATATATTTGTTCTGCCTCCCTGCATTTCATATTGTTTTCCTCCAATGGTCATGCAGCCTGATGCTGAAGATTGCTGTGCCTTTTGAAGCCATACACTCATTCAGAGACACTTGGAGTTGACTCTCGGGACAAGGCGGGAAGGGAGGGGAGGGAGCAGTTTGGAAACACGAGCTGCAGCTGCGTGAACAAACTAATTAAGACATTTTCTCTACCCACTAAACTATCAACAACAGGATTTCACCATTGATCTCCCCCTGGCCTCCAAGTGCACGCTCAGCCAAATGTGCAAGCCAAGCATTTATTTGTAATGAAAGCAAAGCCTGCATGCCTTTTGCGTGTTACGGTTATTATGTAATATGCATCTGTAAATGAATATCTTGGTGACAGAAACCAATCGAACCAGAATAACTATCCAGGGCAAAATGCCAACAATTGAGCTAACTGTTATCCAGCATCTTGAATTTGGTCATGTCACACTGCAAATGAGTGTGTTGTGTGTGCATGACACATCCAGATGTGAGAACACATTAGAGATTAGCGGAGCTTTTTGGATGGTGTTGAGGGGTCACTCGTCGTGACAGCGTGTGTCGTGAGTGTTTTATTTCTCTGTTTATACAGTGCATTTTGAGAGAATAAATGCTGCTCATGTCCATGAACAATTAGTGGAATAATATTGTCTCACTTGTTAACCACACTCGAGAGTCCTGAAAACTCTTTGTGGCTGAGCTGTTGCTTATGAAGTTGAACCCTTTTGTTTCCTATTTGCGGCTGAGATCCATGCAAAACTGTGGTTGCAGCTGTGTGTACTGCTAATGGGTATGGTATGTCTGCTATTTACAGTTATAAGGAATCATTCCCTTGACAATTAATAATAGACAGCACCTCTCGTTTACTATCATATCCATGCTCAGCTGGAAAAATATGAGATGAAGACAGTGATCATATTCAAGGTCTTGTGCAATGATTTCTAAGGTGTAGTTGGTGTGGTGCTGTGGTCACATGATCATATTCAACCATTTTAAAGCTGCTGATGTGTGTCTCCATGGACTCGGAGTGTTGATGCTCGACAGAGGCAGACAGCTGAGGTACATACTTACATCATTCAACTTTTAATTATAAAGTAAATAAAATTAACACATTTTACAAATTATTATTCTTCACACCACTACCTGCACTACCTGTGTAAATATATGTATGTATGTATACAGCTTTTTCTATTTATGCCTAGGTTATGTTTATTGCACACTTCACATGTCTATGCTCATTCTATGTTTATGTTTGTCTCTCCTTTTCATATGTAAGCACCATCAAATCAGGACAAATTCCTTGTAATGCAAATTACTTGGCAATAAAACTGATTCTGATTCTGATTCTGATTCTGATTCTGAAATCCTCCTCCAGTATTTCTAGGATGTGTGGAACGTGTCTGCATCGAGCTGCAAATGTGGCCAAGTGTGTCTCGGATGTGTTTCAATTCCAATTCGACCAGCCAGAATGAAGGGGAATGTACAGTACATGTATCCTGCTTAATCGGGGTTGAGTTGTCCTGCTGGCGTTTTTGGTGTAATAACAGCTTTGCTTTGTCTGATGGTTTGTCCCTTGCCCTACTTTGCCAGCAGTAGCCCATTGTGCAAACAATTTGAATTTGAGATGCGGCCTCCTCGTAGCCGAGCGCTATCCCTCCTGTGGTGAGAGGCAGGATTAATTTCCCTCCCCAACTCCCACTGCACATGCAGTAAGATAGAGAGGGAGTGCTGAGGTTCGGGGTGGGTGGGGGCTTGTGGAGGTAATACCACCACCACCACCTATTATCCAAGGAGTATCATTTTATCGGGCCTTTGTGGGATGATGTTGTATTTGGCTGTTTCTGTACGGTGCTGGTGGGGAGCCTCGTGCATAATTGTGTGTCTCATCTGTTTCAGCCCTATGTCAGTAATCTGTTTGTAGGGAGATAGCGAACACACAAGCTCTGTAAATAATGCAAATCCGCTACTGGGCTCCGCTCTGTCTTTCTTCCCTACCATTCATCTCTCTGTGGCTTTCTCCCGTCTTTATTTGTCTCTCTCTTGCTCCTTCCCTCTCTTTCCCTCTCAAATAAAAGTCAGCATTAGGCATTCTTTAAACTCCTGCACAGCAATAATCGGAATCACTCTCTGTATCAAATCATTCAGCAGACTGTGTGTGTGTGTGTTTCTGTGTGTGTGCGTGCATGCTTGTGGTGAAAGGAATCAATCCTCCGTACAAGTCTGACAAACATTGGTTCGTCAAGGTGATGCATATTATGATGGCAAGATACATGACTTTGGTCCAGCCACCTTGATGAAATATAAAATTAGAAAGTTGTTCAGGCAGCTGTCCCTGACTGGGGCTTAAAGCCCAGATGGACTTACTGTTGTAATGGCAGTGGGGCCTAATTGATTCTGCTCACAGTGTGGGAAGACAGCGTAGCGAAAACAACAAATAGGGGAAGATCAGAGGTTGTAATTACAGCTATATAACATGGCTTTGGCCCGAACACTATCATCAAATGCTTGTGTCTCAAGATTAACAGTTTCTCCAAAAACCTCAGTCCCCTTTCTTTTGGAAGGAAAAGGATAAAGTGCCAAAAGTATGGACATGATTTTGACTTCCACATGCAGTGTCTGGCCACATCAGTTGTTAATTATAAAATGAGTAGGGGAAAAAGCTGGACATTTAAAAACACATCAGGAGCCTGGTAAAATGATTGATGAATCAGGTGCCTCCTCCAGGCAAAAAAGGTACCCTGAAAGCCCTTACTGAATATGGGCTCTCTCTCGCTTCTCCACAGAGATCCTGAGCGGAGGTGTTTATGTCGACCAGAACAAGTTCCTTTGTCATGCGGACACCATCCACTGGCAAGACATTGTCAAAAACCCACGGATGCATCCTTTGGTGGTGCCCACCAACAGCAGCGTTGCATGTAAGTAACCCAACAGAAGTTTTGAAGACAACATGATTTGATTTCACTTAAACCATTATTTCCTGGAATGTATTACTGAGAGCATTGCTGTAGCTCCGCACTCACGAAGTTACACTCATCCCCATTTTGCAAACTGCACACTAGCCACCAGAGCGAAATGTGCTGGACACTGAAGCAGATGGAACTTAAAAGGGTACTGCACTGACTTAGCTCTGCACTAACATTGTTGAAATCATCAAGGACAGTTTGAAAAAAAAAATCGATGACGCAGCGGTGGCTAATGTATCCTTGAGCTGCTCATCTCAAGCAGAGATGAGGAGCAGGCTCCAAAGGTTTGGTAAGCGCACTTTTCTGCCCCCGCACTCTCATTCATATTTGGAGCAGAACTCTGCACCATAGAGCCCTGTATGTGGACATGTAAACAGACAACCCGTTAATTGCCTCGCTCAATCGCAACGCAGCGGTGGTGATGAGGGATTAAGCCGCTAACCGTCTTCACGTTAGTCGGACCAAATTGGTCTTTTTGATTGCAAAACGGTGACATTGAACTATTCAGAATTTCCGAAACGCAGTGTTGCCTCATCTCATAATTTTTTTCACAGCACACTTAATCTGCTCAGTGCATGGCTTTCCCGAAGGTTTTGAAATTTTCTCACATTGTCATTTCAAGCTCTGATTATTTTCCTCTCCCCAAACACTGACAATGTTTTGCACCAATGTTTTGCATTTATCCCACCTGCCATTTCATTTATTACTTTGCTTTTTAAAAAAAAAAGGTAGCCGTGGCAGTGCACCCTGCTAATGAGGATCGCTCATGACTACAGATGTGATCACGCCTTTGCTTCAGCAATATCGACTGAAAGCAGAGCCAGCTCTAGCTTATGGTTTTGAAACTCATATTTACATCTCTCTGAGCAGACTCAAAATTAGGTCTTAATTTCTTTA
Source organism: Psettodes erumei (assembly GCA_016785225.1). Taxonomy (NCBI): domain Eukaryota; kingdom Metazoa; phylum Chordata; class Actinopteri; order Pleuronectiformes; family Psettodidae; genus Psettodes; species Psettodes erumei. The sequence goes on from JAFBJZ010000861.1 coordinate 2,648,810, forward strand.
AGCAGCAAGGACCAGCGAGTACCAGAAATGGTCAAAACCCTGCCTTAAATTGCTCCATTCACAATAAGCAATCAAATGTGAACAGCAAATCATTGTCATCGTAAAACCTCCTCTTGACTCCATTCTTTCTCTCTCCTTACCATAACAATCAACAGTGACTTCTCGGTCACATCGCATCAATGTCCCACTGTAGACAGCTTGAAGACGTGTCAGCAGAGTTATGAAGGGATTTGTTCGGGTGAAATAATCATGATTAATCTACGGGGGGTATGGGATGATGGTTGAGGTTGTTGTCAGTGAAGTAAAGATGAATTAAGCCACCTTTTCTGACCTCATTCTGCCCATTCACTGACTTAACCTCTTAACACACTCTGCTTTTGCTATTAATTTTAATGCTCAAGATGTTTTGACATTTTAATCTGTGTTTTTTCTGCATTTCTTTAATCTCTCTCGTCTCGTTCATTTGTAAATACAATATGACATGATAAAATGCATTATGATTATTGGACAGAATAAACAGTCTCTGCATATGTCAGAGGATTTTCCTCTCACAGTACTGACTAAATGCTTCAGATGCAGATTAACAACTCCAGGCATTGATATTCTGCTCAACCCCCCCTCCTTCCTGCAGCCCTGTTAGCCCTGGATCGACCCTGACTCCCATGCAAGTCTTCTACTCCTCCGAAAGATCAAGGGTCTCCAAACCTGTAATCCCCATTTGAGAACATAATCTCAAATTCATTCTTTGGGGAGACCCAAGCTTCACATTGTTATTACATGAGACTGATTTGTGTTGTGATTGTTGTGTTTACTGGTCTGCATGCACTGTTGATTTAGTTAGAACCCCTCTTATGTCTTTTGCCCTACACCAGGCTCAGCATGGCTGCATTCTTTTAACCTTCAGGGGCTGTTGTAAGAAAGCCGTAAAAGATTATGGTGCAGGAAGAGGGGTGGGACAGGTTTATTCTTAGGTCTCTGAGAATTTATAAGTTGAGATAGTGAAGACCTTGGACACGTAATGAAAACTCTTTGGCTTGACTTCACAGGGCACCAAGCTCAGAGGGGAACAGAGATGTAACTAAGTGCAGCAGAGGTTCTGCACACTTGGCACTGTCAGACAACCACTTACGGCTGCCTGACATTTGTATCACTATGCTGTCTGTGCTGCGTTCATACAGTCAAGGCTGTCGACCTCTCTTTCTTATGCACTGTCAAAGCGCCACTTTGAAAGGAACAGACTGGAAAGACAGAGAAACAACAGACTGGAAGAAGACAAAAAGAGACACAGGTTAACGTTTAGCGAAAGAGAGCCACAGAGGAGTGATGAATCAGCGAGCGGTGGATTGATAATGAAAGAGATGAAATTTGCGGCGGAGAGGGGCACAGATGAGGAAGAAGAGCGGGGCAGAAGATGGAGAGGCTTGTGTTGGGGAACACAGCCAGTCTCGATGGTAATGGCTCTCATCTGGAGAGGCTGATGGACAGAGGACAGCACTTCTGCACACATCCAGGCCCACTTCCCCTGCAGTCAATTACTAGACAGTCAATTAAGTCCTCCAAAAAACCCTGAAACTAAAGCTCTGAGGGCTTGATGCAGCTTTTTGCTGCTTTGTTGCTTTTATCTCAATCTGATGTGTGCTGGTTTCATGAGTTAGACTGACAAAAGGAACTGTCTTATTTTCACAAAACAACGTGTGCCAAGGTTATTTAAGCTTTTATGACTGGAGCAGAACATACAGTACCTGTCAGAGGCTATGATGTGTTGTTTCTAAAAGACTGAGGCTTTCACCATGTTTATTGAGTAACAGTAACTGCACCTGAAAGACGTATAAAAATAATGCTAAAAATGACAAGCTATTTGTTAATACAAGAGGCAGGACAGTTAATATTAAAACGATTAATCAGCACAATCACCATCTTGCTATCATATAATTAACTACCCACCAGTCCTGTCAAGTATGTCAAGTAAAGTGTACATAGAATGTACATTTCCCACATTTCTCACATTATGTTTCTAATGTCAGATTCTCATCAAATCTATGCAATATAATAATGATTAAGCACTCAGAAAACACTTGAAATGCACTTATATGTAATTAACTCACAAAAGAACATCACTTAAATCAAATTTTTATCATGTAACATAGAAATACAGGTTGCACACACACATACAAGGTATAGTTAACGCTAAGCCAAAGGAACACCGATACATCCTCAATCAGTGTTTGGATAAATTTGGGCTTCAGTAGAGTGCTTGTAGTCACACCAGCAGACTCCAGCCCTTTTTCATGTTCAACTATGGATTTTTGAAGGCTGATCATATTTTATGATGAAGTAACCATTTGAATGCCAATCATCTCTGTCCTTGGATGTGTGCGCAGGTCAAAAATGCCATCGCTCCTGTAATGGTCGTTGCTGGGGCCCAAAGGAGGATCAGTGTCAAAGCTGTAAGTACATTACTCTTGTTAGCTGATGACACAACGCATGACCTTTTAGTCGCTTCCTCACAGTGGGTTAGGCCTCCATCTGCAAATAGAGAATATAAATATACATTGTTCACATTAAGATCATATTCTTTGTATGAAAATTCACTGGTAAGTCATGTGTTGCAGTGGGAACAATTTCTTTGAGGGCTATATTGCACATATTTCCCTAAAAAAAAGGTCTTGTGTTCATAGGAGCTCAAAAAAGATCAGAATCAGAATCAGAGTCAGTATCAGCTTTATTAGCCAGGCTTGCATATACAACAAACAAGGATTTTGACTCCAGATAGCCTTTGCTCGCTAGTGCACAGCAACCACTATACATGTAGGAGAAGAAGAAGAAATTGTGCAACGTCAAGTATAGATTTGGGATTTAAAATAAATATAATTATAAACATATTGCAAATATATTTTGTGGTTAAAAAAATTCTATACATGACGTAGGTGAGTAGAGCAGTGGTGATTGTCTATGTCCAGTGTGAGGATGGGTATTCCAGAGTGTTCAACGGAGTTACTGCTTGGGGAAAGAAGCTGTTTCTGTGCAAACAGTAACCTGTATCGCCTACCAGAGGGAAGGAGTTTGAACAGTTTGTGACCAGGATGTGAGGGGTCTGTACAGTTCTTTGTAAGACTGATAACATGCTATGTGCTAGTAACACTTTTTGGTCATTACATCATGAAAAATTAATTTACATCTACTTAAAACAATAGTCATTAATTCACAGTAGCAGTAACTTCACAGTTTATAAGCTTTCTGGCAGGTTTCAGCTGTGTAAATGGGCTAACTCTGCACAGGTATTCACAATCCAACAGGTCTACCATGAACCTCCCCCTGCTGGCACATCCCACCCTCCATACTAGATAATGGCAGCTGGGAGAGAGTGTGAGAATGACATACCACTGAGTCCATCAGCAGGGAAGAGTGTTATGTCATTCCCTCTCCTTCAGTTATCTTACTTTGGCTCTAATTTATGTGTTGACATTTTTCTCTCATGGTCTTTGCATCTTGCCTTCTCTGTGGGCCTTTCTTTCTCTCTCTGCCTCACTTGTTTGATCAAAGAGCATCCTACAACATACAACAGACACACATTCATAGCCAAAGTGAAATCGGTGCAGACCACAGACCACCATATAATAATCTAAGTTCCTAACTAATCCATAAAAGAGGTTGTTTGTCATTGTCTGGTAAAACTGCTGTTACAGTAATTGATTAAATGTACATTCCCACTATTACTACAACTATGACTGATTCTACTATGTTTACTAGTTTCTAACACTATGCTATTGTTGGTATAAACCTTAGTATCACTATTATATCATAGTATGAGATGAGAGAACTACTGTAATTCATGCTTTGACATCGAGGACATAGAGCTGTGGAGGATCCATGACATGCCAGTGATTTAGGTTCCTGTGTTTTCAGCCTTCATCAAGTAAACTGACCTAAGACACAGTTCTTTAAGTGGGTTATATGATAAAGTTTGAAGTCATCGGACTTCTGCCCTGCAATTTATCAATCTGCTGTCAGCGATACTAACCCTCCGCTGTCCATCCATCAATCATTTTTTTTTCATCATTCCTCCAACTGTGTTTATTACCACCCCTAAGCAGGGAGGCTTGATCTTTACTGTGGTTGTGCTTGGCTTTTTTTGTAGTGAATCCGAATACAGACAACATAGACACACACCACATCTGAAATTTATAGTTCTAACTTTCCATACACAAGGATACTCATGCAGAAGAAAAGCTTTTACATCTCCTCTTTCCATTAAATATTTCTTTGTTTCCCTCCTCCCGTTTCTCATTTGATTGCACTACCTCCATCATCAATTTCCTCCTTTCTATCCATCAGTCTGTGCAAGGACCACTTCATCTATGCCTTCCAACCCCGCCATGTCTCATCTTATTTGTTCTGTGGTCGCGATCTCATTAAGATAATGAGGGATGAACTGTTTGACCAGGACCTGTTAACAACACGTCACAGGCCAGCCCTTGATAAGACCTGGCCCTGTCTGTCTGCCTCCTTTTAGTCATTGTCACACTATCTCTCCATCTTCTTCCATACGTGGGTGTCATGATTCATCCGTCTCAATGCCTTTTTTCCCCTCAAAACCTTTAATTTTTTTGGTGCCGAAATAAACGGAATGAAGGAGTGGAAAAATGACTGAAAATGAAAAATGAAAAATGACTTCAAAGATTTTTTGTGATATTTCCATGAATAATTATTTGACTGTCTCAAATCAACAATAAACAGTAACTTTTGGTGTCAGCACCTCAGGGGGAAAGTGAATACCTTCAAGAAGTAAATTACAACTTTTTTTCCTAGAAGTAGATGAAGAACAAAACTTTAGTGCAGTCTGAGGATTGGTTGTGGATTATATAAGAACAGCCTAAGCACAGCTCAGGGTCCCTGTGGGTCAAGATCTGTTCTTACACCATCAGATGCACCTTTAGTTATTTTAGTTTTGCACACAATTGTGGAAGTATTGATGTGAGAGCAGTCCTTAACTCAGGTGGATGTAAAAATGGTTGTTTACCTTTTCCAGAGCCAGTGCTGATTGTTTATGCTGTTTCTCTGATTACATTTACATGCACAGTTTATTCCAACTGTGGCTGTAGCTCGACAGTACGGTTTAACTGGACTACTGTCCTTGTCCCAGTATACATGCATGGGATAGGAATTGATTTATTGATGGTTAGGGTTAGGGTTAGTTAAGCATGCCCAGTTGACCTATTATGTCACACCCCAACAAACAATCGACAAACAAGTTAGCTGGCATGGTAACATGTTGAAAACCTAAAAACATGGAAAACTTCACAGCTCTGTACATTTTGTACAAGCTGTACACTGTCCTTTGTATTCAAATTAAGAGTCATGCTATCCCTTGTACTTATATGGTATTTTCTGGGGGCTGACAACACCGCAGTTTCCACTGTTAGCAAACTGCTACAGGCTTCTTCTTCTGTTGTAGATAGATAGTTATTTTCAACTTCCAGGGACAAAATGTTAGCTTGACTATGAGAAGTTGGATTTCAGCCCGAGTAAGTCTGTTTGGAGTTAAAAACCAGCTAATTGTTCACATTTCACCATAAAACCTAGCCAATTCCTTTTCAATTTTATGAAGACAGTTTGAGTCAGTGTTGAGCTTCAGCATTCACTTTATGCTCCACATCTTCATGACATTTACATAGATTTTCAGAAAAAATTCATTGGTCATAGAAAGTCTTTCCACTGCAAAAAATTACAACATTATTGAAGAAGTTATTTTGGAAACCAAATGTGAAAAAAGTACATTTAGCTCATGTAAATGGGAACTGAGAGGCAGTGGTTCCTGTGACTGATGCTGCTGTCCACAGCCTGTTCAAATGGAAGCTTCCAGGCATACAGTATTTTGCGAGATGGATTTCTTTTGTATTTGTCATCACCAGCCTCTTTCTTTTTTTCATTTTATTTTTTTAAAGTGGAAGTTTAAAGCCAAATTGATCAACAGCATTGCGTCTCTCTGTTGGCAAGATCATTTGTTTTACAAAGTGTCTTGAGCAAAGTAGGCTGTTTCATTTTAGCCCAGGCACCGTTAATGGAATGCCACTGATGGTATGTTAGGCGTAGGGTGAGGTGTGTGCGTGTATGTGCATGCGTGTTTGGCAGGCTGTCTGTGGCTTGTATCCATCACTTTGATAGTATCTCGTCACTGCAAGCCCAAAGGGAAACGCAGCGCACATCAGAGCACAGTGCTTATGAACACAGACACACAAATGCGGCAAATTCACACATCAGCTTTGGGTTTCCAGTGTTTTACAGAGTTATTTATCCCGGTCTCAGTTATGACATCTCTGACTTAGTTTGACTTCTACTTGTTAGTCAATCTGATCCTAAAAATGATAACATTCTGTTATTTACCACTTTATTACTGGTTGTTTTCCTCACATATCAGTTTTAATTAGAATTGCCAGGAAGTTGCTGATTTGTAGTTGGAATTTTTCTGTAACTTGGCTTGAAACAGACATGGAAGTAAGAAAAATCTCTCTCTCTTGGGAAAGGGAAAAGTGACTTGATCCTGATTTTTCATGAAGCATAGGATTTTTTTTTTTTTTGGGGGGTTAAAAGTCTAAACTAACATATAGAGAGAATTCTATTCATTTATTATTGATTGAGTGACAAACCCAATACTTGTGTAAACACACAGCTTATACTAGTACTATTCCTCCAGCTCTATTGATCCACACAGGTACTGTATATATGTGCATACTATACTAATAATGTATAATAAATACAAACCAGGATCTGAAAATTATGTATTATTGTTTTCTTGATTTACATTGCATTTTAGAAGCAACCACATCTTATTCCCAAATACAATATATACACATCATATCTTGAAATATATGTCTCTCCCAGCTCATTATTCAACTATTTCAGATGTTAATTTCACTGCTTTGTCTGTCCTCAACAGATTTTAATTTAGTTTTCCTAATCTGTCACATAAATCTCCCTGCCATCACTTCCCATACCCTTCAATCCACTTTAGCCATGACTCTCTTACCAGCTGTCTCTGTCTGTGAAATGGCAGCGTCCTGTGTACATTTGCATATGGCTGTCAAGAAACCCCATGACAGCAGCAGACACGTGAGGACAGGGTGGACAGACACTCTCCATGAAGCGATGGAATCACTATGGATCTGTCTCATCCTCATAGGGACCTTCATAGGAGACAAAAGCATGACTGAAGACAGATACATATACATACAAACATGCTTACATTTTACCTGACGATTGGTCAGAAAATCTGGTTTGTGACTGACCATGTGTCTGGTACCTAGTAATAGAAGGATGTGATTGCTGACATTTTACATGGAGGCTTTTCTTTTTGAAATTATCCTTTAATATTTATAATAATTCTATGAGAATAAATTAAGATTTCTTAAAAATGTGATTCTTCATTGTGTCCTTGCCTGTTTCTTTTGAATTTCACAGTGATAGATTTGCATTGTTGCCTTTAAAAAATATTGTCAAGTAAGTTGCCACAAGCCTTAACTTAAATTTGTTTATGGTATGATTTTGATCTTCATGCGAATGATAGTTTGTTTGTAATTTGATTTATGTGTTCTCCCTTTCTCTCACTCTCTTTTCTGCATCTGTCCCTCCACAGTGACTAAGACAGTGTGTGCTGAGCAGTGTGACGGCCGTTGCTTTGGTCCCTATGTTAGTGACTGCTGCCATCGTGAGTGTGCAGGTGGCTGCTATGGACCAAAGGACACCGACTGCTTTGTACGTGAACACACTAAAAAAACAAACACGCACGCACATATGAACTTTCCAGCATTGTATGAAAATTACACAAGATTTGACATACAAAAACCCAGATACATTTTCAAATCATACTCTGCATTTCCTGTTGCACATACACACATTCTACATGTGCAAAGGGATTTATTTCTTCTCATGTTTTCACTTTAAAATGCTGCTTGAGTGGCAAATATCATTCAGTGACATTCAAGTCCCCTTTCTTCCTCACGAGTGTCATTGTTAAATGCAGACTTCACCCCCCCCCATCCAGGCTCTTTGCTGTGTGCCTTATCAGTTATATTTTCATCCCCATGTGTTAACATTTTTTCTGCGCTTGTAATTAGAAGCCCATCACTTATGCAGCTTTTCTGCCTGACTTTGGCAAGGCAAGCTCTTGCTCATTATTTTTTGTTATTCTATTTTTCAGACTTCATCTTTTATTATTGAATCGCATATGAATCAGGAAGTCATTTTGATCAACTCTGTAAATGAGATAGTGAGGTCTTGATTGTCTCTCATCAAAATGATTAATTTTCTCATTTCCTTATTTTTACAATATTTCAGTTCAACATTAATTCAACCATTTCAATATGTATTTTACACTTTTTCCCCTCTCACATATTTATATATTATCTATGTACCTGTCTGAAAAGGCTAATAACACTTGTCTCAGCCGTAATTTCATTGGGCGCATGCAGATTATTCTCTGTTTGCAATATTTATTAATGTCACCACTGGGTCCTCTGGAGTAAAATTAATATTCTTATCCTCTCATGATGCTGAAGCAGCGCTATTGTTGTGTGATTGGTAGGTAAGATAGGTTAAATATGTTTTTCACTCTGCCCTTTAAGTAAAGTTAAGTCTCTAAATGCTTGTTCTACTGCTGTGCTGTGTGTGTGTGTGTGTGTGTGTGTGTGTGTGTGTATGTATGTATGTTTGCAGGCCTGCACAAACTTCAATGACAGTGGGGCATGTGTGACCCAGTGCCCCCAGCCATTTGTTTACAACCCCACCACCTTCCAACTGGAACACAACCCAAGAGCAAAGTACACATATGGAGCCTTCTGTGTCAAGAAGTGTCCACGTAAGTCTCACCACCTGGACACAAACACACACCTGCTTTACCTTTACTTGTGGATGACCTTACATTGGTTACATGAATTTTTGAAAGCAGGAACAGGTAAATTTGAACCATCTCCCCAAAATTCTTGTTTACTGCTGCAAGAGAATGGAACACTGCTCTGTAACAGTACAATCCTCTTGCCACATTCAAATTTCAAACACCCATGGCTCAACAATTATTTTGGCAAAAAAGGAGGAGAAAGCATGAACAAGTGACTAATTATGTTCTCCTAAAATGGCCCTTTATTAACTGATAGTTAATATGACTTGCTTTTCAAGTTGACGCAAAAGTTAAACAGTTTCACTAATTATATTAAATCACACCTAATTCTGCTGTATTTAAGTATTAGAGAAAAATTAATTATTTGATACACGAACCATGACATAAAGAACATCTAAACATGAAAGGTACACAGTTGTGTGCAGACAAAAGTGCTTTTGTAGATGTCATAATTACAGATTATTGCTAAATGCATAACACCAGGATTATATGAAGTTTATAGCAGAGGCCCTGACAATGCACAGGCATAAAGTATGCACGCCACCTCTTCCCACTGCTCTGCCTTCATGTATAGATCAAAGTTTTGCCTTGATCAAGAACAACAATTCAATACTGCAGAAGTTTGAATTGCATTTGCTGCTTAAGCTTCTCATAACCTTCTCATTACTACTGCTGGATCAGTTTGTAGAGCAAATATTGCTAATATAAGTGTGGCTTGTCTTACATTTTCCCAAGATATCCTGAATGTGTGTGTTTGCGCTCTTGTATGTGAGAACCAATTTGAGTTTTAGACTTCGGGAATAAGGACATTTTGCCAAGGGAGGACATTGTTGCTGGCCTTCACTTACAAAGGGCTGTATAAGGTTTAAGACTTTAAAGGTTGGGGGTAGAATTTGGTTGGGTTAAGCTGAGGATACATGTGGGGGATAGGTATTTAGTTAAGGTCAGGATAAGGGGCTACAGCATACATTGTCGATAAGGGTTCTCATGAGTATAGTACAAGTGTGTGTGTGTGTGTGTGTGTGTGTGTGTGTTCGGGTCTTTTAAAGCCAACATTTCCTCCCTATTACTGTCACATTATATGAAATTGATGTATCACATGTGGGTACTCAGAATTTGAGGGCCAAAAGGTATTCATTGGTTCCAGATGCCACATTCTTGAATGAAAGGAAAGGAAAGGAAAGGAGAGGAAATGAACAAGCAACAAGGGATGCTCTGCCATAAACAAGAGCAGCCATATGGGTAAATTTCAATGGTGGAAATCATTTTTCAGCCCAACAAATGACTTAATAGAGCTAGTCTTCATTCATGTGTAACACATTTCACTGGTGTATTGTTGGTCAAGGTGTCAGCCAAACCCAATCATCATAACGAGCTGTCTATCTTGAACAAGCATCTAGCCTGAGGTTATGATTGGTATTCACCATCCCAGTCAAGGTGAAAACAAAACAGACAATCTGCATCAGCATCATTCTCTTTTTTGTTTCGCACTATTATTAGTCTCAGTTCAGTTCTGTGATCACACTGAAAAGGGCAGCAAGTTGGACTTGTATTATTGTTAGTCTCTTACAATATAATGTTTACCATTTACAGACTTTAGTGTGATGATATTGCTGCTTTAAATATGTAAATCAGAAATGAAACAGGGCTAAAAAGTTAAAAGACAAAATATATTACTTTCAAGAAGCATGTAAAGGAATGAAAAAAAATATCTTTCAAAGGGCAACATTATTAATATTTAATATTATTTACTTGTTTTTTCACTGAGTTGTTACTACTTAATTTTGAACGTAATTAAACATTAAAATAGTTAAATGTTGCTGACAAGCTAATAAGGTTTTACCTTTCAGTGCAAGTCGTGTGTAGCTGCAGGGGAGCATCAGTAAAAATGTATAAAACTGACACTTAAGACTTTTTATGTGACTTCCTACACAGAGTGGCACTTAATGTACTGTATATATGTATTCTATATATAAAAATGTGCCACCCATAACATTTATACTGCATTGTTTTTCAGATAACTTTGTGGTGGACCACAGCTCTTGCGTAAGAGCTTGCCCCAGTAACAAGATGGAGGTGGAGGAGAACCGCATTAAGATGTGCATTCCTTGTACTGACATCTGTCCAAAAGGTAAACCACAAATAAGTGTTCAAAAATACAGCTTTGATCGGGAGAGAATTCATTTCCTATTTATTTAGTCATTCATGAATTATGTCAGTGGCCTCTACGCTGCCTCTTATGTCAGAACACCAGTTCCCATTTGGTGTGATATACAGGCATTTTAAAATACTACACATTATACCTTTAAATCTCCAAAACATTTCATCCTAGTAATGTTTTTTTTCTGTTTTACTGTGTGTTCCAGCATGCGATGGCATTGGTACAGCCAGCTTACAAGCTGCTCAGACAGTGGACTCCAACAACATTGACAAGTTTGTCAACTGCACCAAAATCAATGGCAACCTGGTGTTCCTTATTACTGGAATCAAAGGGTGAGAGTTGAGCACATTCATCTTATCAGAATAACAAAACAGTGAAATAGTGAATCTGTAGTCATGTTTGGAAATTTTATATCCTGTCGAACAAGCTTTTAATCAAATAAATCAATCCGAAAGTAAAATTCTACATTTGAATTATTTTAATTTCAGTAATTCAATACAGTCCACCTTGGACTTCAGAATATAAAAGAACGAAGAAATTCAATTCAATTAACTTTTTTCCATCAGCTCAAACCTCAGCAACTACATTCACTGTAGCTTGGATCCAGATGAATTGCAAATACAGTACAGTATTGATAGAAATATGTGTTTTTTTCCCCCTGTTTCCTGCTTCCTAACAATGTAAATTGCTCAAGATAAGAGTGTCATTTAAAAGCCAGAACAGACAAAAATAAGTATGGTGTTAAATGTTTGAGTATGAATAAAATCACTGTTGTCATCGAGGTTAAGTTGGAAGTATGCTGAAACAGTAGTGTATACCAACACTTCTAATGACAAGGCTATGTGTATTACCCTCAGGAGAATAAAAGGAATTTGCTGTTTGGAGAAGACAAAGCAAATATTTTCTATATTTGGATGGCTATGAAGTGAATTATTTTAGAAAGCATAAAAAGTTACTACACTACTGCATGTTTTACTGACTTGATCTGACACTGTGAATTGCCCTGTTCTGTGGGTAAACGCAGCTCATTTTTTTAAATCAGTGATTAAGAAGATTCTTTGTACATTGGCTTATCTGTGTCTTCAATATAAAAGGCAGACACTTTGTTCTTTGCCTTTTTGATTATGTTGTTTCATTATCCTTCACAGGGATGTCTATCACAATATTGAAGCTTTGGACCCAGAAAAACTCAACATATTTCACACTGTTCGTGAGATCACTGGTGAGTAATACAGCTTCGACAGCATGCAACACTGCACATGCATATGAAAAAAACAACAACAAATAAAATAAACAAATAAATAACAATGTCTCTAATGCTTATGCCACATATACTGTGCAAATATACTGTGTGAGGCTTGTATGTGCATCTGTGTGTGTATTTGCTCAAGTCTACCTCCCCCCTTCCCCCTGAGACTGTGAGACTGTCCACACCAAGGACAGACATTGCAGCATAAGATGAATATCAGATGAGTCTTTCAATCTCCTCTGTCTCTCTGCTGCTCCTCCCTCTGGGAGTCCCTAGCCTTGAGTCCCACAGTCCCAGCTCTCCCTTCACGCACCATGAAGAAAAGATACAGAACATGTGGTGCGCATCGTTAATCCTCCAGCTCCCCTATGCCACCACCTTTTCTCAGCCACATGTAGGCTGTCATCTTTCCAGCTTAAACATTTGACAGTGCCATCACAAAGGAACCTTGTATTTCCAATATGGCAATCCCTTTTGAAATGAAAAAATCTTACTCTTGAGTAGTATTTATAGTGGCAATCCTGAGTAATGAAGGGGGTTTACAAAAGCAGAAGCATAATGTAACGTTATCCCCAGATTCAGTTTCCTCTAAGAAATACACATTTACTTGACTTTCCTGATATCTCATGTGGCAGGTTTACTTTTATTATCTTTTTTACAAATAAATAGCATCTCCAGAAAACACAAAAAACATTTTTAGCTATTTCAACCCCTCTGCAACTGATAGCAAAAAGGATTTTGATAAAAGTGCTAGTAAGTATTCTTTAAATGCAATAGTCAGGGCAATATAGTCACGAAACTACATACCAGGGTAAATGTAGTGGTAATAGCTGATCAATGCCTGTACTGTGTTTTCCTCCCTGCTCAGTTATACTTCTTTTGGTTTTGTTAAAAAACTAAAACAGCAGTTTAGTTTTGGGTGCCATCTAATAACTTATGGATCAATAATGACCAGATTTTAGTAATGTGCCTAGTATCTTCTTTTATTGGACAATGACACCTGGCCACAGAAGTCCATTTTAGATAATTGTCAGCATTCATTTCCCATGAGTTTGTCTTCGTTTGTCTATCCAATAAGTTGTGATCCATCCGCTGAAAATAACTCGATCCTTTTGAGACAAGAGCAAACTGATGGACTTAAATGTGAAACACAGAAAGAAGAAAAAGAAGGAGGCAGGAAGAGAGTGTTTATAGCAATATATAACAAATCATTTTGTGATGTGTGAGAAATCATGAAATAGTCCTTAATTGAGTTTTGTGTAAGAGAGATTTCCTATATTAGGATGGCTGAGTGCGCAAAATGTGTAAGGCAAGGGAGATTAAAAAGGCTGTAAATGCTCATCCACTCACAAAATACAACTAGTAAGCAGTTTCAATCATTAGCTGCATAATTAGCAACCGTTTTTGTAAATCATACATTCATGTCAGATTGTGAGCTCTGAATGTATGGAATGCAAAGAAAAATTTATGGGTCACCTTTTAAACAGTGAACCTTAGTGGAATCTCTCCTGAATTAATTTTAGCTGATACAAATCTGAATACCAGGGAAGAATGAAAGTGTTATTAAGTGCAATAATTTAAATTAATCTATTAGAAACTTGACTTCCAGGAGTTTTTGTTTTTCCTCTCTTTTGGTTTGCGATGTCAGTTTGAGAGAAGGTGACAGGGACAAACCATTGGCCAAACACCATGTAGTCAGAGATGTGTGTCAGCTCAGCTTGTCATCTCTCCAAGCTGTCAAGAGAACGTGGCTTCTGACAGAGGCAGCCAACCTGCCTCTATGACCCCAAGGTTACAACTAGCATCGCTCTCGCTTTCAAATGAGCTGTGTAGGAGGACAGCACTCATCCTCCATGCCAGCATACCCATCTGTCCCTCTCCAGTCCTTTCTCTCTTCCTTTTCTTCAGCGGCGCTAGCTGCTAGTTTTTCTTGAAAGTCCTATCACCAGGTTAGGTTTCACCCAATGAGCAGGCAATCCACTCATGCCATTTAACATAAGCGAGCTTCACAGTGTTATCATCACAACTTAAGCACTCTTAACCTTTGCTTGTGAGCTCATGGCCCTTCCTTGCTAATTGGCTCCACACTGTAAGATGCTGTATGCATCGGTGTGCCACTGATGTGCATCTCAGCAGCGCATGGACCGCTGTGATGTGAACTTTTGATCGCTTCATTTGTTCTGCACAAAACCACTCACTGAGGTGAGAAGAAGGTGAGGATACAGTAGATGAGGCTAAACCTAGGACCCTGCACTTGTTGGTATTGGCCACACGTTGCATGTACAGTACGTGCTGTATACATAGACCTTCTGCACACATATGCGTCATTCATACCATCTGAGATGTAGGTTTTGTTGGTATGCAGCATATATGAAGTGTTTCAAATGTATTTATTTATTCTTTTCAGGGCTAGGTTATTACCTTTCTTGCTGTCACCAACCCAATTAAAAGACCAAAACCAGTCATGTGGTAGTATTGTTACACCTTGCAGCTTCTCATTAAGGCTCATAGATTTGACTAAGAACCCGAATAGCCATAGAAACCAAAGATAAACCCTGGCTCTGTTAAGAGTGAGGTGATCAGTGTTTTGCTGAGGGGCATGCACTGACAGAGGTAAGAAAGATGACCATTACTCATTCTACTTCACTACACAGTCATTTCAGAAGTACAAATTGGCAACTTTTGGCTTCTTTACAGCAGCTATCAGTTGAGGAAAAAATAAAGTTATTAAAGTTTTATGAAAACTATCTACAAATCTCTATCCATCTGTAAGTTTCCCCACTGCACCTGGCACACGTATAGCAAATGCATGCTGTTAGCGCAGTATTAAATTAGCGGAGGCAAGTGTGCAGCAGGCGGTAGCTTGTTACCTTGATTAGGAAGCACCCCCACTCCCCGAAGGAGCACTACGGCGAAGCTGTGAGGTGCCTCAGCACTGTAGGTGGTGTCATTAAGACAATTAGTGTCGGCAAGTACAACACTAACGATTCTGTAGCTCCGCTGCCTCTGGGCTAAGAGGCCGGGATAGGGACACGTTAGCAAGATGGACGAATGCTAAAACAAGTAACTTTTCCCTCAATAAATTTGAGGATTCTGTATAAATATCATATGATACTGCATAACAGAAAGAATTCCCATTGCTATTCCAGCATAAGAGGGGAGGGAGTAAATAACATAGAAGAGAGCATTATTTTTCTTAGAGAAATACTATTTTCCATTTTGAAAATTGTAACAAATTGAGTTTTTTTTTAAATCGTTGTCCTTCTGTCCTCCATTGTGCTCTGCATGCACAAGAAGAAAAGCTCTACTGTGAGGTTGCGTATCAGCTCATGTCCATCTGCATGAGCCCTGGTGTGTGACTCGGCAGAACTACCTGACTTTTTTGTCTCTCTCTCTCATTTCCTCATCAAATACTCTTCATCAGCATTCACTCAGACGCTGCCACTGCTGGGATTAACATCACAAACAAAACGATGTCCACGAACTGACCGAGTGCTATTGCATATCATCCCTCCCTCTCTGGATCATGAAAATAATGTATCCTCTGAGAAGAAAACATATTTGTTTAATATAACGAAGTCTGATACTGTTAATTTAAATTTTTTGGGGAAAATGCACCACACTGCCCATCACACCCACAGGGATTTTATCACCAATCTACCACCTCTTTCTCCTCCTCTTATTGTCAATAGTACAACAGCAGCTTCTGTTTTATTTGAATGCTTAAGTATTTTTTGACATATTGTGGGAGTTTTTTCATTTTTCTTACCTCTGCTGTTCCACCTGCTTTGCAATATTCCTTGCTCTCGTAGCCTCATCCAACCTTTTTGTTTGTCATCTAGTGTTGGCTTGGGGATTGTACCTCCCTACTGTTCCTCTACTAAATATTTCATATCTCTGAATCCATTATTGAAAATACTAAATGAGCCACAGCCATCCTTTTAGCTATTCATTTAATCATCTAAATGATTCAACAGTAGACAGTCACATAAAGGAAATGCAAAAAATATTGATATATGAAACTACACTCATCATAGCGGGCATCAAACTTCTCTGTGGAGCTGCAGAGCTTATAACATTTTTCTGGGTTAGAAGTCCTTGGCTGCTTTCAGACAAGACTCAGGTGGTGTGGTTACTGTGGTCGATGGCATGTTGCTAATTTCAGAGAGATGCCAACTCTCCCTACTCGTTTTATTCCTGTCACTGTGTGAAATAGAGGACATGATAGACAGCTGATTCTCTTCTTCTGCTACTGGTGAGTCATTAAAAACCTCTGTGCTTGTGTGTGTGTGTCTCCATTTAGGCTTTCTGAACATCCAGTCGTGGCCTGACAACATGACAGACTTGAGTGTTTTCTCCAACCTGGCAACTATTGGGGGTAGAGCGCTGTACAGGTACACGCCTGAGAAAATAAAAGCCTTGCAGTGATTATATTTTTTAG
Source organism: Psettodes erumei (assembly GCA_016785225.1). Lineage (NCBI taxonomy): Eukaryota > Metazoa > Chordata > Actinopteri > Pleuronectiformes > Psettodidae > Psettodes > Psettodes erumei. The sequence goes on from JAFBJZ010000861.1 coordinate 2,665,554, forward strand.
ACTATGAATGCAATTTATTTCATAGCTCTGTCAACACCACCTCAATCAGAGCTCAGTGCATGCACAAAAAAGGCAAAATAAATGGTTCAGTTTCATTTGGTAGAAATTATTCTCTTCCTTAAAACTTCCCACAAAACAGGAACAGTGTGTTATTAGAATTTAATTTTAAAAAAACTCTGTGTATGCACACCATTAATGTTTGAACTTGAGTCAAAGGTAATCAAGATGCTTTAAAAGCTGTAACACAAATCACAACTAAAAGTATGAATCGTGAAAGCATGTACATCTATTTATTTGATGAATTTTCATATCTTTTTGTGAACTTTTCACACCATGCAGAGTTTAATATGCATTGAAAATTCAATTGATGCACATGTTACCACGCTCTGCAGAAGATAGAGAATTAAAGACATTAGATGCTTTTCAAATTGCTAAATATGTACTTTATGTCGAGTAGCTGCAAGTACGTAGCTTGTGTTGCACTGTATATGTATTGTTTTCTGCAAATTAATATTTAGTGTGGTTTGGCTGTTTATGGTTGTATGGTTAAGAAGATGCATTGATGCATTTAAATTTATGTGCAGTTCTTTATTTTTGTTCTAAGAAAAGTATGGCTCACATTAGTTGGCACCAAAGAACACTGTGTCTCACTGCTTTGTGGTGATTCTGTTTTGACATCTAACAGTATATAATTAGTATATAATTTATATAAATTTTAGTGACTCGTCCAAAGGTGATGTAAAAATTAGCTGTGACATTTGAATGGAAACAAAGTAAGTATGCGGCTAAATGCATAGTGTTGACTGTTGGATGTATTGTATGTGTGTGTGTGCGCATGAGGGTGTGCATGTGTGCCATCCACCTGCAGATGGAAACAGCAGGCTGCAGTACAAATTACAGCCTGCCACCCACCCTTGCCCCATGCTTGATCTTGCATAACCTCTGTCTATCTGATGGCTCTGACACCCCACTGGCCTCCTGTCATTTTTAAACTGTGCAAGTGGGGCTTATGAGAAAGGGTGGGGGTGTGCTTTGAAGACAAAAAGAGAGGAAGAGTGGCCTGTGGGTAGAATGATAAAAACAAAATCTGTCGAAGTTACATTGTTGCAGTAGCATGTAGAAAAATAAACAAAGAAAACCTAAAGAAGAGTTAAGTAGATGCAGTGTGTTAATTGCAGTTTCACAAAACAATCATATTAAGGGTGATCTATGGAATATTTTGAAAACAACACACTGTTTAAATGATGATATTGTTGTTGTAATTATTGTACACAAAATCTGACCATGGAGGAGATAATCAGAATCTTTTTCTCAAACTCAAGTGGCAGTGTCTGATGGTAGTATTTCTTCAATTTTAGACCACGTTTCTTAGTAGTTGTTTTTTTCCTGTATGCTTACTTTGACATATTAAAAGTAAGTTTTTGACAAGCTGCTACCTCCTCAATGTTAATTCTGGATTTTGGACTTCAATCCAGCACATTGCATAACTGTAGATTGCAGTGTAAGATGAAAAAGGTATAAAAGATGTTTGTTTACAAGATCAAGACTAGTGCACAGAGGTGAAAGTTCTGATGATATGACTGTTCCTCTTTCCTCTTGTTTCCTCCCTTTGTGATTTTCCCCCTCTCTTCCTCTCACCTGGTACCACTTGTCCCTCTCAGTGGGATCTCCCTGCTGGTGTTAAAGCAGCAGGGCATCTCATCACTGCAGCTTCAGTCCCTGAGAGAGATCAGTGCTGGGAATGTCCACATCTCAGAGAACAGCCAGCTTTGCTACTACAACACGGTCAACTGGACACGACTGCTCCGTGCTGCAAACCAGAAGGTTGTGGTCCACAACAATCGAAGCCCGCAGGAGTGCAGTGAGTTCAGTTTGAAATCAAAACCAACATCAAAAGCTAAAATCGGCAAATATTATGTCTTCCACATGCATGTCTGCCACACAATTAGCAACTGCTCAGTTTCAGTTTCTTTTAATTAGTTTAACCTCTTACATGCTGCTGACAGTTCAACATGTTTAAATCTCTGTCAGAGATCAATGGTCAGTGACTTGATCAGGTGGCAGGTTAGTAGAATATATAATAAATGGCACACTGTCATTTTCTTATTTTGGTTTGGCAGATCATGACCATAATCAGCTAATTAATGTGGTACAACATTAAGATCCACTAAATTGGGGCCTCATACAACCAGGAGGTTAAAGGTTCAAAAACCCTTGAGCTGGTAAAAAGACTTTGGACTGCAAATAAATAAGAAGAAACAAATTTCCAAATCTGATTTGGATATACTGTGAATTTTGGAGTGTGGACTGTTTTTTATGCTGTGTTTGTGTCTTCTACCCTCAACATTCAACATCAGTTGTGCAGCTCCAGGCACCAGGAGGTTTCATTCTCATCCCCTGCTTTAAGAAAGTTGTTCACATTTAGAAATGGGTTACAGATTGAAAGATTCTCAGAGACTGATGGTCTGAAAGAATTTGGCATTGCTCACCAAACCCCAAATCATACTGACACAAAACTTTGGTCTTTGATCTGCAGTTTTATAGGTGAGCAAATCAGCTATTTTATATCATCACTGTGCTCCCGAATTAGGCGGTATTGGCACACTGAACATATGATAGCAGAAACACATGACTTTTTCACTATTCTCTGTTCAGCATATGAGTGGAAGCTGTGGTCTCACAAATTTCTTAACGACAACTGAAAAAACCTACCTCATAATTGGTCAAATTAACAGAACCGCTCAGAGAATGCAAAGTTTGGCGAAGTCAAAGTAGGAGAATAAGTTATTTGATGAGGTAAAAGCTGTGTGTCTAAAAATGGAAGAGCTTTTATTATATCAGTGCCACAAGTGTTAAAACATTATTCATTTATGTATAATGTTCATTAATGAGCTAGTATTTGCATTATTGAGTTGGCCCCTTTTCACTGTTCATGTGCTCCTTTCCCCTGGGCAGTTCCTTAGTGGTGAGAGCACACACACACACACTTCAGTGACTTTGAAGACTTTGGGTAAGACTAAAGAGCCAGTCTCCACTGTCCTTGACATTGCTCTACATGTGAGCATTTGTGTGTGTGTGTGTGTGTACACTTGACTGAGCCTAGCAGGGACTGGACAAGGGCAGGTCTTGCAGCCTTACATGATACCAAAGACTCAGGACTCAGGGTAACATAAGACATCATGACATACTGGACATTAATGATACAATGATTTCATTAGAAGGAAACAATGTTGTTTTCATCATCCATACTTTTGTTCTGAGGGATCAGAAGGGAGAAAAACAAACAACAAAATCCACAACTTCACTTGGACTGATAATTTTATTTTGACATACATGATTCCTTTCACTGTTAAAAAATAGTCAAAAGCTATTTATATATACAGTCAAGTTTCTGCTCACCCATTAAGGTAAAAAAAATGACTGTACATTTATAATAGAGTTGGTAAGTTTTGATCAGTCTTCTTCAGATTTGATAGAAGATGGGATTTCGGTCTCTGTAGTTTGAAAGGCTGGTCTACTAAATAATGTGCCCTCTTCAAGCCTGTCCGGTTTTGCTTTGAATGAAAATTACTTTTTGAAAGGTGCATTTAATTACTCATCTTCAGCAGTTGCCATTTTTACTGGAAATAATTATGAGAAAAGAAGAAAGATCACTTTGGTATGATAAAGTCCAAGGTTTCAGCCATCCGAACTGCATCAGAGCATATTGACAAAAAGGAATCTTGTTGAGTGACAGCTCTTTAGCAATAAAATGCCAGTGTTTTATGATCATGTTTTTTAGAGTGCACACCTTGGGCTGATGTTTGAGAGGGAGAACTATTGTGTTTAATTCACAAACCTCCTCAAAAGGTCAAACGTGGGCTACAATGTGCACTGGTACCCAGAAACCTGCTTCATAGTCATAACTTTGTCAGTAATGCTTTAAAGGCCATGCACTGCACACATACACACACACGCAAATCCATGCAGGTGATTTTAAGATGATTTAAAGATGTCCACTGAGAAAAAGGCCTGCTGAAAACAGGTGTTGTCAGCAAATAATACTTCTGCTGGTGGAAACAAGTGTCGTTCATTTGAACACGATCTGGCCAATCAAAGTGGCCAAGGTGACATCATTTTGAAGGTACTGATTCACAGGTTTTAAGGTTTACACGCATGGAATCTTTAATGCAGTGGTACACATTTTTACTCCACACAGTCAGAGACTAACAACTAACGATCACTCAGCAAAAATCTTATCCTGTGTTGAGTTTTGTAGGATTTCTATGTTTTTTTAAACAATAACCCTGTCTCTTCAAGGCTTCTCAAGAAATATTAAGTGTAAATTCATACTATTTCTACAAGTCCAACTTTCTTCAGTCTTTTTCGTAGCTGTGTTGCTTTATTTTCAGTGCTGTCTTTGATACAGAAGAGAGGGGCACAGGAAAGTGCAGGCAACAGTTGAGTTCCACCTACTCCTCTCCCCTCAACCCTTTAATCTCTTAACCATCAACACAGTTCATAGACAGGTTTTTGTTTGTTCACTGAGTGTTTCCTTATTGTTTTTGAGTTATTATTTTCCCTCCTTTCTCCTTTCCTCTTTCCTCCCTTCCTTCCTTCCAGTTACAAGCCCTTATCATAGTCATCCTGTCCCACATAGGATTCAGAAAGGCACCTCTCAACTCGGGCCCCTTGGGCTTTTGTTTTCCTTCTGTGTCAGAAGCATCTGAGGTTGGCATCTCTTCTGATCTTGCTGTATAGTTAAAAAAGACAACCAACCTCTCCTCCTCCTGCTTGTTTATTTCTTTTTATAGCACCCATCCTTTCTCCTTCTCCTGTTCTTTCCCTCTGCCTGGTCAGTTTACCTGCGGCGCTGGAAGCCCAACAGAGGTGGTTTTGTCTCATATGTGAAAGGCAAAGCTTTCATCCTCTGCCTGCAAAAAGAAACACTTGATTTCTGTTTTCTCCATGTATCTGCATCCTTCTGTCTGAATTTTTAAGCATTCTGAACATTGCTATGGCTGACACTGAAGCATAGCCCCCGGCTTACATGTGGCCAGGACCTCAAACAGCAGGGGCACTTTCACAGGAGAGGAGAGAACTCAGCTTACAGTCTGTTTTAAAATCCACTGACAAGGGGGAAATCACATCAGATGCAGATGGGTTGATAAAGGTTCCAAGTGTATCTGCAATGCTGTCACCGTGCTACTTCAACACTCTTATTTTGTTGCTGTAATGCTCTCTGATGTACCAACCTTTGTAGAACCGAGTGCTAAAGGGCGGACAAAAGAGTGTGAGAGAGAGAGAGAGAGATAAGAGCCACAGACACCAGAAGAGAGTAGAACAGAGTAGATGTAATGGCCTGAGTCTGTTGGTACTACAGAAGAAATAGAGGCAGAAATAGAGAGAACAGCATACAGAAGAGGCATTTTCCCTCTATGACTGAATGCAGTCCAAAGCAAATGGATCTTTCTAAATGAAAGGTGGCTTTTAGTATAGTTTTACATGGCTAGCCACACAGCAATACTTTCTACTCTGCATGTGTGGAATTGCATGGTAAAATCAGATAACAATATAAGATTAATTAAAAGAAGAAAATCATTCTTAATAATCAGAAATTAGGTATTTCAAATGTGAAAATGTGAGGTAAAAAATTCGTAAAGATTTTGTTTTTGGCAAAACCCCTTAAAAAACATTTCAGGGTTGATTGATCGACCTCCCTTTTGTAAGTCTAAGTTTTGTTTTGGAAGTCTGCGAAGCATCTGCAGGTGCTTTCTGGGTCCCACTGGTGCTTTGTCACAGTTTGCTCAGCGTTCTTATAATGAGGAGTGTGGCACTGAATCCCTCCTCTGCTATGTGCTGTAGACACACTACACATACACAAATAAAAATGATTTATATGAATACAAAATCATACAGTACGAGGTCAACTTTCAGATCATCCAGTAGGGTCATTATTCTGGGATTGTTTAGTGCATACTGTTGGTAACAGTTTCTTGTTTAAGGAATATCACAGTCCTTCAGCGCATCTTTGAGACCTACAGCCATTCCTCTGTCTTGTTGCAATTACTCTTGCCTTTGTTTAGGGAAAGTCGTCCCACAAAAACATGCCTTTTATAGGCCACCACAAATTAACAGCTGCTCCTGGGAAAGCAGAGAAACCCACTGCAAAAATTATCCCTCACGTGTGCCCTAGCACATCCAGCACTGTGTCTTTTCATAAATAATGTGATTATTTTTGGCTAATTTTATATCCAGATCATTTGGGGCAATTTAGGATTTATTAGCTCTGTCTCCGTACCAACACGGAGTCATCAGTTCACAATTGCGTTCTACATGAATGTAATTCTTTGTTCTTATGTTCTCTGCTTCTGTGTATGTTTGTAATGAGCAGCCAGGGAGCACATGGTGTGTGATCCGCTGTGTGACGCAGGATGTTGGGGTCCTGGCCCAGACCAATGCCTCTCCTGCAAATACTTCAGCCGTGGACGCACCTGTGTAGATTCCTGCAACCTTTATGAGGGGTGAGTTTTATGCACATGCATGTACGCCTACACTCATTCATCACTGCCCAAGGGTTTTCAAGATTGAAAACTCGAAAAATACTTGAAAAAACTTGAAAAATAGAAATCTCTTGTAGAGACCTAGCCCCTGGGCAATGCACTTTTGATGATGAATGAAAATAGTAAGGCGAATAGATTTCCTTTCCATTTTCATAAAGCCTGATTTCATACATGCAACAATGAGAAGGATTCAAGGTTTCATTTGCCTATCATTGAAGTTGTATATTTCTTTTATGCTCAAAAAATAAAACAAACCACTAATCTGTGCTTTGTCTAGGTTGTGAATTTTGTGAAACTGAACAAGAAAGTAAATGTGGCGATGAGAACTGAATGAAAGGCCATGTTGGTTTATTTCACATCAGTCTGAATATTTTCAACTGTTAAAATTCTCTGCTGTAAACAATACTGCTCTTCTTTGATTAGTACCTGCCAGACCTATATCAGTAGAACTCTCCACTGACTTAAAACAACAACAATAATAATGTCAATAAAGGGCAACTACCATGTCCAGACCCTCTTGTACAATTCTGGAAATCTAAAAAATATGTATGAAAAAATATGAAGGCATATGCTTTTGAGCTTTTTTGAAATATCACCACCATCATTCTTTCATACTGCAACTTGCAGGTTCCCAGTGTGGGAAAGATCAAACTGTTTTTTCTATGAAGGAGACAGACAGAACCCTGCAAAAACATTGTATAACTGCTTCAGGAGAGTGAGGGAGCAGTAAAGTGTGTTCCACTCATCAAATCGAGGGGGAAAAATTTAACACAAATCAACTGATTTCAGTCTGGAATTTTCAAGTAACCCTCTGTTGTTGGAAGACCTGCTGCAAAAACTGCTTATCAAAACTTAAATTTCAGATCAAGCACAGCCCAGGGCTCTTTGGTTACAGCCTTCAAACGAAGGAGTATTTTTTTTCCTGTTTACTATGAATGATGTTAAGAGCCGGGGGTGAAAAGAACAATTTAATACATGGTGGTAACTCTCAGTCTAAGACCCCTGCAGAGTGTCAAATTGATAGGGGTCCCTTGACTATAAAGAAAGTATAGCTCGATGCTCTCCACTTCACAATGGAAGGTGATGAAACCCGCTCCCCTGGTGAGTTTCATTAATAACATTTTAGATACTTTTCTTTGCAGAGCTGCTGTAATGATGCTTTTAAATTTTGAGTCCCCACTCAATCATAAAAGGTTTGGTGGCCACATTGGCAAGAAATGCGGAGGACCGGACATGGCACTGTTAGGGCAGGGGGGCTAGGCGTGTCACTGCGTGTCACAGTCACTGCTTGCGCACGGGGCCACGCCCTGCCTACCTGTCCACCTGCACGTCAGCACCACCCACATCATCAGTGTCACCAGCACAACCAAGCAGGACTTCCCTGAATGCAACTAATACTCACAGTGTCTTTCATATGACTCATACTTTAAAAATGTCATATTTCACTTAGTTTTGTGATTACTTGTTCCCTTCTTAAAATTTATGAGTAAATTCAGACTATTCAAAACTATTTTGTAGGTTAAAATAATTGTGAGATCCATTGATTTTTTTTCCTACAGGACATGCAGTATTTATTGCATTGTGCATTTACTTTTCTTTCATGTCAGACCTGGTTTCGTTGACAACTCAGCATGGGTCAGACAGCAGCAAAACGACAAGGAGCTTGAATAGCGTAATATGTTAACTTTCTGTCACATTTTTAAAGCTTGTTTAAATGTTTACAAAGTCAGAACAATCTGGGCGCTGTTGTTCGAAATACCAAACAGGCAGTTTTATTTGCTTGTGTGAGCATACAGGTTTAGCAGAAGAGATTATGTCACAATGCCATTTAAAATGTATGGCCCTTTTTTTTTGCATTCAATCCATGTTAAGATTTATTACTCACTACAAATGTGTTGCTACATCCTTGCCCTGCAACGCACAGAAAATAGAAATAGGAAAACAGAACACAGCAGAACATCATGGAATAGCCAATAAGTCTTAAGTGTCAATGATATCTTCCAACCACACTGCAGCCTTTATTATTTCAACCAGCTCACACCCAGACAAAAGCTTACCTCCCTTGCCTCCTGAAAGGTTTTCTGAAGGCCAGATGAAGCATAATTAATACTAATTTGATTTAGATCCCAATGGGCCTGCGGAAATGAAAGAAAAATCCCATTGCTGAGATGGAACGCACTGTTTTCTTACACTGACCAAAAGAGAAGTACCCAAAAGTCATTCTCCTTGTCCTGTTCTGACAAAGACAAAGTGCCAACTCAGTCACACTGTGGTCAAAATTTAATGACTTTTGGAGGCCACTCTGTTGTTCTGCTATTATAAGGGGATTGGAGAAATTGAATAACAAGGCACTTAATTTAATTGATCTTTGAAAACATTGCACCCCTTGCAGGTATTGCACCTTTCAAATGTGTCGACCCCCAGAGTGATGCTATCAGAATTACAGTGAGCTAATTAGCCGCAGTGCTTGTGGGTGTAAAGGCAGTCTGTGTCTGCCTAATGTTATGGCTACATATTGACCTCTGTTTCCAAAGTAAGAATCAATGGGTTCACAATGGCAGACTGACACAAATCTATCCATTACTGACAATTCTCTATGTCAATCTCCATCCGTCTTTTTTGTTCTGGAAATGGCACCCTGAACTCTGAATTGATGGAGACATCATTGATTCATCAAACTGCTGCTCAGCAGTAATAGAACTTTTAAGAAGAACAATCTGTAAAATAAAATGTGAGACTAACCTTGTTATTGCAGTCATTATTTTGTATTATTTAGGAGCATCTCAACAAATCATTGTCAGTGAAGCTAATAGGTCGTTGCCCTGAATTTTGATACTACTACTTTGATACTATTAATACTAACAAATACAATTTTAATGATTTTAATAAATTTTAAATAATTGACAGAAAAGTCCAATGACTCTATGCCATAATGTACTTCTGTTAAAATTGAGGTTTTATGAAGGGCTGCTGACATTTTTTGTTTCAGCATTTTTAGCAGGGAGAACAACAATTATCAACAAGTGTTTGACAGTTGACCTTCTGTGTTTTGATGGAACAATGAAACATGAGTAAATATCACTTACCTCATTAAATACGACAGACATCTTTTAGGATTTTCGCAGGGGTTGATGTGGTAAACAGGTGTGACTCATCATGTGGGTGCTGGTTTCACACTGCACTTAGGGTTCCATCCACTGACCGAACATGACACATTTGTTTCCGACTCTGTTCCTCACCAATCTCAATCCCTCCCTCCCTCCCTCCCTCCCTCCCTCCCTCCCTCACTTTCCCCCACCTCTCTCAGGGATATTCGAGAGTATGCCAATGGGTCGGTGTGCGTGGAGTGTGATGCCCAGTGTGAGCGGGCTGACGATGACTCTCTGACCTGCCACGGTCCGGTAAGCTTGCGATTATCGACAACAACAGCGAGGCAGACTGAAGCGCCGGTTTCGTTAACTTCCTTCTTCATAGTGAAGAGGGCTGTTGCTTGAGCAGCTTGTTTACATCAAGTGTTATAGCGATACACATGGTGGCATTATTCCATCGCTGAAATATGAGCTGCACTTTTGTTTTTCTTAGAGCTAAATCAAGATTTGTGTTGATTAAGAGAGAGGTTCACTATTTTTCCAAGTTTGTCCTATAACAACAGTCAATAGATCCCCAAAAATTACAACAAAGGATGTTGAAAGTCAGCTGAAAGGGTCACAGCATTGCTTCACTCACGACAAACCAAATCACTTGGAGCTGCAGACATACCCTATGGTCATCTTCGACTATGATTAATTATTGCGCCTCTCAGCTTTGCTATTGATTGTGTCTCATGTTCTGACTCAAAGGCAAAACTGATTGTTTCAGCTCAGATCGGCATTAGTTCGCCTGCTGAATCTGCAAAGTGTTCTGTATTCCGTTCATGGGCTTGTGTGTAACTCTAGTTTTATTTTATGTGAGCCATCAACCACCCATTCGGGGACAGCAATTCTTTTTTTTTTCTTTTTGTCCATTCATTAGCTACACCACTTATCCTTTAGAGGGTTGCAGCCAAACCCAGGCGACATTGGGCGAGTCTTTTGTAGGCATAATTGTTCTTTTTTTTCCCCCCTTAAAAGGCATTTGTGCTCTCAACAAACTTTTGCATTTCATAAGCTCTTAGAGAAGCAATAGAGCTTATTGAAAAATAGTTTGGTAGCAGCTGTACATTAGATGGTGAAAAAAATCCCTGACCTTCATTTCTGTCTCCCTCTTGGGAACACAGCACCCACAGGCACACGAGGCCCCTGATCCTGTGCTTTCTCTTAAAATCTTATCTTGCTGTTTGATAGAGCAGGATGTTTTGCGACACATGCAAGCCAGAGGGGCCGTGTGCTGTCTTTTGTGTCCCATCACACCCTTGTCAGATACTTTAGCCAATGTGGTTTAGAAGTGTGGAACTTTTTATTTAATTTCTGTGTGAGTGAACAAGCGCAAAGACCAAAGATAGCACATCTATAGTTGTTGGCATGAGTGGAGCATGTTTGTTGTTGTTGGAGGAGGAGATTTGTTGGTTTGATTATCTTGGTTGTTTACTTGATACCTCACACCCCTGCAACTTCAAGAAGAAACCTGTCTGTAGCTTAATTTAAGTAATTTGTAAAAAAAAAAAAAAAAAAGAGGGATTAAAAACTTCAAGAAGAACTTTGTAAAGATTTGAATCAGATGTTTTGATGTTTTCAAATAGTTAATTAGAAAACATGCAGAATCATATTTGTCTGCACTTACCCAAAACCATGACCTTTCCTTAAACTAAACTTAATTCGTTGGTTGCCTAACAACTGACCAGACTTTGGTTGCAGACCTTACGTCTGCCTGTGACATTTCTTTTTATCCACCCTAACCACCTTTGGGTGACTCTGCTGTCATTTATAATAATCGATAATCATTTATTCATTCATTTAAAACAAATGTTTCCCTGTAGAACAGAAATTTGATAGGGTTTATTATTTTGGCACCCTGTACCTTCAATTGACAAGCACTTTTTTGATTTTTAATGTAGTATTTCAGCCTGTGAGCATGCGTGTGCCTGTCTTTTGTGGATCAGTGTGTGCATTTTTATGTGTTAGACCTGTCAGGATGTGTGTAGTGGAAATGTCCCAGGTAACCTGTTGGACTGCGTAAATGTCACATGTGCAGCACAGGCACACAAATGCATTACAGCAATCATGTAAGGGCTTAAGTGCCCATAGAAATCACATTACAGCGTACACACAGTGATTTGATAAGTCTAATGCCTTTTGTGGAGAGAAATTGGAGCAATGAATATGACTACAGGTGTTGTTTTGGACAGAATAGTTAATGATGGTATATCTAGAGTAGTTGCTAGTGATTACTGTGATTTTCTGTAAAAGATAAGATTTATTTAAATACCAATCACTCAAACATGTGAATTAAAGTTAGAAATGCAGTTGGTTCGGTTTTTTTCACAATCTCCTATAAATGCCCCGTACACCGTTGAACTTACTCTTTCCATATTGTCAGTCATGCTTATATGTTCGACCTCATCATGTTTGTTTTGATGCCAAAATTTAAATGAAAAAAAATCCTTGTGTGAAGAAAGTAGGAACAGATCTCCTTGCTCCTCTTCCGTTAGCCCTCTGATGAGTTTAAAGACAAATTACAAAGCCATAGTAATTAAAATTTGTAATGTAAAGTCCTATGTTCTTGCTCTCTCTCTAACAATATGCTGCATCAAGGACACGTCACATACCCTGAAAGTATATGTCAATGTACTGTATATGAATCAGAATTTTTTTAATCCCTACTGTTTCTTTTCTACCCTTTTTCCCCCCACACTCCTTTCATCACTCCCCCTCATCAGTAATGCTTTAAAAACTTTTACAGTGTGGTATTTTAAGACTTCAGTTGATACAGGGTATGAGGAGTTGGTCTTTGCATTATAATGAAATATCTCGTAAATCCTTCCTGATGTACCTGGTCATGCTTTGAAAAGCCTTTTATGTGGCTGCCTGTTAAAAGTCACGGCAATAAGCTCTGACACCGCATAGACTAATGGTCAGTCCTTGCGCCTTACTCAGGTGGTTTGTGCATGGAAGGGAAGGGAAAGGCAGAAGACATACTTAGACACAAACGCACACATATCCATCACACATGAACATCAGTGTGGAGTGCCCGAGTAGATCAATTTAAATTTACAGCAGGGTACTTTGGTTGTGACACAGTGCATCCCTGTCATTTAAAAAAAACATTTTTTTGATGCCCCAGTACCCTGCTGGCCCAAACACCGTTTGTTTGTTCTGTCAAGTAATTTAGCTTACTGATGCGAAGGGATTATTGGATACACACAGATATGTGCACACACACGCACACACACACACACACACACAACAAGAGCAATGGCTGGAAAGACGCTCGTAAAAGTGCCCGGCTCAATGCTAAAGCCAGTGAGTGCAGTGAGACTTTCAATTTGCATAATTGCACTGGAGTGAATGTTCATAAGTACACACATGCAGATAAGTTAAAAGAACACATGCCGAGGCTTTAGTATACACGCACTCACACACACACATGCATGCAAGCCTATGACAGACATTACACATTACTAGCATTCAAATGCTCCTCAGCTGGTTATCTGCCCTCAGTGTCATCTTTTTACCTCTGTGTCCTCTTTTTTTTAGTGAAACCAGTGTGTGTGTGTGTGTGTGTGTGTGTTTGTGTGTGTGTGTGTATGTGTACGTGTGTGCGTATGTATGAGGGTTTTTGTGTCATCTCTCTTCGTCATGTACATGGCATGTTAAAGGTCAGTATTTGTCAGTATTTATATCTGGCAATATTTGCATCCGTGCACAATGTCGACATTGGTGTAAGTGTTTATGTCTGTGTGATTTGATAACCATTCACAGTGTACGTACAGTATGCGTGTATTTCTGTTGTTTGTCAATGAGACGTTCTTCAGGCCCGGTGATGATACGAGAGCGCTTCGCCTCTCCTCTTTTCCTCCCCTACCTCCTCCGGCGCCTATATTAGCTCCATAAATCCTGTTGTTATGGTCATTGTGTGTGCTGTGAGCGATGGTTATTATCTGCCCGCTCCGCTCACACTGCTTTATGTGTCTTGTCTGCTCTCTCCCTCCCCTCCCTATTTCTCTCTCTTTTTCCCTCTGTTATTCACACTTTATCTCGCTCGCTCTTACTGACTCTCTCCTCTGCTCTGTTATGCTGCACTCATGTCCACTCTCTCGCAATCACTTTCCCTTATTACTCATGAGTACGTATGTTTTCCCTTTTTGTGTCTCGCTTCTCACCACTTCACGCTATATCTCTTTCGCTCCCTCACAGATGCAAGTGGCACAGTTTAGTTTGTAAAGCTGCTAAGAAAGCTGTACTAGGCAAGTCGATAATGTAGAAATATACCCATCAATCAGTCTACTTTACAAACTGCTGCCACAGCAGATATCTCATCCCCTGAATTTGCAACGCTTCTGATTTGTCCTTTATGCCTGGATTTATGAGGTCAGGTATAACTATGGTATATAGTCTCTACAGGCAGGAAGTTTAGAATCAAAACCTGAGCGTAAAAACTGTCACCTAGACGTCTCTGAATGAAAGACGTCTAGAGGAATCCGGTCTAACCAGTTAAAACCAAAAATGTTGCAACGCGACATTATTTCTGTCCAAACTCCCACTTGTAATGAAGAAAACAGAACTGCTGAGAAATTCAAAGAATTATCATGACTAACATTTTCTGCAAACTAAAAAACAAAAAGCTTGTGGGTTTTTTTTTTAATCCCAATGGTCCTTTATTGTTAGTGCTGTAATTGTGTTGTAATGTAGTTATCAAAGTCACATAGACCAGGCTTAGTCAGAAATGACTCATTCTTATGCTCATCGTCTTCATAATAAATTGTCAGTTAAGTGCCTTGTCAAATGGCTGCTTAATACATTACTGACTTTTAATACAAAAGCCTTGTATGTATTGCTATGTATCTTATTAAGAATTACCATATGGTTTCAGAATGAGTATGCATCTGAAAAACTGTGTTTTCCTTACTTCCTGTAGGGCCCAGAGCACTGTGAGAAATGCCTCCATTTCAAGGATGGCCCAAATTGTGTGGAGAAGTGTCCCGATGGCCTGCAAGGTGCCAACAGCTTCATCTTTAAGTATGCTGAAGCCAACAACGAGTGCCACCCCTGCCATGCTAACTGCACCCAGGGGTAAGTGTACTTATCTGGTCAGAGGTTCAGTGCTCATTACTCCACAAGAGTAAGTATTTGTTGTCATTGTCCAGTGTTGTTGTCATCATTTGGTCATTCTTCATCATAACCAAACATTTCCAATCTAAGATTGTGGAAGAGGATGAAAGCTAATTATGAGGAAAATCAACCTGAAGATTTGATGACGCATATACTGTTTTCACTGGTAACCTTAAAACCTAAAATTCTGGACCAAACCTTAAGAGCTTGGTCACACCAACTTTTAAATCACCAATTCAGCCAATTCAGATTTGCTCCTGCTAGAATTCACACCGTTGTCCATTGACACTAGGAACTTGTGAAACTAAGAGCCAGAGGGTCCAAATGTGTTAGCTGTGTTGCCCAATCCAGTTTAGTAAAACTCTGTTGGAGACAAAGCTGCTCCTAACTCAGGCATGGTTTGAGACAGTCTGGAGACTGTTTCATGAACTGTGTTAACTCATAACTAAGTGACGTAAGCAAATTGTCTGGTTGGCTACTGTGGGTAGGTGGTGCTACTACAATACTCGAGAGCCCATCAGCCTCAGTAGCCAACAAACCATCAACAAAGTCAACAAACCGCAGAGCTTCCAGCTCCACCGATTTCACAGGGACACTTGAATTTGGATTTCGTATACACTAATCACTGCAGAACAGCACATACTCCCAAGAAGTTCCTCTTCACAGTCCATGTCTCGCAAACATAAAATGATGACCCAACATCTTGCAGGATAAGATAAATAAATAAACAGATGAAGCCTGAAATGAAAGAAAAGAGAAAATAACTGAAAGTGAGAGGAGTCAGTGAAGTACCTTGCCACTCTCCATTGCTCTCTAGCCACTGATCGCTCAATGTAATATTCAACAAGGGTTGGTAAGACATCATTTTGTATTTAACTCCACAGGGAGTTTATGTCACTTCCTCGTATGTTATTTCTCCTCTTCTGAGTGACAGCCTGCAGCTCGCTTGAGCATAACAATGTAGTCGTAAATGGAAAACACCAGGCTGACACTTTGTCACGGGTGCAGCTTCATAAACAGGATGCCTCTCAAAAACACAAGCTTAGGGAGGGAGAGGGAAAGCGGGGGAGACAAAGACAGAGAAGGAAACACAGGAAGAAACCAATATTTTTTTTACATCTAAACATTCAAGACACCCACTAAATTTTGGAGCTAGTGTTAAGTCTGTCAGTCATGGAATAGTTTGCCAGTAATGCATACTGCACATGGAAAATTCGAATCATCAGCACAGGAGGATCGGTGCCTCTTCCAGCAGACATCTTTGCTTTTCTTCAGATGATGATGTAGTCCGTCACTCTGAAAGTGAACATCTAGAATGAAGTTGGAGCAAAAGAAGTGCAAACAAGGCTTTAGTTTGGAACTCATTTCAGGTTTTCCCACATGCATTAGAAAAAAACATGGCTTTGTTTGGTGATATTCCTGCCCATGCCTTCAAAGAAAAATATATTACCTTGTAAGCATAAAACTAGAGTTGAACACCAAAAACCATCTTGGCCTCTATGCTCTGCTGGCAAAATAACAAACTACAGGCTTACAAATTGTATTGAATCGGGTTTAATTGAATTTATATTTGAAGTAAGGAGGGCAAGGGATAAAAAGAAAGGAAGAGAGACAGAAGAAAGTAACTTGTGGACACAAAGTTGTTTGCACTGCTTCAAGTTTATGAGTTATTTAAAAAGGTGGAGATATTTTGATAAACCACTTTTCTGTCTCCCTGGGACATTTGATTGTAGCTACTGTTAGCATGTAGAGTTAGGGATATAAACAGCATGCCAAAGTCACTGAACGTACACTGAAACAAATGAGTTCTTTTTGAAAAATCTTTGAAACTACGTCCCTAAATGCTTTGAATTGGCTAATTTATAATATTTTCTTCTTGCACATCCTTAATTAGAAGTGAATGGGGATGTAATTATATTTTAAATTATATAGCTGAAAGCCAAAGATGTATAACACAATTCAAAAGGGCTACATGAAAAATTTGTCAGCATTTTGGACCCGTCAGACTCTGTATTACATCATTGCCCCAGTCTCTTGCATTTGATTTCAAGGACTGGAATGTGTACAGAAAATAAAAGTGAAATTGAAAAAAGCAACCCAGAAAAATATAAAGGTGCAAATGTAACCTTGAGAATATGTGAAGGTATAGTGTAAAACAAACAACAACTATTTTTGTAATGGACCGCTGAGCACAAGTTCCCTATGTCCGTCTTATGCAAATGGATTGACAAAAGGGTACAGCAGTCATTAGGTTTCATGTAAGTCTAACAGAGGTTATATCTATGATAAGATCACAGGATGAATATCTTTTTTGATCTTTTTCAGGTATGTGTCAAAATAAAATGTTGGAGTATTTGTTGTTTAACTTTGTGCTTGTCCTCTATTGTTTACCCAGGTGCATTGGACCAAGACTGCAAGACTGTATTGGCTGGATGGACAGGTACAAAATTCTCCATTCAGTCCCCCCCCCCCACACACACACACACACAAGAATCACAGTAAGCAAAGTCTCTGATTAATGGCTACCTCTGAGGCCCAAAATCCCTGTGAGTGTCCTTAAAGCCTCTCTGTGCATGAACACAGTGTGTGTTTGTGTGTGAATGTGCGTGTATGCACGCACACAAGCAATTTGCCTGGGTCTTGATAAATTGATAGCGCTTTAGCTTTTGTTCTGAGGCTGTGGGGGAGAAAAGGGAACAAAATGCCGCTAACAGTTTACACCAAATGGATTCAAGGTTTCATAAGAGAAACAGCTCGGCATCAGGTGGCCCTGAGAATTGTGGGTGGTGTTTGGGGGATGATTAAAAAAAAGAGAAAAAAGCTGATAAGCAGAGTGAGCAGTCAACACTGCAGAACATACTGGGGGGTCTGGAGAGCCACAACACTGAGCCAACAAAACAACACAGCTATGCAGAAAAAGGCCAGGAGAGTGCACTGCTAAAAGACAATGTGTGACTTTTAACTAAGCCCATGAGGCTGTAAATGGGGAAACACTAAGACTATCTTGCAACATAACAGAAGGCCACATTGGCTGTTTTGGAAAAAGAAGGCATACACTTAGATGCATAGACAAACACTTACAAAGCACTTACTGATCAATATTGCTCTAATAATAGTATTCTGAATCTGTTAATGAGACCAACAGATGCTGAAGGAGGTAACTGTGATTCTAAGAACTGCTTAAAATCAACATTTTTTCCTCCTGAAACAGTCTTTGGGACACTGCCAACAGGATGAAAGGGAGCTGCAGCAGATGGGAAAGTGTAGTTATCAGATGACCTCATCAGGTCTTATGAGATCCCTGATAGCTGTGGCTAGGATACAGCAGTAGATGCCCAACTAACCACTAGGCTTAGCTGCCTGCTCATGGGTGTCACACATCTTAAAAATCACCTTAGCTATTGGATGTATTGACTTCTGAGCACAAACGAAAGGCTTATCAGAAACACATTATTACACTAAGCCTTCAAAGGCCATCGCTCCACCTGGCATTAACCGGCACCTTGTGTAGGGAGTGTATGTGTAGCTGATTAAGCTGGATTAATCGCTTACTGTCACTGATTCATTTCATATTTCGTCAGATAAAACTGACAAGTTAATACTTCATCTAGCATATCCCCATTTGGTGATATTTTTGCATTTATTTCAAAATCATTAGAGCTGCTTATTGTCTCTGCAATTCCTGGTTGGGTCTGTCATTAATGTATTATCATTATTATTATTATTATTAGCTTTTTTATTCTGATGTTGATGGAGAAACATTGTATTTATTTTGATGAAGTGCATTGCTGGCCAATCGGCTTGCTGGGTGATCTTTTAGAACTTAGAAGCCTAAAAGATTTAGAATCTTTTAGAAGCCTTTAGTGCATTATAGTTAAGTTTCATGTGATTGCTCAGGGGACCTGTTAATATCAGCTGTAAAGACCATGTAAGTCTATAGTGGAGCTGGATGCTGAAATTACATTTGGCCATGCATCAAATCCTCTGTGGCCTACTATATATGTGTGTGCTGCTAACTGCAGTATATGTCTCTAAACATTGTCTGGTGGACAATCCAAGTAATGGTGACACAATAACTTGATTGCCTGAAACAAATCTTAAGATACCTTATATCCATAAATATATGCAATATATCTGCAAGGTAATACTGGCCCATATATTCATCTAGTGGATTTATTGATCTCACCAGCTCCTACCATTCCATATTAAAAGTCCCCAAACTAGTGATTTTCTCCTTGTGCAGCCAAGGCGAGAGATGTGGGGGAGATGCAGAGTTCTTCACTTCCCATGAAGCTGGCTGATGATGATAAGACTTTATGGGCTGTATCCTAGCAGTCTGTATACTGCAGTCCTGAATAACAGCCTTTTTCACTGATTTAGGGCAGAGCCTGAGTGTGCGTTGACCAAATTAAGTCCCTTCATTACGGGAAAAAACGGGGGTGGGGGGGGGTGGGGGGTGTAACTCTTTCTGCTCATGTCTGCACAGGCTCTGTGGAAGGTTTGTGGAGCATATCAGGAAAATTACTGAGAGGCTTGATTTCAAATGACAGTGTCAGTGTGGTGCTGAGAATTCACTTTGATGGTTATTTCCATGTTTTTGATCTCAGCCTTGGTTTTAATGAGAGGGCATGGAAGGATTTTGTTACTCGGTGCAAGACCAGACAAAAACTGAAGGTGAAGAGGTTTATTTAAAGATCACCCACATATACAGTGGAGATGTTTTCTGTTTATTTGGTTGCCACTGTTTTTTGTGCGTGTGCACATGGTAGTGTAAAGAGAATACCGACTTCTATCATTCTGTCCTCATCCTCCCTTCTGTCATCATCTGTCTTCCCTGTGATAATTTGTCATGCTTGCTCTACGTCTGTATCCTCTTCTGTCTTTATCTTGACTCATCTCCCTCCTCCTTTGCCCCCAACCCCCCACACACACTTTCTTGTCTTCAGAACTCCTCTGATCGCAGCAGGGGTGATCGGCGGCCTCTTCATGGTGGTGATCATGGTGCTGAGCGTAGCAGTGTCTTTGCGCCGGAAGAACATAAAGAAGAAGAGAGCCCTTCGTCGCTTCCTGGAAACAGAGGTGAGTAGAGCAATAGATGAAAAACAGATTGAATAAAGGGAGATATTGCTGCCTATAGCAGGGAAAGATAATGTTGGCAGAAGACTAAGACCAAGGACATAGGAGAGCTTACTTTGGTCTAATTGAGTTCAAATTTAAACAGCACTGCTAAGAATTCTTCCTGCAATCCACAAAGTATAGCTTACCTAAACTGAGTGGAACTGAAGGTGGAAAAAAAAGGTTTGTTGTGTAGCAATGCGAGTGTGCAATGTGTGTGTGTGCCCGTGTGAGCACATACAAGAGACACATACTGTACTGAATAACAAAAGTGAGACTAAACGAGAGTGAAAAGAAATGAGACTTCATGTTTCCAGATGGTGACTGCGGAGGTGGAGGCAGTGTCAGAAACTCAGAGGCTCAGGTGTTGACTTTGCCATGGTATATTGGAAAGGACATTTCTGTTGGGAAGAGGTAAGGTGACATGCCATTAAGAGAGAAGAAAGCACTCTTCCTTTGTGTTAAAACAAGAAGAGTACATCATCTAATGCACTTGTGTGCCCCGAGTGCAAGTAAGGTCTTGTTTTCCTGCTTTCTGTCTATTCATAGCACATAAGTATGAGGGAAGTGTATTTGTTGATGGTTCCTATAATGAAGAAATAGCACTGATATGGCTCATTATTACACCCTCATTCCTCTCACATATACTGCTGCTGCTAGTTTCCTACACAGTATCAGACACTGAAGTTACAGAAGCATTCTTGTACCACATTATATAGCTACTAAAGGATGCAAACCTGATTGAGGAAAAAGCCTTGTGTCATTCATAGTGCCATAACATAATATTCTACAGTGTGTGTGTGTATCTAATTGCCAAAACTGGTCCATATTAATTCAACGGCAAGTATATCATAAATTTAAATATAAGAAGATACTTTTTTCACAGAGAGAGAAGTTGAATATTGTTACAATTTCCTTGTCTGGCAATGTACCATATGCTATGTTTTAAAAGTGCCTTTTGAATCATGTAAACAAATAAAACCTGTGTTTACATTCAGTGTTACCCCCAAATGCACTGTGTCTATCCATCAGTTCTAATAAGTGTGATGAATGCATTTGCTTCCTCATTAAACAACGGCAAAGCCAAACTATTGAAAACTAATTTGAATCCAGCATTGTTTACATCCATGTTTACTACCATTCGTCTTCTCCCCTGCTTTTGTTGACACAGTGCAGCATATGTTATTGTGCTACTTCCACCTTTAAGTCATTGGAATAGTGTGAAAACACTGGCAGCAGTGGGTATGGCGCTACTCTGGTGTGCATGGGTGCATGTGCACTTTTGGGCCTGTGCATGGATAAACAATAAAGGGGCCCACTCAAAGGAAAATCATCTCCATTTTACAAAATCTGTCTCAAATGCAGCATCGGTCAAATAGCAAACAAATAGTTTGTGTGGTGACATGTTTTGGTTTAGTTTCAGCACTGCGCCATAGAGTGTGAAGGTGGACAGCTCCAGTGTGCTGCACTGTGGCTGTTACACAGCTGTAACATCTCCAGCACCACTAATGCTGGACAGTTCCCGCACAGTGAAATAGCTACACTATATTGAAGTGTGTACGTGGAAGGATCATTTGTAAAGCAACTGTATTTTCTTGTGTGTAATTCTTTATGTAGTGTGTGGCCTCCGCCCGCCTTGTTTCCAGCCCACATAATCTGATTTGTTATTCCATTTAAATGAAGAATGACTATTGTTTTTAATCAAATGGTAACCCTGAGCCAGAGGGACAGAAGCTGCCGACCACAGCCAGGCTCTCTCTCTCTGCCCTCACTCCCTACACCCTCTAATTTTCTAGTCTTTCCCGAATTCTCCTTATATTGCTCCCTCTCTAATGCGCTTTTGCATCCTCTGCCTAATTCAGCAGCTCACTTCTCTGTCGTTGTCTTGTTGTTGTTGTTGTTGTTTCTGCCACAGCTCGTCTCCCACTCCACATGTTCCTGCCTTCCTCTCCAAATATAATCTGTCTCTCTCACTTGCTATTTCATCTGTTCGTTCCTCCACTTGAGCAGTAATGAGACAACAAACGTGTCAACTCTTTCAGGCTCTGCAATTATCCACTTCCTCCAACCCTCTCTTGCTCTCTCTCTCTCTCTCTCTCAAACACACACACACAAACACGCACACGCCTTTCGTCCACCTATCTCCATTGCTCTCTTCTCACATATTAAATCTCTCACTCATGATATTAAAACAGTAACAGCACTCCAGAGTTTGGATTTGTCTTGTTAGAAAAATGTCATTGAAGAAACACTTCTTTTTAGTCATAGCTTTAAGTAACTCCCTGGTAATTGTTGTTGCCTTATTATTAAAGCTGAGTTTCACAGCATGAGTTCCTGGAAATGAGGTCATGGTTTATTAGAAACAGTCTTTTTTCCCATTGATTCAAGGAAGAGCCTTGTATATAGACTGTTTTAGAAACAGTGTGTGCCAAAGGTATTTTTATTTCTTTATTAATGTATGTTAGGAGGCACTTTCTCCTGGGTTTGGTAATTTTACTTGGACATGTATGTGCACGTCCTCGTATTTTCTTATGATACATTATGGTTTGTTGACAGAATTGATGCCATGCCTGTGTATACAAAATATGTACTGTTTGAAAAAAGAATATATCTCATTGTTGGGAGTTTATGCTATAGGGATTGGGTTACAATACCCTCCAATTAAATGACTTTTGTTTTACTGGATGTGTTTTTTAGCTTGTGGAACCCTTAACTCCAAGTGGAACAGCTCCCAACCAAGCCCAACTTCGCATCCTGAAAGAAACAGAACTCAAAAGGGTCAAGATCCTCGGCTCTGGTGCCTTTGGGACTGTTTACAAGGTAAAACATACACAGACCTAAATAATATTAAATATTTGCATGGGTTTCAGTTGATATTCGGCCAAATAAACTAATGTACTACTTGAGGTCAGGATGTGACATCTGGACAAAAACAGTAGGAAAAGAGAGACAGACTGCAAGACAATTAATGACAGGAAATGAGATGGAAGGCTGGTGGCGGGGATGAAAAGAATAAGTAATAGCAGATACTGAAACCCCTGGGGTTACACTGAAATAAGAGGTAGCTAAGGTCACTACCAGCATGATGATAGTTTGGGGTGGAGTAGAGAAGGACAGGGCTAAAATTATCAAGAGCAGACTCTCTCTCAGTGAAATCATCATTGGTCATTTCGCAGCTCCATCAGTTCACATTATAGCATATTTACGGGTCAGAAGTATGGCAGCATGAGCACAGATGTCCATCTTCAAAGCAATATCTTAGATGTTACTCTGGGGAATTTCCAAGAAATTCTCGGCATGTGGAGAAAAATTGTCCTTTCACAGTCTCATGGGTGAGCCCTTGAATCCATATTCTTGTTGGTGGTCATAAGGTGTCCGGTATATAAATCTACTCCACTGGATTCCTCCCAGAGTTGAGAAATAGTGGTGTGATGCTCATATTCTCCCAAGTGTTCAGCTGAGAAACCTTGCTTCAGCAGCTTCACTGCATGATCTTTATTATCTATATTATTTCAGGGTCATGGCTAATGCTGTTTTGCATTCAGATTAACTTGTAAATGGAGTGTTCGCTGTGCAGCTTAGCTCTCTTATCTCCAAAATACTAAAATATCACTTTCATGTGGCACGAGGTGCCACATTTACAGGTACTGTAGAGTTTTTGACTGCTAGTGGTTCCACGTTTTGATGAGCAGGTGCCTGTGTTTTTTGTATTTCCTGTCTTACTAGCACACAAGAGGACGCACACATAGACACGCAATCACACATGAAGCATGTCCAATGCAAGCCACACAAGATAAAGAAGATGAGGTCAAGCAAAATGCAGAAGAGAGTCATTTAACAAAAATTATACCTACTGTTTATTTGCCTCAAAAATGGTCCTGAAATGTCTCTTGGTTTCACACAACTCCAGAGCTGTTGGCAACTTCACAGCATATCTTTAACTGGTAATCGGTCCATTTTTACCCTCATTTGTGAGACGCCAGGGCTCTTCCACCCGCAGCTTTTGCTCATTTCTCACCTGGCTGAGTTGAATGACTGTTTTTGATGCCAAATAGAACAATATGCTGATATTGGGAGGTGTTCATCTGCAAGTCACTGTCCTCCAACACAGTCTGGTTAACACCAGACGGCATTTTTGCTTGTGTACACAGTTTAATACTGATATGAACTGGAAAAAGGGGAATTGAATGTTAAAGAGTGAGGAGTTAACAAACCTAATATATTGTTATCAGCAATGAAATAAGTGTACAATATGACACGCTTTGAGTCTAATTAATTTGAGAATAAAGTGGATTTGTTGTGCTAAATAATGATTATGATCACAAGTGCAGGTAGAAAGACAGTCTATCACAAAGATGTATGACAAGGAAATTCCACCTTTGAGAGGTCTTGTGTTGTTTGATTGTCCTGTGAGGGCTGAACAAAGGTGGAGTAATTGTGACACATTTTGAAAAAGTTGAGAAGCACTTGTTTTCTCTCCTCTTTAAAATGCATTGACCACTTTGGCAGCTGCTAAATGACTTTAATCCCACCTGAAATTAGATACTTCAAAATGATGGAAAAGTTTTACCCAAGTCTTAATGTGTTTCAGATCTACAACACCTTGCTTTCAATAAAATGTTGGTGAGTGGGAGTGTTGTGACTTTGTATTCCTCCTCAATACTCACCAGTTGTTTGTTTGTGTTTGTGTTTCTTTAGGGTATTTGGGTTCCAGAGGGTGAGACTGTGAAGATTCCAGTAGCCATTAAAATCCTCAATGAGGCCACTGGACCCAAGGCTAACGTGGAATTCATGGACGTGAGTATCTTGAAAATCTAAGACAAGAAAAAAAATCAATTCCAGTTTTTATTAATTTTCTTTTGGCTGTTTTATAAAAGTTAGCTAGTTTTCAATTTTTACATTTTGTGTTACACCAGGTCAGTCCAGTACACATTATTTTGATATTTTGTGCTGGACTAGTCCAAATATTCAGATACAACATTGTGCCATGTTGGGACTGGATTAAACTGTCACCAGCACAGTGAAATCACTCCTCTGTGATTTTAAAAGAATGCGCAACTTACACATCAGCTCTGTTGGTGAAATGAAGCATTAAGAACAGAGCTTACACCCCATGGACTCCAGAATAGAAATCATCAAGGGCCCCTAGGACCCCTACATACACCGACATACACACACACTGTGCCACAGGCTCCCACCACAGTGCGCGAGGCCCCATTTATAAAACATTCACATCGTGGCTCATTTCAAAAGAAAAAGTGAAAAAATTCAGTTATTACCCTACGATGATGCAATGCAGATGAAATAACCTGCTTCAATACACGTACACATGCAGACACAGACACGCATGGAAAGCGACCCAATTGCATTCATGTTTTGCACTTAGTTTGACAGTCTAAGAGGAAGAGTTTTGGTTGCATTTCTATTTTTATCAGGACGCATGTGATTTCTTATGTACATAAATGTTTTTTGTTCTATGTGATTTTGGGACCCGATGTTGGGGCCTGACTGGCAATAAGATGTAATACAGTTGTGAGGAAAAGAGGAAAATTCACCAATTGAAGGTTTACCTTGGTGGAGAGGAGAAGACATCTCCATGTAAACCCATTTTTTTATTTTAGAAGCAACTGTAACTGACTTTTAAATAAAATGCATGAACACTCAGCTAGTCCAAAAGGAAACAGCAGTAAGAGACAGGGACTGTGATTGGCTGAGTAAGAGAACAGATAGATTAAAAGTAAAACCAACTAGGTATAAATACAGAGCTAATTTGTTGATATTTGCTTGGTTCATTTTGTTGAGTTCCACTGACGGCTGAGTAAATGGGGGCTCAGCTCCTGCACCAGGGAACATCACTGGTAGTTACAGAGTGGAAATGATAGTGCCATTCATTTACTTTGCCCCACTGTATTTTCCCAGCTAGTGTGGGAATTCAGACTGGTTACCTTCAGGCCACACTCACATGCCAGTGACTGTTTGAAGAATGTCACTGAGGATTGATTGTCTTTCCGTTTCTGTGTGTGTGTGTGTGTGTGTGTATGTGTGTTTTTCCCACTCTTTACCTGTGGTGCACCCAGAAGAGAACAAGTCTCCTTTTAAAAAGCAATGAAAATGAAATGCCAATGCAGTCTCCCTTTGCCATTGCCTTGTGAGAAGACAGGGTGTCGATACCCTGCAAGATTGTCATGCATGCACAGTACATGTATGCACGTTTCTGTGTGTATGCAATCATAATAGCGGCTTCTGGCAGATGAGGCAGGCTATGTATGTTACTCTTTTTGAAATCCAAACTCCTGCTGAAGGTTTGTTTTCACTGAAGCGGGATAAGCCCTTGTGGTTTGGCCTTGGAAATTGCATTCAGTGATGCTGTTTCCCTCGTGTATGATGAAGACAATTTTTTTTATTCTTTTGCTCAGTTATTATTCACTGTGAGTATCAAACACAGTACAACCAACCAAAAACTAAAGTCTAACAATACAAATCATGCATTCAACACATTTACAAATTATTATTATAAACCTATTTATATTCAAAGTGCTTCACCAAAAAAAAGATCATCAATTTAACTACAATATTCTCCAGTTCCTTCAGTAAACGATTCATCCCCTACACATTTTGTGTCATTTACGTAGACAAATTTGAAAGTTGTTTTTAATAATCTCAAATCAAGTCAGTGGTAATTATTTTGTTTTGAATATAGATTGGTCTGAAGTAAACAACGGTATACCTTCTTAATACATTTAATGTGATTAATGTGAAAAATTAAATACATCTTTCGCAGTTTATTTTTTTAAAAACAAATTACACATTTTTCAATTCTGCAATTTACATTTATTTCTGTAAATCTGAAGACTTCTAAACACTTCCACTTTGTTACAGGGGAAATCACTGAGGGGTTTTTATAATGTGAGAGCAGATCTTTTCAGCCAAGTTTCCACACTAGGCTATGTGAATAGATTCTTAATCAACATGCACACATGTACACACACACACACACAGTCTTCTCTCTTTCCTACAGTATGTATTGCATAGTGTCATATATCAGCACACCAACAGCAGACACATTCCCCTTACTTAATGCACTTACTGTATAATCTTGACATATAATTCAACACTACATTCGTTTTTCAATTAGTATACCGATAAGGATTCATACAAATCAACTCAACCGAGATTAATTTAATCTTAACTACACCTAAAAAGCTGAGTGCTATGTAGAGTAGTCGAGAGTTAAGACACCTCAGAATAGCACATCACAGTGACAGATGAACACTGGTTTCATCCACCTTCATTTGAAAGGGATCCTGCCCGTGCAGTCAGACAGCAGTCTGTGGCCTGATTTACCAGCATCCGTACTGTATCTACTGTCCTCACCAGATGAGCAGGGATCCCATTATGCAAAGTTTAGACTGGTTGTATCTCTCTGTCAGTGTTCAGTGGAGCGCTATGCACTGTATTTCTGTCTCTCCCCACAAACCGACACATCTACCTCTTTCTATGTTATGTACTTTTGGTGCACAGCTATCCATCTCATGATAAATTGTCACATTAACCCATTATCCTTGCAGTAACAATGCTTTGTGTGTGTGTGTGTGTATTCACATGTTGGGTAGTTGCCTAGTTGCACAAAATAAATGTAGGTTTATTTCTATCTTTGGAAGCATATCTTTAGCATTTGAATAATAAATTGTGTATTTTGGAGTTCATAATGCTGCCATCTTATATACAATATTGCAAATATTTGCTCGACTTGTAGAGGTCCCCCTATGTATAGCCAAGGTGTTGACATTACAAGCGAGTTCAAAGCTTTATAAATAATGTACATATATGTTCTACTCAGAAGCATGTATATTGCAGACTACAGTACATTAATATACTGGAAAGGAATATAGTATAAACAGTATATATTGTAATAAAGGACATAGACACGTAATTTCCAACAATCTCACCTTGATGTATTTGAGACATGTTTAGTTTACTACAGAGAATACTGACAGCCATATGCAGCAGTGAGTTACTTTGATGTTGAGGTTTTGAGTTGAAAAAAAACCCTACTGTTTCTGACTTAGTGGAACCTTGCCTCTTGCTTCAAGAGAAACTTCAGCCTTAAACAGAATAACGGGTCCTATGATCTTCGACAATTCAGTCTCCACTTGTAAACATGATGGACACTCTAAGCACTGTGTTCAGTCTTTGAACCTTTTCTCTGGCATTTGTCCTTTCACGCTACATTGAAAAGCTACCTGCTTGGGTACAATAAAAGAAGTTATGAGTATACTACTTAACTGCACACAGTGTACTGACAAAGTCGTCAAAAAGAACTTCAGTGTGTTGTGAGTTTTCTATGCAGAGAGCTTTGGTTTTGATCAGGTAAGCCAAGTGACAGTGATTTTAAGATAATGTATTTAAATTTTACAATTTCGTCTTGTCTTTTTTTTGTTTGATACTTGGAAAGATCAAGTCTCTTTTAATCTAGATATGCAATAACAAGATATTAAAGGACCATGTACATTTCAACGCAAATTATGATTGCAATTCTCTCTGCAAGCACAAGAAAATAAGTCTCACTGCAGTGCTTCATAGCATTAGAGGAAAATTTCAAGCTCAGTTCTACATTAACACTCAAGATGATAAAAAGTAGCAACGATGTATGTGATGTTTGTGTTTTGCTAAAAGACAGTTGGTTGATGCCTGAGGTAAACAACATTGTTGAATCTGTTTACATACTACTGCAAATGTCACCCCCCCCCCCCCCCACCCCCCCAAACCTTGTCCCCCACATGCCTGAGTGTGTATCCGTCTCATTCAGGAGGCCCTGATCATGGCCAGCATGGAGCACCCCCACCTGGTCCGCCTGCTGGGTGTCTGTCTGAGTCCCACCATCCAGCTGGTCACACAACTGATGCCTCATGGGTGCCTGCTCGACTATGTCCATGAGCACAAGGACAACATTGGGTCCCAGCTGCTGCTCAACTGGTGTGTCCAGATTGCCAAGGTGAGGATGGAAAATGTTGTTTCATTGCTTGTTTCGCAGGCTGTATGCTTGATGTGGTTGATTTATTCATTTGCTAATTGACTTGTCGCTCTGTTTGTCAATCAGTGCGTTGCTTGGTTGTCTGTTTGGAAGACTGGCAGGTTGACACATTAGTAAAGGTTTGGTTTTAGCAGTGGTAGATCCTTTTGTTACCAAACAGCTATCTATGCATCAATGATATATCATGATTTGGTAGGAAACTGCTGGACTCCATGTGTCCTTTTTGTATTGATCCACCTATTGCAATTGCCATGTCCTTATAATGCATCCTTTATTCCCTTTTTTTTTCTCCCATCGGTTTCACTCTTTCCTTGGTTGGTGATTCCATACTACATTTATTTTGCTGTTCTGCAGAGTACTTTAACAGTTTAAAAGTACTTTAAATGTATATTGTTTTGTGTTTTCAGTGAGTACTACACATCCTTTCTTATTAGAAATCTTGTTGTATGGATACCTGTGTTTGCACAGGATTACATAAACACAACTACCAAACAACTTCTTTCTATAACATTTCTCTGCCAGTAGATGCCAAGTGAATTGTTTCTGGACTGAAAAAAAGATGTCTTTAGTAGATGGCTGATAGCCAGAGACAAAGACTGGAGGTTTTGTAAAGTGTCTGTGAGTGTGTGCAGGTGTGTGTGGAGGATTCAACAGCAGACAGTGGTGCCTCTTGCCAAACTCTGGAGAACTGAAGTAAATAATTCAGAACCTGTGTGTGGAGGGAACTCAGTGTTACAGGATCACGGATGTGGGAGTGCATTTTAATTAGTTTTGATCCAGTTGTCAATATTAATAGGTGACTGATACAACTGGTAATGGTTTCTCTTTCTCTGTCTCAGTCTGTCAATATATCTGTACGTGTGCATAAAAAAAGGACACACAATTCTCCACATTCTCCAACAAACCTAAGAACGCCTTTTAGAAGCCTCACAAACAAGTTTTTATTGCATAGCTTGTAGGATATATGTATACCCTGATATATCACGTAAGTCTGAGTCCAAACATGTTGCATTTGATAGATGGCTGATAAAAGACACAGAGTGTGGGTAATGGGTTGAAAAGCCAAGAAAAGCAGCATGATAATGACTCGCTGCAGTCCCAGACTTAATATCTATCACAAATATTTGTGTTGCCATTTTTGGCCAAAATCAGAGGCAGGCAGTAGTCCAGGACTTCCTTGAGAAAATATTAAACCATCTCTTAAACTTTGGGACACAGTTACGATCTTGCCATATATTTTTTTTCATATATACCAAAGGCGAGCACATTAATTCTTGTCATGCTGACAAACTTCCCATGCTGGCTAACATAAATAATGACATATTATGGAATTAATCACACAAATTACTTTGGGTGAAAAGGATGGAGATCGGTTATATGCACATGAATAAACAGTGTATATGCCTGCTGTGAACAGTTGTCAACATGGAGAGATATATAATTTATAAAGGGTAGATATGATGATATATTATTCACCACTGTTACTGTGTGTCTCAAGTATGTATTGTTTAGGGTTCCCAATAATTGGCTACAGGGCATGTGGACACAAATAGCCTTTAGGAGCTGTGATCAGTGAGGTGAATTTTTGCTCACACAAACACAAAGTGTCCCACGCAATGCACTTATCTGAATACTGCCATCCAGGTGAATTGGGACGCTTAGCCAAACACAATCAACATTCCCACATGTGGTGACCATAATGACTTATTCCTCAGTCCTGACATGTCTTTCCTGTGAATGATTGCATTATCATCTATCATGGATGTTCTGTATACATCCGTTCGTGCAGGGTCTTGCAGGGCTGTCAAGACTCTTTGCAAGTGACCGGGCTCCACTCTCTGAGGCAACATCTCTGTGGCCTTCCCTCTCTGTTATGGCTGCCATCACAGCCATATATTATTAATGTACAGATCTGCACTGAGAGTCATACTAATGAGGAGATTCATCAGAGCTACTATGCATGCAGGTCTGTGGTGTCACAGAGTGTTTTTTTTCTTATCCTGTTTTATCTTTCCATACCCCCTTACTATAACCTACTCTGTCACTTTTTCCTCATTATGTCTGCTTGCTTTTTAAATCTCCCACTTGCTCACTGACTCTTTGGTCCTCTCCTTCATGTACATACAGTAATGTTGCATATTTTGATTTGGAACTGCTACTGCAATACTCCAAATGTTATATCAAATACAATATCATTATATGGTGGTAAGAAAGGAAAGGGGCAATGCACTGATTTGTTAATGTAGACAACTTCAGACTCAAGGAGACATGATATACTGTTTTGTGTTTATTCAATGAAATATTTCCATATTTTCACAATGATTTCTCACGTAGTCCAGGAGTGAAATCCACCTCCAGGCATGGTGATATGTTGGTGGTTTTCAGTCATTCAAATACATAGAGTAGTAAAAGTCAGAGTCTTTTTAATCAAAAGTTAAAAATGCTTTGCGTGAAAACTCAACAGTTATAGTCTGCACCCAAGTTGGACTGTTGTTCAAGGCACTGTAGTGACAGCAGTTCTAGACCAGGACAATTTGGAAGTGGTGACATGAATCCTTTTGAAATGGCAGAAGAGACCCCAAAAGACATTTTTTATCTGATTTAAAAAGAAGGGAAACTGATATAAGCTGCAGTCGTACTGGTCGTACATAACAGTGATGGCTGCCATTGTGATTTTATTTCCCTGTTAAAATATTTAGCTTGAACTCGGTGTCCCTCCTCCTGTGAGACTTGTTTCAGAATGATGCATAATAACCGCATCAATACAACACTATAGTTTAAACAAGTTGGTGGGAGTAACTCATCCAAGCAAGCTTTACAGGGAAATTGCTTATTGAATACACTGGCAAATTTTTCCTCCTCCCTTCTTCTGTATTACTGTGTGTGTGTGTGTGTGTGTGTGTGGTTGTCAAAGGGCCTCACATTGTGCATCACAGGGTCATTTCTCTGTGTAAACCAGACTAGGCAAACATGCCTCCCTCCAACTCATTACATACATCCCCAGGGTTCCAATGAAAACAGTTCACTCCTTTTCCCACTCTGCTGTGTGTACCCTCCTCTCCTGTCTCTGCTTGTATTTATTTCAGTATATGATTCTTTTGTTTCTCCCTGTCTCATGTAAGAGGAAAATACTACAGGCTCCTGTACGAGCTTGTGGTTTGCTCTGTATCTTTTGTTGGTAAGTATTTGCAAAAGAAGAGAGGCAGTATTGCGTCACCCCTGTGATAAGTTAGCCACTGACAGACTGTCTATCTTTCCCTGTTTCCACTTTGTAAACCCCTAACTCTCGCAGTTGTACATCTTAATGCTGACCAGAAGTTTGACAGAGAAGTCTACTGTTGTCAGGCAGGCCGTCTTACTTTATTCATTGATTCTTGTTTGGAAACTTTAAAGCAGCGTATTTAGAATGCCTGCTGTCTAAATGGGACATGGCTTGATTTTTGCTGACTGGTAATGGCAAGAGTAAAATATTCAACACGCCAAAGATTTCCAGAATCACATTTCTGCTGGGACAGATTTTTCAAGGATGCCAGCTCGCTCAGGGCAATGAAAGCCTGCCCTTGAATCCATGTGATTATCTAAATAAATTTAAATGGCTGCAAGGTTTTGTTTTGTTTTTAAACGGTAATGGATTTGGACCCTTTTTTCCTGCTGCAAGAACAAGGAATGCTAATATGTACTATTTATCTATTTATTTAAAAATAACACAACAGCCAATTTTTTCAATTTTTTACTGTACCAGTTAGTATTAGGAATAATGTGTAAAGAAGGAAACAAGATAAAACCATCATGTTTCATTGATTATTATTCCATATCAACAGGACTCGATCTCATAGAGACCTCTTTCTGTTTTGATACAGACCACCTGCGTTGGTGTGACCAGCAACTTACCCGTATTCACCAGACTCTCGAAATGCATTTGATTCTAGCAGCAATGGCAGATTGTATGCCTGCTCTAAGTCTGGGAGTTAACGTACAGAGCAAGCAGCAGATCACAGGCATCAAAGCTTTGATACAACCAGCCCTTAGAAATGTCAACAAGTGTCTACCTACCTCCCTTCCCCTGTCTCTCGTTCCTAGCCCTCTCCCTCTTTTTCACTTCCAAACTAATTATTTTTGAAGCTTTTTTTCTTTGGTGGTCTTTCATGACTGCATAAATAAGTGTATGATTCAATGCTCATGGCCAGAATACCTCTCTTCCCCTGGGTAAATATCAGCCTGAAAGGCCTGTTTGATTTGAAGGAGCAGCTTTATGCATGTTTTCATCAGTTTCCCTCAAAGTGAAGGCCTGGTTATGCAGGACTCGTGTTTTTTGTTGTTGTTTTTCATGTCAGTGATGTTAAATAACACTGTACGTTATCACCAGTAGTATGCTGTTGAGGTTGGAGGGAAATCCATGTTAAAAAAAATCATCCACACTTGATACAGTAAATTGGATCAAACTGCCTTCATATGTTGGTTTGTGGATATTAGTGTTACCGCTACTGAAACTGTAATGTAATTTATTCAATCATCTGATAAAATAGCATTATTTCTGTTATAGCTGTACTTGGTGGGAAGTGGTCTTTGATATTAAACATTACCCAGCTTAAATGATCCTTTTGAGAAAGGGTGGACTTTGGACTACAGGATGCACAAAGTCAACCCTCAGACAGTAGCTAACACATGCATGCATCAAATGCATGTCATTATGTCACTATGCACAATCGATGTGATCATCTCTTGCATGCTGATGAAGACATATATTTTATAATTGTTTGTATTAGATTTATTAGACTTACTTTGCAGTTTTGTTTCGAAAACAAATAACGCAGCTTCCAACGGCAGTTTTTTCAAAGTAATACCCTTGAATAATATGCCTGATGCATTAAAGATTGAAGAACACAGACTTAACTAAAATCACCAAAACACATGCCACAAAGACTTTTTCTTACAAGCAAAGACGCCACCTGTTAATTAGCAGTTCTTCAAGTAGGACTCACCAGTGAAATTGCTGCCTGAAGCAGCTGGTTGTTTGGTTGCATACTTTTGGCTCTCAGTGGTACATGGTTGGCCTCTCTCATTTAAAATTGTATTATCATTGTGATTTGTGACCATGGCACCTGCCAGAAAATGCTGGGTTGCTAACCTTTGGTTGGGAGAGAGCCATTCCTCCATGTAAAGGGAGGCGACACCTCCCTCTGGCAACAATTTTGGAACATCCAAGGACATGTTGGAGGGATTACAGGGAATGCCCCTGGGATTTCCCAGGAAGAGCTTGAGGACTTGGCTAGAAAAACGGGAGAGGTACATCTGGGGTACCTTGCTCAGTCTGCTGCCTCCACGACACAGAGCAGATAAGCAGTGGAAAATGAATAAATGTATGGATCTGTGGCTGCAATAGTGGCAGATTTTTTTATCCAAAAAATTGTCAGTTAAAAAAAAAAGTGTTTGAAAAATCTGCCTTTATAGTGAAATGTGGTCACCTGGCATGGCAAGGCAGCAGACAGATAAATAGTCTCCGGGAAGGACAGAAGGATATACAAAGACTACCAGGCCTCTACTGACTGATGGTTGCCATGTTGTCAGTCAAAAGCACACACAAAAAGTCGGAGAGGAACACATTCTTTCTCTCTCTCATGCACTCACTCACACATGCACACACCTACAGCAGTGATGCAGATTTAACCACGTCTGGCTGAGTGGAGATGGATGTGGCCAGGTTAGGGTGGTGGGGGAAATGGATGACTGCAGGCAGCCCACACAATGGATGAGACTGGCAGCTTGGGGAGACAGGTCGACACTAACGAGTGACTGCCAAACACACACACACTTACACAGGTAAATGAAGGCTTGTAGGTATCCACAGTGGCACACGCAAATATTAACAAAGTGAACATCTTATAATTCAATTGGCTGCATTTACGCACACACACTTGCATGTGTATTGTGATGCTCTCAAACAAACAGAAACAAAGACAGTTTGGTGTAAAATGTCTGTTTTTCGTTTTTCTTTTCTTTTTTTCTTTTCCATTTCTCACGCCATGTCAGAGTCAAACTACAAATTGTTCTCATTACTTTTAACCTTTTCTTAAAAACAAACACACATAAGCTGTGTAGGAGATACGTATCTTTATTTCAAACCTTTGCCCTATATTCCCTTCCCTCACTACTCATTACAGAACAGGTTCACCCTCTGATTTTATATTTATTTCCCTGAGGAAATATATATACCAACACTCATGTCTCTGCAAACAGAGATCTGGTCTTCTTTCTGTGTGTGTACACGCATGCGCATAAACATGTGTTGGAGAGGTGTATGTGCATGCATGTGATTACGGTGCTCATCCTGTGACTGCAGAGGTGCATGTGTACATATGGCTGTGGCTAATCACCCTTTCATAAAGTAATCAAATTTTTGTTTTTTTGTTTTATTTTGTTTTAAGCATCATCATCATCATCAGAATCTGTTTCATTAACCAAGTATGCAAGCATAGAGATGTGTCTTTACATTTGTTCCACAAATGCAACACTGAATTATAATAATAAAGTCAAAGTACAATAATAATAAATAAAAACATAAAGCAAGAATAAATACATTTTTTAGACATATATGAAATGAAATATAGAATATGCCATGATAAAAAGAAATGAGATGTCTATACAGTATGAAAGTGATGAGTGAATAAATTAGATGACGTATGCAACCACTAAAAGTGGACACGGAATGTGATGTACATTTTAGTCCAGTTTGTTAACAGTGCAGTTCATCCATGTCATAGGACTGTTTCTGGAATGGATCTCAGCCTTTTGCCTGAGGGTAGAAGTTCAAAGAGTCCGTGTCCAGGGTGGGCTGGGTCAGAGATGATCTTGCCTGCATGCTGCTTGGCTGCTCCATGGGGGGCAGTTTGCAGGGCCATGATCTCGCCTGAGCGAATGATCCTCTGCAGCCTCTCGAATGTCCTGTTTGTTTGCTGCACAGACAGCAACGGATGAAATGAGGATGGACTCAAGGATCTCACTGTTGAACACAC
Organism: Psettodes erumei; assembly: GCA_016785225.1. Taxonomy (NCBI): domain Eukaryota; kingdom Metazoa; phylum Chordata; class Actinopteri; order Pleuronectiformes; family Psettodidae; genus Psettodes; species Psettodes erumei. Next base: position 2,701,504 of record JAFBJZ010000861.1, read on the forward strand.
TGCCTGTGTGTTGCCTGCGAGAAAGAACATCCTCTGTTGGACTTTCCTGCTCATGGAGCTTATGTTGATATCCCTATGATGACTGTGTGTGTGTGTACTGTCAGTCTTTTTGTATCATTATGTAGCCTAGAGGCAGGAAGGCAAGGCAGTGGGCTTTGGCAACAACACAATTGAACTTACATTTGAAAAAGCCTGAGATCTAGCCAAGAGACTGCAGAGGTGTAGAAAAAAGGTTTGTGCAATGTAAAACCAATTAACTACTTTGCAATGTTGTAATTGTTATTGATTATTCTGGGTGTCCTTGTAATGGTGAGGTTAAAAACAAGGATGCATTTAAGTATGGCACCAAGACCTTTTCAACTACTGGTGAGCTTTTCTGTTGGCTTTTTCTTTTTTCTGCCATGGGCAGCTATAGCAGGCCATAGGAGCCTATTCAGTCTTTCAGTTCACTGACATAGAAATTCAGATAGATGTCTGGGGTCAATGCAGTAATGCAATACACTTGCTGAAATGCTGCCATAAATTTCATCTCGCATCCTGGATGCTAGGTATAATTTTTTTTTTCAGTCGATACAAATCTTACTAATAGAGATTGGCAGAGGTAAACATTTAGCTGTTCCAAGTGTGGCCGCAAAAAGCCAGACACAAGTTAAGGAATATTTCCTCTCTTCATGCAAACAGTGACAGTGAAACAGTTTGTAGGTAGAATGAATATATCTGATGAGCCCATTTTCAGTACTTTCGCCACATTTTGCCTATTGATGATGTTTTCCCTGTTCTGTTAAAAGCATGTCCAGTGAATATAGTTTACTCAATTTCACCCAATTAAATTGATCGCATTTTGAGCTCACTTCCTACCATATAAAGATGACCCAGCCTTCACTCTGTGCACCATCCCTGTTCGTTTGTTGTTTTGTTGACAGATTTATAACATGCTAAAGTATTTCGGATGACATGTGAATGAATATTGTGACAACAATGTCAGCATGATTAAGATTGCTCCAGTTGACAAGATTCACTTAAAAGTACCAAGATTACTCAGTCCTGTGAGTACCTGTGTTCAGTCTTTGGCCTGCAGAATGGCTGCCTGTAGCCGCATTGTTATGTTTGCTATACTGTGTTCTCACCTATGTGCTTTAGAAGTACATTTATGTTAATGTTCAATATGTTTGGTTTGTATGTTGTTATTGTTAGAGTCCAGCCAGTTACATGGAAAAAGGCCTGAATACGTGGACATAGTCGGAAATGTGGGTGGCTCATGTGAATGCATTCAAGCACGCTTTTATACCATATGAATATGAATGTATTGTATACGTGCATGAGTACGGAGGTAGTTTACAGTCATCAAAGTTTTGGTGTGTGTGTGTGTGTGTGTGTACAGGGTGGCACTAATGCTGGTGGATAGCTTGTCATCTCTCAGCCATGTAGGCGGAAGGCCAATGCCGCAACAGCTTGGATCCACTTCACTTTCAATTAGTCGCCTGCCATTGTCGATGCCTCCTCACCAGCCTCCTGGAACTGACTCAGAACCTGTGTGTCTGCCTGTGTGTGTGTGTGTGTGTGTGTGTGTGTGTGTGTGTGTGCGTGTGTGTGTGTGTGTGTGTGTGTGTGTGTGTGTGTGTGTGTGTGTCTGTGCACACCTGCCTGTTTGTGTAACAATTGCAAAGAGAGTGATTGTTTGTCAAGTGGATGTTAAATGAAATATTGTATTGTAAACAAATGTGTGTGTGTGTGTGTGTGTGTGTTTGTGCATCCATGGCTAGTTGATGAATGAACTTGTGTGTTTGTGGATCTGAGTGTGTGTGAGACGATGCCCAGTTAACATGTCCACCCCTTTGCTAGAGACAGGTGCCAACCCTCTAGGTTGCCAGGCACCTGCCAGACCATTGAATGAAGGACTTGAGAGAGATTGGTCCATTGTCAGGGTTGGGGCTTGGACCACACGCAACAATCTGACCTGAAAAGTGTACTACTCTCTGTATACATATACATATAAATCCTTTTGAAGGTTCTTTTCAAGTCTAAATAGCACTAATTGTATTAATAGAATTGTTCTCCACTTTAAAACCTCCACACTTACAGAAGACACATTAAGTTTCCTCTGAAATGGTCAACGGCGATGTTAGTGTGTGTTGACCTGGTGGTGGTAAACTTATGGTTAATTAGAAATTTTTAAATCTTGCTTCCATCATTCAGGGTGTGATGTTGTACCGAATGGCAACAAGTTCTAAGAAAGACCAAGATTGAGTTATAGACATGAGGCCCAAACATCTCGTGGTTTCTCAGACTCACTGAGAAAGCCAGGTTTATTTAGTCTAAGCAACACTTTGGGAGGCAATGGTGTCGAATAACTGACTGTAAAGTGCCTGATCATTGATGAGGATTTACTGATGTTGGGAACGGCTGTCAATAGACCAATCACAACCCACATTCCTTGCACATCAAAGACAACAGACTCCCTCTGTAGAGTACATTATGCAATACGATTTTCCACCATGGCTCTGCAAATGTGGGCAAATTAATGAGGCATTAATTAATTTTTAAATCATTAATGCTTTGAACTATTCCACAGTTATAGTTAAAGTTTTATGTGAAGACACGAACATTGTAAATACAATATATGGTAATTGCTTCATTAATTAGCCTGACCTCATTTGTGTAAAAGTTTGTTTATGTCACATGGTTGTGGCAGGACATTAGGCATTTTATTACCTCTTGTTTTTGTTGTTGAAAAACTCTTGAACCTTTGACCATCACTCGATATATTTCTTATCTGCTATGACCTATTTCTGACCCTACACATATCAGCTATGGCTAGATATACTGTGTTTAAAGCAACCTTCCCGAACTATCCCTTCAGTTCCAGGAAACCTGTTGGTCCAAGATAACTGTGAAGAAAAAAACGAATCAGAGTCAAGTACAACCAACATGCCGTTAAACCTTTTAATGATGTCAACCTCTCCATATTCCAGTTCACTGCAATTAGCAATAAAAATTTTGAACGGGTGTGGACTTATGATGTAGCCGTTTGAGCACGGGTCAAATTATATTGTCATGCATTCAGTCCAGCACCATCTGTTATTTTCAGTGGTCTCTGACTCATGCAGAGGGCAGTGTAATGTACTCTGTCTCTATTTCTTAATTTTTTTCATCTCTCCAAGCAATTCAAGTTAGTGAGTCAGACATAAGAAACAAAGTTTATTATATTTCTTATAAAGTTTGTATTATACTTCTAAACAACTACAGTGGAAGCTCTGAAAAACAACACCTTCCACCTAATATATAAACTACTGGTCAAAAGTTTGAGAGCACCCTCATTTTTCCTGCTGTTATTTAAATTTATGTAATTCAGTGTCTCAGCATTTCTGAAATTAAAACATAGAACAAATAAACAATTTTAGATTTTAAAGGAATCTTTGAACCTTTTGAACTAATTTTCATCTTAATTTTTGTCTCATTCAGCAGCGAAACACTCTCGTGGGGCTCTATCTAGAATGGAGATGAAACATTGTCTCCAAAGTTTGTCCCAGCACTACAGAATTTCCCACAAATGTGCAGGTTGTCTTCTGTCCAGTTCATCCCAAAGCAGCTCCATGGGGTTTAAGTCTGAAGACTGTGCTGGTCTTCAATCATGCCACTGTCTAGTCATTATCTTGGTGAGGGATGAACCCCTGACCAGCCAGGCTGTCTTCCCTCGTTACTTTTTCTCACCCTCTGAGTCGTTCTGTAATATACACTAGTAGTTCCTGCAGAACAGTGTTGTCCTAATAATGGATGAGAGAGTATACTGACACAGTTTGTTCCAACACTGCCTTTATACAGACAGAGGGCTTGTAAGGAGAGCTGGGGCACCTGTAGGAAGTGTTTGTATTAAATTTAAGGGCTTCAGTTCAACAATTTCTTAATTTTTCATTTTGTTTTTTACCTCGGGCAGTCAACATTTAAGGCTGTTCGCTGAACTTCAAATGGGGGTGTTCTAAAACTTTTGCAAACATTTTATACCTACTCTGTGTAGTTTTGTGAGGTTTTTTCACATTGGGTGGTAACTTACATTACCTAAACATTCATTAACATATGTCACAACATAAATATGTGTGAGCTTTTTCATTCTTATCCTTATTTTGAATGGAGTTCTCTATGGATGAGCGATGTCTTTTACAAGTGCAGAGACACGGTATTGGACATTGATGCATTCCTGCCACTTCATAATGATAAGTCACTGTCATTAGTTGTTAAGGTGTATACAGTTGTTTAATTTACATTAAAATGGCTAAATGATTACTGTAGCAGCAAGATGAAGAACATAACCTACTCACTGACTTTGTCTCTTATGCTAATAAGGGTCTGCTTATCTCAGTGGAACTATGTAAGCATACAAATGTGTTTTTAATTCATTTTGAATAGTTTAATATTATAAAATCAAACTGTTTACATTTTCACTTTCTTTGTCCTTACTCAGTTCTGCACTGCTGTGCCTGAGGACCCCACTTTTGCAGTCTCATATCCAAACACATCTGGAAAGCCAAAAAAGCATATTTTGAAAGCTAACAGCTCTTTTCAAATTCTCCCAAGATGCCCTAAGGAATTGTTCCCGCTCAAGGTTGTTCTGGGGTGTCATCGGTATCATCTGAATGATGAAGCAAATGAAACAAAACTATAGAAAGCCTGTCCCACTCATTTGTCCTGATCAGGGTGCAGGGTTTGGCATTGTTGAAACTGTTATCATGGCCAAGACAGGATCCTCCAGTTACAATATGGCTTTTGTTAAAACTCGTCGACGGGATGCAGGCACGTCTCACATGCCCTTCAGACAAACGGGGACCGGCTGGAAAGGCCACACACGTGCTCCCACATACATACACAGCTACATCCCAAAGCTCAGAAGAGAAACATTTAAAATAAAGAGAGTGGCATCTAGTCCTCAGTTTCTTCAAGGCTTATCTCACAATCATCTACAGCCCCACACACACAATGAAAAGTACCTTTGTACACATAGACATGAGTGCAGACTTGCAAGGAGCTTCAAATGCAGACCATCATATACATACATATATACATGAGTGCATAGTCACATACATATTGGATTGAGGTGAATTAATTTATGTTATTTACTAAAGGGGACAAAGCAAACTCAGAGTAAACACTGTCTGGGAGGAAGAGAATGGTGGTGGGGAGGAAATAGAGTTAAGAACTTGAGGAATGGACAAAACAACACTGTTTTTATTCATTTAACCCTCCTTCCATTATGCAAGCCTGGTATGACCAAGAGCAAAAACAAAAGACAAAAACAACAAGAAAATGTTATATCTCCTTATTCTTACTACTAATATGTTTTCACTTACATCAAGTGGGCAATCTCTGCCTCAGCAGGCGCTGTAGGGTGGAGGAAAATTGCAAAGCACTTAGGGAGCTATATAAATGCAGTACATTTGATATTTAGCCATGAAGATTTTCATTTGTTTATATCTCCCCCCATGTTTCCATCTCTGAGACATGAATCTCAGAGATGGAAACATGGGGGGTTGTGTTGTTTAATTTACTGTTTAATTGTTTTAACTCCATTCACCTTCATTACACTGACATGGAGATAGAAAATCTCCAACGGAATATATCAAAACATGCAATATGTTAATCTGTACTCAAGGTGAACTAGCCCTTTAATGAAAATGCTTATATGGAGATGGGATTTCATTACAATCCCAGGAGGAAATTCTAAGTTTAGAGTTAGTGTGTCATGTTAATATGTTGGGTGCTTAACAACAGTGCTAGTACTTGTGTAATATTTGTAAATGTGTTGAAATGACATCAACACACTCTCCGCATCACCCCATTCCAGGGAACTCCTTCTCATTCGCCAAGCTGCCAGCTTTTCAACAGATCAATCATAGATCACAGCTAATGTCTTTCGTTACGGCACCCTGTGATTGCCCTGTTATTATCCCACTAATTATGACTATCATCATTATTATCATTTCTCTGTTATAGTTCATTACTCTAGACCTGAAAGAGATTGGTATAATGATCTAAGTGGCAGTTATTCCATTTATTGATTGGTGGGAAGTTGCGAGCCTTGTTGCGTGCTGTTTTCTGCTCTGACTTAAGCTTTCTGTGCGCTGACAAGGCTCACAGACCACTCCGCCTGTTACCCCAGGTCGGGTCAGTTGAACTGTAAATTGGCAAACTCGCAGTCCAGATAACATTAGCTTAGTTAGAAAGGGAAGTTCTATCTAGCAATCCTACGGTGAACATAAAAAAAACATTTTTATGACCTTCAGTTTATGGCAAAAGAGATCCATCAAAGATCTAACAAATACCAATCGAAGAAAAAAAAAAGAAAAGAAAGCCACGACATGCTTTGGTGCTCATCACTAAAAGAAACTGCTTGCGGAAAAATATTTTTTCACTGTGGAAAAAATTGCCTCAGCCTTCATGTGCAAAGCATCTTTTATCCTTTATTCCAACCAGCACATTCTCTTTTCAAACAAACATACAGACAGATTGGTGTAAAGATCTGTACCAATACACATTCTGGTGCCTCAGCTAAATAACAGTCTGCTACCAAATCTGTTGTTTACAGCGAATCAATCACTTATGGCATTTCTATTCAAAGACATTGTTCAGTTTGATAATGCTCACACTGCTGTTAGCCTAAAAATGTGACCTGTTTTCCTCCTCTTTTTGGATGTTTTGCCAGTTTCGCTTCATATATTAAACAAGCTACTGTCTTGTCCAAAGCTCTTTTTAAAGTGACTTTTTTTGTGACTACCGGGCAGTATGTGCTTGAAAAATCAAGAAACACACACACTTTAAGGCCGATCCTGTGGGCAACATCGCAGATCAAATCAAGCACAGTTGATGTTTACTCAAGAGGTGTCTCGGCAGTGTGTTTCAACACACCGCCCCTTTGCAAACAACCTGAGGCAATCTCCACACACTTCCCCACTGGAAAGCACAAACAGATTTGGCTGCCTCCACTCAAACAGAAGCAGACGGAATGGTTCACCGGATAGGCAGACTGTCTCAACTCTGAGAGGTAAAGAAATTAGAATAAGTGTATCCTTTAAATAGCTGCTGTCTCTCACAGTCACCATCCTGAGTCAGCGACTGACTCATAACCTTGATCTTTTGTTGGATGCCAGGCACACAAGCTGCACCAATATGATTAAGGACAGAGGGGGTGTTGCATCACAGCACTGCTGGCAGCGCATCCTTTCTCTACAAAATGTCAAGTTTTCACAAGTCCAGACAAACACATTAAGGGTTTGATTGACAACCATGCATTTTAGGAAATGATGCAATAGGTCTTTAAATAGTTTCATGAGTCAAAGGGTTATACACTTTCACCAGCCAGAGGAGGAGCAAATCTCCATTTAAAATTAAGAAAAGCATGCACAATGGAGTAACATTATATTCAACAGTGATATGATGCAGAGCACAATCAATAATCTAATGTTTGCCTGTAACAGTGATGTAGCTCGTAAACATTTGAGTCGACCAATTGATCCAAATCTCAACATTTGAAATGTTATAGAGAATCAACTTACTTACTTATTATAACTTACTGACTTATAAGGTCGTAAGTCAGTGTGTCTTGGACAAAGTTTTACCTCACAGTCTTGGCTAAATACAGTTTGGAGGGCATCAGATTGAATCAATATTTGAATATACATTGTCAGAAAATATTAATGCATCATTCTGCAACAAAATACACCTTGATAATGTACAGAATACCCAGCTACTTTTGGCCTGATTCTATCAATGGATCACATCTGACACTGAAGTGTTCCTATGCCACCACAGAAGCATAACTCCACTCCACAGCCATACTGTATATACGGTATAACCGCGGTATTAGCAGCTTAGACCTCTTTCAGCTGGAAACACGTCTTTAATTTATTAAACCACAAAAGAAGATGAGACAGTGGGAGTTTTTTGTCTTTGAAAAGATGTGTGGTGTAATTGAAATTAAGTCTCAGATATCTGATTACGAGCCAATAAGTAAAGATTATTATGATGGCCCACAGGCTACAGGGCAGGAGAGCGAATGAGAATAGGAGAGTCAGACATGTCTTAACACATTTCCTGTCAGCTAAAACAACAGTTGATTGAATACTAAATGGCTTCTCTCCTTGAGAGGTTGGATGCAATTGTTGTTTTCTGATTCCTCTCCTGTTCTTCTTTACCAATTTGAGTATCTTTTTAGGTTTTCAATGCATTTAAGTGGTTTGTACACACTGCCATAATACACTGTATCTGTGTGTGTGTGTGTGTGTGTGTTGAGTAATTGTGATATTGCCTTTTCTCTGTTAGTTCTTCTCGTTGTTATTTTCATTTACTTTATATGTAATTTGACTTTAAATCAATGTAAATGAGGGTATCCCTCATTGATTTTCTACAGAGATTCAGCATTAATATGTGACTCATGCTGTACGTAACGGTCTGATGGTGGTTTGTTTATAATACTTTTTATTAGACATTAAGTAAATATTATTTCATTTATAGTCTTGGGAGTTGCTTTTCTGCAAATCATGTAAATCAATCACTCCTCTTGGTATCCATAATTATCTCTGTTGTCATTGCATTCAAAGGAATATACACACAAGCAAATGACCAAATTATGCCACATTAATCACATAAATGCATGGCTTAATGCAAAGAAGATACACTGTGCTCACTTATTTTCATATTTTCCTGTTCCTTGCATACAAACATACATAGTTAAGTATTCCCATCAGTGTGCACACATTTTATAACAGCATATCAGCAATTTAATTAAGACATTAATTCCAGACAGACATTTAAAAACCTTGCAAAAAATGAAAAAGAAAATCTGTTTCCAACATTTATTTGATTGATTTTAATTTGCACATCTGGAACAACTGAGAAATGAAATGAAGATACTTGTTATCAGCAAGTTGCTCTGTTTACTTGCTCACATACTGTCATGTTTTTTTTTCACAGCTAGTGAAAACAGATTGATGCACATGTTTTCAATCTTTTCAGCGTCAAGACAACACTTCCTGGAAACAAATGGAGTTAGTTCACAATACAAATGCGCAAATACACACAATATACACATACACTCAGCTGGCAGTTTATTAGGTACCCCAAGCTAAAATCAATGCAGATTATCCTGCGATAAATCCAACCACCATGACAGTTTAAGTGTTCAGTTTTTATTGAAATTGTTTTAGGAGATTCAACTGTATGATCATTTTGGAGGATGTAATTTGTGAGAGTGAGAGAGAGGTGCTTCTGCTCTTTTACCTCACAGTCAAAGATATAAATCGGGTGGACAGTATAATGGAAACATCTGTCTGTATAACGTAACACAGAGACCAGACACTGCAGCTTCCACAACTATCATTAAGTTGTATCAATGCATTGAACAGTTTCAACACAAACTAAACATGACCTTCATTCAGGCAGGATTTATTGCAGGACTGTTGTACTATAGTGCATTATTATAGTGCATTTTAACTTGGGATGCCTAACAGCCAAAGGAGTTTTGTCTAGCCTACAACAAAATAAGAATATTTTAAAGGGCTTTAAGGATTGTCAGTAAATAAGAGATCAGATGTTGAAAGTTTTTGAAAATTACCCTCTGGCCATCTTATCAAAAACTACACAACCATGTATTCAATTGCACCGCATGTCATCATTATTACAGTATTTAGTTTGTTATTGTACAAGCACTTTAGAGGGTATTTGGTTGGATCTCTGCTTTAATTAGCATCCGTAATGCTCTCTGTTGTGATTTACTGTTTGGGCAAATTGCAGGCTGCTGTAATTGAAGAGAACACAAATTAAGTGGGTCTATGCCAGAAACCGGATCATGTGGCTGCAGTTTGTTGGCTGTCGATAGAGCCTGACCAGTTGTCTGCTTCTTAATGGCGCTTTGAGAATGGCATTTGCTGCTGGGTACTCATTGGCAAAGAGAACAAGAGAAGCAGAGTCAAACTGAAAAAGGAAACGCGCAAGACAGAGAGGAATAGTAGCAGATTATACCATGCCAAGTACATTAACATATCCATCTGGTGTCTCATTCTTCTGCTCTTCCACTCACCCCACTGGCCCCTGTTGCCCCATCACTGGGTTAGAGTGGGCACTTCCAGGACAAGGTCATGTTGTTGGCGTATGTTATGAATCTGCCACCTGATCCCAAAGGTGCCTGTGGGGACCTGGCAGACCTGCATGCTGGCAGGGTGGCAGTAGTGACTCTATGGCAGTGGTAAACTGAGAGGCTAGATCATACAGCATGGGTCACACAGGCACAAAGTCACAAAATAACACATTTCTTTGTTCACGGCTTCCTCCTCTCTTCTTATCTTTGTTTGCTCTTCTCTCTTCATCACATTAATGAGATGATCTATATTTCTAGCATGAATAATTTGATGTGCTTGTGTTGTTAAAACACATTAAACCTGTGAGTGATTTTTTTCTGTAGATATATGCATTCCCTGCAGACTCATCACTTGTGGTGATGTAGGTCAGTGATAAGCAAGTGTGCAACACTATTCAAGGGGGTCAATAGCAGTGTCATATTTCTATGAAAGCATGTCAGATGAATAGACGGGTGGCAAAGCTGGCACACAAAAGCCATTTAACTGAAATATGCAATACTGAAACGTGCAAGAGCAAGAAAACTACACCAGAACAGAGTGGCAGAAAAATGCAGGGTATGATATATTTAATCAAGTTAACACTCAAGACCTTTTTAGTTTCAGGGTCCAAGCTATGTTGTTTTCATTATAATTGAGAGGAAAAATCAAGCATTGTCTTAAATTCACATCGGACTGACCAATGAACTGAGTCTGAACATTTATGCTAAAATCTATTGCAAAACTTTGATTAAGGTAAATGGCACCCTTAGATTTCCATGGATTTTTTGTCATTAATATGAAAAACCAGCCCACCTCACTGAGTCAGAGAGGGTTTTATTGTGCCATAATTGGCTTCTTGCTGGATGGTATACTCTTTCCTTTGTCTGTTGCTCTGCATGAAAGTTGAATCAGCTTCTCTAAATCCTGTATCTTTTTATGATATGAAAGTTAAAAGGATGCTTAAGGACTTGAACGGGACATTACTTAGGGTTAGGTGAAGCCCCCGCAGTGACGAAGACAAAAAATTAAGTGAGTTGCTGAAGTAAGCCCTTTCCACACAATGGTTTATTCTTTTTGTCTGACCTATCAGTATGTGATGATTCAATTAACAGGGGAAAAGATGGACATATTTCTGCTGAGTGTTTGTATTTTTCTGCCCTTACCACTTGTGCATCTGCTCTTTTGTTCGATGTGTCCTTTCATTGTTTGGTCTTAAACACTTTACTCCCAACCTCGCTCAAACCTTCAAGACCCCATCTGACCACATACATTGATGGTATGCTGCTGTCCCCTTGGCAACCTCTGGGCCTCCCCATAGTCTCATACAATGATATATACACAGGCACAGCTACACATTTCCATAGTTGGCCTCAAAGACAGAGGCAGTAATATTAGAAAGGAAGATTAGAAAGAAAAGTGAGTTTCTCACAAGGTAATATAAATAACCATATTTTTTATGCAAATGATACTGTTCTGACAGTGAAAGACAGGTTTTGATGCAAACTTGTTTTACAAGAATGAGGAAGTGATCATAACATGTCACAGCTAACCTAAAAGCTTGTCAAAGTTAAAGATAACAACGAATTGATTGTCAACTGTGACTGTTAGAAATGATGGCACATATTAAGCTTTCCCTGGACAAGGTTCGTGCTTACTGTTTGAGGCAAAAGCTCAAGAATTCAACAGATTTGCTATTCTGAATCAGCATATCCATGAAGCACATCAACAGTTTGCTAGCATTGCAGCCTGTGCTTCCCCTTAAAGTGAAACTGAAAACTGAGTCCTTGTAAAATTTCCAGTAATCACTTCCTGGCAGTAATAACTGGCAGGAATTCCTCAGCTACAAGACATTGCATCATGTTGAAGCCAAAATTTGTGATTTGGGCAAACAAGTGAGCTACAGTTTACTTAAAATCCACTGCTCTCCCATTGTTCTTTATTTGTCTCTTTGCCTGAGCATTTTTCTCGGCCCCTCCTTCTGTGGGTGGTGAGGTCAAAGGATACCATTCATACATTCATTCATAAGCACCAGCTGCATAAAAGGCTTCAAAAATATTAGCTCAACTCTGCTCTCCTTTTCCTCTCGTTTATTGTCTTAGGTGTCTATTTGCACATTTTATTTAATTCAAGCTGCCTTAATTTTTCTTATTCAAAAATTCTTCATGTGCACAAGAGAGAATAAAATGTAAAAATAAAAACTGTATTGAAGCAAAGTAAGTGTTAGCGTGGATAAAATGCTTTTTTGAAGTCAAAAGAGGGGTAATGAGGATCCTTTATAGATTGTTGTTGTGTTTTCATTTTTATCGCCCATCCCATGTCTCATACAAGTCCTGTCCCTGCTGACCGAAAGTACTTATCTCTGTCCATAGTGTGAAAAAGAAATTTATGTGGAAATATGTCTTGAAATACTAACCGGAAACAAACGGTTCCGCTACATTCTGAATGCTCTAATCACATTCATGATCTGAACTTGGATTGAATTCAGACTTGATTACATGAAAGCAGCAGATATGAATTCTCTGACAGCAGGGTTGTTAACTTAAACCAAGTGAGGTCATTCCCTGCTCAGCTGCTGCAGTGACAGTTACAGCAAAGAGGTTGAATCCCATTTAGAGTGATGACTGCTTGACAGCTCCTCAGCAAAAACTCAACTATCCTCCCCTTTCTCCCTCAGCATTACATTTTCATCTACCACATAGAATACCATCATCACAAAGCGAAACACAATCTCTTAAATCCTCTCCAGGCAGTTCACATTTCCTTAATAAGCATTTCTCTTTTTTTCTGATTCTGCTAGGGTCACAAACATATCAGTTCCCTCTATCTTCTACAATCTCTGGACATTATCCTCTTTAATGATGGTTAAAGAATCTCAGTGATGCTCTGAAGGTAAATATGTGCAACTGATTCAGTGACATGTCGTACTCTTTAGTCTTAACCAGAGAATCTTGTTTCAAGTCTCCATACTCAGCATCAACCCTGCTTAGATGTCCATGGCAGGATCTGCTGGTCAACTCGATACCAAACCTGACTGCATAGGTGTCCACAAATCAGAAAAATGATTCAGATCAGAATCAGAAATCAGAATCAGAAATTCCAACTTAGAGCAACAGATTTTTACACACTCCATGTCTCTATGTCATCTGTTGCTCAGTATTTACCTAAACAATATACCCCCAGGATCAGTACCCCTCCCAAAAAGACCTGTAAATTTAATGCTTAATTTTGTAATTAGTAGCTAATTTAAGGTAATTCACAAGGATTACAATGTTTTGCTGAGAGTGCAATTGATTGACTGTTATGGGTAAGACATACATAAAAGACCTGGGAAGCTGACTTCAAAGAATATTTACTCAGGCATTAATGTAATTGCAAGACACTGGTTGCTGTCACCAGTGTTCATTACACTGGTTTTTTTTTTTGGAATACTTTATGCAGGAAAGATTGATATTTGACAAATTTTGCAAGCATATTTCCAGAAATATTGTGGGAACTAGACTAAATTTTCTGTCTCTCCCAAATAATGCAAAGATTAGTTAGTTTTGTATTAATTATCACTTCCACAAGATTTCACATGTATGTTTCATTTCTCCACTGACTGGCTCTTCATAAAAGTAGCACTTAAATTGTCTGTAGATTTAATTAATCCTTTTTCCTCTGCTTATTCAGCATTCCAACTCTGTCTCTGTCTGAGCATAGGTCAGTGAAATGATATAATGGGTCACTTGGTGAGTAAAGACCTTGACTTGACTTCGTCTGGCATTTGAATTGCTTCTCTAACCCCTTTTATTAATCTGAACCAGACAGCAGTGATAGAGAGCGCAGAGAGACTTAATTCTACATAAAGATTCAGGAAAGCTTGCTGGCTCTGAGGCATCCATGAATGCTTTGTGCACAATTGAAGATTGTCTGGGAACATTTGTGTCTGTGTGTTAATTCTACATGCAACACTTGCTGGTATGGAAGCCAAATTTTTGCCTTCTCATATTTACGTACAGATTGTCTAGGTATGCAAAGAGCTCAGACCACAGCATTCCTTTGTTGGTTGCAGCTCAGATTATAGCAAATGTTGCATTTCCCACGATATTCTGATATTTTTGTTCAGAGATCACAAATCATTTGACTGGAGAATCAAGCAAAGGTGAAGGCACAATAGATTGGCATTATGCATTCATCCCAACACATAATGCAATCCAGAAAGTATGAGCGGTTGATAACCATATTCAAGGCTGCACACACTCTTTAATATGGGAATCATATTCGTTTATCGTCTTCTGTAATCGCTACAAGTCTTTTGCCATCTGATTATTAATTAAAAGTGACGATTGCATATTGTGGCATTTCAGATACACTGATGTGTGTGTGTGTGTGTGTGTGTGTCTTTGTGTCTTCATGTAAGAGTTGCAAAACCTCTTCTGTGTCATAAGTATGGTGGAATCTGCACCAAGCATTCATCACAGAGAATAAATGTAGTGTATATGGACAACATTTCCCCTCACACAGTGCTAACCCAGTCTGAGCACAGACAAATTGTTCATATTCAAGCTGCTCCCTAATGTAATTTTCTAAATTCATTATGACACGGGAGCTGAAAATGAAATGCAAGCCTACCACTTTCATCATTATTGTGTTATCATCCCCTCCTTTCCCTCAGTTTCTCCTCCACACTGGTGTGATTCGTTTCACCTCATTCCTTAAACAGTGAATCACCTTCTCTGCTATGCCCACTAGGGTCTTTTTATACCCAAACATACATTAAACATGTACTACGTCAAAACAGATGCCGCAATGGTGTCACGAACCTCGAATAAAACTGCACGGTTATTCACAATATGGTAGCACAAAATAGACAGTCACCAAAACATCCTGTGCCCTCCAGAAAATCTGGCATCCCAGCTAAAATGAGCCGAGGAGGCTGTGTAATAAAAGAGAAAAACAGCACAGGCGAGTCATGTTGACTTGCGTCTGAGTCTGTTCAGAATAAAATGACTCTCATTCACAGGAATGAGAGTCCTTTTGTTAATTCTTTTTTGTTTTCCAGGGCCATTTTGAAGCACATGTATTGTTTTATTATTTAATGCAAGGAAAGATGTAACAATCTAATGTTCATAATGTAGCTTATGTGAAGGAGAGATGCAGTTTGAGAAGTGTAGGTGTGGAGATTTGGACTAGTGTGCTTTCACTTGGACAACACATTTCTGAATCTGTTGTATGTTGTTTGTTTTATCCAGATACAAAAAATAAGTTCTGGTTTTATGCTATAACTATTCGCTGGCAGAACAATAAACTTTAAACAAATGAGATACAACGTGTTGTAGCCTGATATGTATAAATTAAGATGTCTGTCTAAATTTTAGTTTCATAGTAGGTTCAGGTAATGTAATCATTTGCAGTTGGTATCATTTAATTATGTAGGTGCAAATCCATACTTAGAGACGTCACTCCTACCCCAGCACAGTGGGTTGATCATACATACACACATACTCTCTCTGACTCTCTCTCTCTGACTTGCTCTCTTTTTCCCACCCTCTCTTTCTCTCTCTCTCTCTTTCACACACACACACACACACACACACAGAAAAAAGAACACACTTGAGATTTATAGAGCCTCTGTAGGATGTTCAATCTCATTAGAAGTGTTTCCTCATGAATACCATTGCATCAGGATGAATCACTTGATTATAGATTTCTGTGTGTGTGTGTGTGTGTGTGTGTGTGTGTGCTGCCTATGTGTGTTGACAGCTTCCTCTGTGTGTGAATGTGTATGTGTGTGTGTGTCTATCTTAGCCAGGATAAACAACAGTGGGAAGTGCCAGTCGGTGAAAAATGGGCGCCACCTCTCCTCGCTCGCCTCCTATTGATTTAATCTCCAGCCCTTTGCCATTCCCCGCCAAATCTGTCTTCACAGAAAAAAAAAACTGAGGACAATCCTGTCCACTTGGGTTTTGTGTGCTTGACTCTGTGAAATAAGCATAAATAACCATGACGGGAGGTCAGAATATTATCTGGGCGAACAGTAATTCTCTGGACTGGTGAGAGGGCAGTGAAGTACCCTGCATACAGACCTGTACTGCTTATGTCCTTTTCCCCTTCCCTTCTTCTTTGATAAATGAGAATTTCATTACCACTATTTACACTAAAGACTAACTCGTCTTGTATGAATGATGGACACAACATTGGTCGGGTTGTTGAAGCTTATACAGAGCCCTGTTTTTCATAATTAGATAGAAATCTTTAAAACTGCATGAGGCAAGGGAATGTCTTTCTGGAATGTATTTGATACAATTCAGTCAGTGTATAGAAATACACACGGTGTCAAACTTGGTCTCTTTTAGCATGTAAAAACACAAAAAGAGGGAGGACTTGTTTTTAGGTGACTGTGAAAATGCAGAGCATGTATGCAGGTTACTGGTAGCTGTAGTTAGTTGTATTTTCCTGAAGTTCTGATTCAAAATCTTGGCATTCTTGCTCCGAGCATTAGGTGTTTTTTCGGGGGGGGGGTTCCCTTCAGTTTGCTCCTCCGTGTAAAATCTCCATGTACAGGGTTTAGGGCACAGGTCTGATCCCCACTGATTGGAAAGCAGCCCTCATCTGGAGGTGAGATCATGACAGAGTCTGTCTGAAGCCCATGGATTTTCTTCGGTGGCAGGCTTACCTGAAATACAGCCTCCACAACTGGCATCTCCCAGCTGTCGCATGCAGGTTTGCTGCAATTACAAACCTCTGGCAGTGAGTTGTTCTCATCATGTCCACATGGGAGGGCAGAAAATGAGAGCAACCAAGTAGAAAAATGAAAAAAAGAGAAGTTTGTTCCTCACGCACGTCTGCAGCCACTTCCCACACTGCATACTTCCATCACCTCCCCCACTCAGTCTCATTGTGCTGGCAAATTAAAATTTCAGGG
This sequence comes from Psettodes erumei, assembly GCA_016785225.1. Lineage (NCBI taxonomy): Eukaryota > Metazoa > Chordata > Actinopteri > Pleuronectiformes > Psettodidae > Psettodes > Psettodes erumei. The sequence goes on from JAFBJZ010000861.1 coordinate 2,718,511, forward strand.
GTTGCCAAGCCATCCATTCTCCCTCCATTGCTTAATTGTCTCGAAAATTTAGGAGATTACCGGGTGCAATTTATGTACAAATAAGAATCTGTCAGGATCCTGGCAGTGTATACCATGACATGCACATACACGCAGACTTAATGATTTGGGAATGGTAGGCAATTGGCCAGCATAGGATACCTCAATTCCAACCTTTATCCTTTTCAATTCCACCCGCTATATCTCTGAGCAATGCATGAGCTGGACAAAACATTGGAGAAAGGGGGGAATGTGCTCAAGGTGAAGATTAAAAATCACACATGACCACTTGATGTGTTCTAATGCTGGTCAGCATCCTCTTTGTATACTTTTCCTAACATGTATTCTGCCTTGACTTTGAATATCAGCTTTCTATAAAGTACACCTAGCATCATTGGTAGTGGCAGAAACATTGGTATTGGCTGTTTTATTTAAGTACCTTATGTAAGGACACTCAGAAAAACTTTTCATGTCATGTATTTACATATGAATACTTACTGTATTTAAACAGTGTGTGGCTAACGATGGGACGAGACCAACACTAGACTCCCACATGGGTCCGGTTTTCTAAACCTGCACCCACCCTGCACTTGCAAAGCCCACTCATGGAACTACCCATTACCCACAATCATCTCCAAATTAAAAATGGACGCAACCCAAACCCGTAACGTAAATCCCCGACCTCATTCGTACCCGTAACATTAATTGAACACACAGGCCACCCAGTCCCTCACTTTAAAACTCATCCACATTGTATTTAAGCGAGGTTTACATAATGGTGGGTCCCAGGTTATCTGCTGTTTTGCATAATGTACTGTCTCATTCAGATGTGCAAAGCTCTCGCTCATTTGGCTCCCACTTGTTGCAGATGTAATGCAAAGTGATACAGAGATAACCAATTTTCCAGTCGTCATCTGTCCACATATCCAAACTGATTCCCTGTTCTTACTGTCTTAGTTCTTCTGTGAAGAAAAACGTAGGGGTGAGCAGCTAAATAGGATTGATGAAATGGTTTAGATGTTTAACACAGCTTTATTTTCATTTCTGTTTTCTTTTTTTCTTTTTTATTTCACCCACTTCTGGACATCATGTATATTTTTTTTTACCTGTGCTCATACATGTATGAGCACATTAATATGTCTAATTAATATGACCATGTATTTTTTTTTAACATATTACACATAATTTTTGTTAGTTGCCTGTCAGTACTGTAACATTCATTCATACAAGTTCATAAATCAAGTAATCTATTGCCATGTCGGAAATATATTACTTGATAGCAGCTGTGTGAAGAGTTGGCTCTCAATTGATTGTTGAGCTCAGAGCCAGTGATGAGATTTATACAAGCCATCATATAATGAATAACTTCATCATCATGGTCACAAAAGTAAATATGCAGTTAAGATTGTGGAACAGTCATGACTGAAACAAACAGCAAGGACTACAGCATTCTGGAAACAATAGGAAATAGACAGCAGTCTATTGTGAGACAGTCTTGTGTTTTGTGTGCCCATCGATCATGCCCAATGTTCTCCAAACACATTCTTTATACTACTTCACCTAATTTCCTCTTTTGCTGCCATCATAATTACCTGCGACCGCTAGGTCACCTAACAATAAAACACAATTATAGGTCATAATAAGCTGCTGGCACAGATGGCCTATTGGCTCTTTTTTATAGGACAGTGTCTGTGGTCTTCGTAGTTCACCACATCATCTGAATAAATGCGCATGATTCAGACAGGAGTGCGCTGCATGGGCAGAATTTATGTTGTAGGGAAAACTAAGTATCCTCGCCACCTCTCCACCCCAGATTTTTTAGATTTATGTATATGGATTCATGTAAGAATTGACTTTTGATCAGGTTAGAATCCCTCAGTTTTATTCAGATCATATAATGTCAAATGAAAACTGTTTTCTGTCTGTTCTATCATTGTCTTTTTTAAAGTCCCTCCCAGCTTGGTCCTTTCTTACTTCTGTCAACCCTGTCTCCAGCTCCTCATCCTGTACACACATTGCCATGCAGATGTATCTCCATGTGAGTTGCATGTCTGCAGCTGCGCGTGACTTTTTGTGTAAGTGTGCAGGTGTGTGCTGAAGCCACATGTTCTCTCCTGGGAGGGAGCCAAATGAGGCAGTGTGATTATAGCGTTACCAATGTAATCTCACCTCTTAGAATGCCACTCAACCCCACATATCCCCATCTCCTCCTCCACTCTCCTCCTCCATCCACTCCTTTTATTCCAGCCGATTCTGGCTAAATCCAATTTGTTATGGTTTCAAATAAGGCCTCGTTTTTCTGTCCTCTTGCCACTTCAAACAAAGTGGTTTCTGTCATTGCTATTCAAGTTCGCTATACAATTTGAAATGCCCCCCCCAATCTTTCTGTCTTCTCAGGTCCACTCTTACGGTGATGCACAATGCGCAGTGTAGACTGTGGATGTGTAGCACAAGATGCAGCAACTATTTTTGGTGGCTTGAGGACATTATTTGCATTTTGTATCATACTAAACTTTTCCATCTGCTTCTGTTGTCATGCAAATTCAGATAACCACTTCATTGTACATGTATGTGTATGTGCGGGTGGGTGTGTATTTATCTGCGGTGAGGCTTAATGAAGACTGACACAGACAGACATATAACTTGGTGCTGCCAACATAATTTACTTTTCTTTTTTGTAAATGTACTAAGGAGGTAGGATGTAGAAAGGATTAATAACAAATGAGTATATCAGTCTTATTCAAGGATGTGTGTGTGTGTGTGTGTTGCATCTGAAAGTGGTGTTGAAAGCGATCTATGCCTTTAACTGAAAAATGTGGCAAACCTTTCTCAGAAATGAATGTTGGAGATTAATCATACGGAAACTGAGTGTTAGACAGAAATGTCTTTGCCTTATTTCAAGGCAGATAATTAAAGTTGGGGCAGGAAGAAAGAGCAGAGGGATGGTTTCTTAATTGTTCAGCAAATGCATTGCACGAAATGTGTTGCCCCAACACTCCTTTCTTCTTTGGTCCTGTTTTCTAATTGAAAACTTGCCTCTGGGTTGATGCTCATGGATGCAGATGTTATTGCATCACCAAGCATTTAGCAATTATGAGGGCTTTTCCACAGTCTAGTCATTGATTGATGGGAATTAGAACCATAAAAATAACAACGTGGTGGTAATGATGATGACACAAATAATTATAAAAAATTCTAATGGAGTTGTGGTGGTGGTAGCAATGATAGTGATGATGATGATGATGATGATGATGATGATGATGATGATGACGATGATGATGATGATGATGATAATGATGATGATGATGATGAAGACAGATGGGGATGTTGAAGAGGAGTTAGATTTACTTGACGTGTGTGTTTGTGCAGGTTTCTGCACACTGCTGCACAATCAGGCCTACAGATATATGTATTTTCATACTGTATAAATGATCACTTTGTTTGTTCGTCCACGTGTGTTGCTGCAGGGGATGATGTACCTGGAGGAGCGCAGGCTCGTGCACAGGGATCTAGCAGCCCGAAATGTCCTGGTCAAATCGCCCAACCACATCAAGATCACCGACTTTGGTCTGGCTCGCCTGCTGGATGTTAATGAGAAAGAATATAATGCTGATGGAGGAAAGGTAAATGAATAATTTACACTATGAGCCAAATAATAACACTTATAAACAAATAACGTCTGCTTCTATGTCTGAGGTATTTGATGGTTTCCCAATGTATTCTAATAATACTATTACTACTAGTACTATTGGTAAAAATATTTTCGAGGGAATTCCAGTTTTTCATTTTCATTATGTTGTCTTTTATTTTTAAAGTAATATAAAGTTAAGTAGTCAGAATATTAATGTATCTAGATACATATATATGAGAATAGTAATATTTGCACAGTAGAAGTACTTCTGCTATTATTAAGCCAGTACTGCTGGTGGTTGTGTTGGTATGCTGTTATGATGTTGTATTATACATGTACTATATGATCATTTGAGCCTGCAATGAGCGACCTTGTTTTCTGCTTTTACTATCTGCTGTTAATGGTGTTCAGTTTTATTGGCTCACTGAGGTACAGTACTATTGAATTACCATCTTGGATCATACCATTGACAAAGACAACAATAACAAACAATAGACATTAGCATTAATTAGGATTTTATATCCTGAGGGAGGAACTTAGCTCATTATAACGGGGTCGGTGGAGATACTATTCTGCTCTATTGGACCATTTAGTTCTCTTTTGGGAAATGGACCTCTCAAAACCCTAACAACATAGTAAAGAGATACTTCCTTGGAGCACTCTGAAAACCGGCTTCTGGCCTCTTTTTGTTCACCCTTCTCCTCTTTTATGTTTTCAAACCCTCTCTTCTCAAGGAAACTGGTAAAGCAGAGTGAAAAGCAGACACACTCTAACCTTCGACACCCCCCCAACCTCTGTCACTGTTGTCAGCAGAGCTTCCATTCAAATCTAATCACTGTGTTGCCATAACGTATTTAGATACTCTTTCTTCATACTCTTTCAGCAAACTGAGTTTTCCTTATTTCTGTTACACCCCTCTTCTACCTAACATGGATTACACAGTCACTTCTGCCAGAACAATTAACTGTAATGCTAACATCTCCCCAACAAATGATCCAGCTTCAGTCTGAATCCAGAATGTATGTTGTCAGTTTCCAGATCAATTTTTATTTTCAGAGATAAACCTGCTGTTTCTCAGCTTGAGGACAGAAGGGCCAATTAATTCCCGGTCTTTCATTGTTCAAACAGACATAATACAGAAATAATATATGTCCTTTCTTTCTTTCTGGCAGATGCCCATCAAGTGGATGGCCCTGGAGTGTATCCATTACAGGAAGTTTACTCATCAGAGTGACGTTTGGAGCTACGGTAAGCTTGATAAATTTCCTTTTAGGGAATACAATTGATGTGGATGAAATCATTCGACAGTAGTATTTTCAGATAATAGACAGACCAAGTGTGTGCTTGCAGGGATTTTCCATCTCAAATGATGTCACGTTGCATTAATTTAGCAGAAACCTACGTGTATGTCTGAAATTTTACCTGCATGCCTTTCAAACAAACAACTAGTATGCTCTGTGCTCAAATAGATATCTAATGCTGGGCCAGCAGTAGAGAAAACAAAGCCTCTCATACACTGACCATCACTTCTACTCTACACAGCATTTCAGTCCTGTCAGTCAGTCAGTTGAAAAATTGAAACTGCAAAACACTGGATGGCCGGCATGCTCTCTCTCCATGCTCTCTGCTTAATCAGAGTGAGATAGAAATCCGTTGGTCCTGCAGATTGCAGCAAAAAATTCTGTCGTGACTAGTAACTTTAGCACAGTTTAGAAGTAAATAATTTTCTCAATTTAGAAAATCTGAAAAAGGACCCAGATCTCAGCTTCAGGTAGTTCAAAACTAGACTCCTCACTGGTACCAAAAAGATAAACCCTCCTGTATTAGCCTCCCTTTAATGGTTAAGGCTCATGCTTTTCATTTTGAAGCACTAGATGGAGTGGCACCAGCTTAGTCCTTCTTAATCCTTACTCTCACCCTCCATCAGTTCATCCCTCACTCTCTTCATCTATCTCCCATATGAAAATGAATCCCAAGGTGTCTGTTATATGATTGCTTTAATTTTGTATGTACCTATTTATTTTCATTTCTATTATTTTGCTGTATTTTAATTTGATCCGTAAAGCACTTTGATCAGCACATTATTTTTAAATGTGCTCCAAAAATAAGTTGATTCACATTCCTTGAGGGTTTGGGGTTTTTTTAAGGAAAGGATATAGTACTGTAAGGGGTCGAAGGTGGGGCTGCTAGCCTGTGGCAGGAGCTGGGCAATGAATCTGCTGTCCTGACTTGAGCATGGAGTTCATTCCACCACTGCGGGGTCAGAACGGAGAAGTCTTTCGACTGTGATTAGCAACCTCGGGTTACACTAAGTGACAGGATCACCAACCATCCAGGCAGAGAAGGGCAACGGTTGCACCATAAAACAAACACGTCAGAATAGTAGGATGTAGGAAGGAATAAAAGATAATAGTAAAAAAGAAGATATCAGGAACGCTGGCGATTGGTAATACAAGTTAATCTGCTACAGGCATCTTGCATGCATTGCTCATACAGAGAACTTCCAACTGCTGGGGTCGCTATGGAGCACTTTAGCACAGCAGTGCTGACGAACAACAGAAGAGTGATGATTTCACTTACTTCTTCAGTGTGCTTGAGCATGTGGCAATCAGAGTCACTGTCACAATTGCAAATAGGGGCTTAATTCCTGTAATATTAAAATCAGTCTCTGTGGCCATCAGCTTTTCAGCAAGATTTGAATGTAAAAGCTCTCCATTATCACTCTGTCTAATGAGATTTTTATTACTATATTTCAAATAACAATCTCCTGTTTAATTCTACAGACCACTCTAAGTCATTTAGGAAAGAAAAAGTACAAGATGGGTCATATCAAAGAGAATAATGTGCATTTGATTAAACGTATCAGTGTGGTTTAGTGTGTCTGTGTCCCCAGTGGTGTCCCATGACCGGAGGCTATTATACTTCCATCTTATTGTGTGCATTTGCTCTGCTTGCCACTCATTAGCTCATTAACACTAACATGATTAAGGCTGAAGAGTCCTGAAAGTTCAGACTGGCAGACGACTTTCAACACTGTGATTAGTTCCTCCTCTGTCCTCTGTTGAGTTATGGTCTCTCCATGTCACCCTGTGTTTTGTTGCTTCCTCTTCTGCCTCTTCATCTTATCCAGATCTCTTCTGGTCTATCTCTCTTTTTTCTTTCTATCTTCACTTTTCTTCTTTTTTGCTTAATCTGTTTTCTCCTGTCAACTGTACTTCTTTCTCTTTTTGTATCTTCTCTGCTCATACTGTGTAACCCGCTTTTCTGAACTCTTTGATCATTTTACTCTACTCATTTAACTCATCTTGACTCAACTCATCCTTTCTCTGTGCTATACCTAATTGACTCCTCTTTTGTTCTCTCAAAGCATTATATTGCCTGTTTTTCATTTGTCTCTCTTCCTACCTCCCTCTTTTTCCTTTTAGGGGTAACTATTTGGGAGCTGATGACCTTTGGAGGGAAGCCATATGATGGGATTTCCACCAGGGATATCCCAGACCTGCTAGAGAAGGGAGAGCGTCTTCCGCAGCCACCAATCTGCACCATCGATGTCTACATGGTCATGGTCAAATGTAGGTATAGAATCAGGGTTGGAAAAATAACAGAAAATATTTACAATGCAATATAACTGAATACAGCAGGGTCAACAAAGTCCAGCCTCAAGGTTTCATATTGGCCTTATGGTTCAGTCACTGCTGCCACACTGTCAGGCACTGGGGTCACAACACTGTTGCCAGGACAAAGACTTGGTGCCAGCGCTACCTGTGCCTTGTCCTCCACTCTCCAAGGTGTAGCCTCTGGCTGTTACTGTCAACTTGGCTCTTACTGACACCCTGAACCTGTGCCAACCTAGCAGGCAGACAGACACATACACACACACACACACACAGCAGGGGGAGGTCATTGTCACCTGCCTGTTACCTGGCTTTGTTTTGCACCTCTGCACACACAGAGCTCATACACCCAAACACACACACTGCACACATGGTGAAAATGCACTTCCTCACATTCAGTTCACTACAGGTTTTACTGAAAAGATGCTATTCACTAAGATAAAAGATGATCATTTTTACATATGAAATTTCAAGTATGTGTGTACTCCATTGTACAGCCACATCTCTCTCTTTCGATCTCTATGTCTTATGTCCCTGTATACTTAGACCGCCTCTACTCAGGGCCAGATCACATGATTGCTTTGGCACTGCAACGATGTGTTCACAGAGAAATTGGCAGGAGAGCATATTACTCCATATGGCCATTCTAGTGATAAAACAGTATTTATCTTTAGACTGGAAAAAGTGATTCCAGAATAGAAAACTTTATTTTAAAAAATATGTAACAAATGAGAATGTTTTACATTGTGGAAAAGACCCTTGGGAAACCTATTTGCATCTTTCAGAATTTAAGTTTGACGACAAGATGCACTGACATTTTTACAGGACAGTTACTCATTCTTTACTATGTGATCCCAGCTACAGGACTAGATACATATGTATGTGCTGTTCATTAATTCTGTTTTCATGTGCTTATAATTTCTGATTGGTAGTGATACTAGCTAACTAACTGTTTATGTGGATGAGCTGAAGAAGAAGGCTTCTCCACAGTCTTCTCGTGGCTAATTCCGGATCTTTCATGTTCAGTATTATAGTCACATTTGCATGTATGTAAAATGAAAAATGTAATTGTATGTCATTTAGGGATCACATGATTTATGTAAATGTCAAATTATTATGAATGGGTTTTTTTTATGATATTAGCAAAATTATGAGAAGGCCATACAAATTTGACAGGCATAGACAGGACCCTTGAGATGCGATGAATAAGAATAATGAACCCCTTTCTACTATACCTCCATCCTCAGGTACAGTCAAGTTCACAGACAGTCAGGGCATAAATTGATCCTGATGGGCCTAGTGAAATACTGAATAATAACTGTACAACCTACGTATGTCTTTGAAAAGCCTCATATTGGTCAGACACATACACATTTTTCAGGCTGGATGATTGATGCAGACAGTCGACCCAAGTTCAAGGAGCTGGCTGCAGAGTTTACTCGAATGGCTCGTGATCCCCAGAGGTACCTTGTCATCCAGGTTGGTAAATCTTGATGTCTTCCCTGCAAAATCTGGATTAATGTATTTACATTGCTATCCAATTGAAATGACATTTTATTTTCCTCATTGCTACCACTTATTTCATTGCTTTTCTGTTAAATCTTAAAGTGATTGTGCTTGCTAGGCTTAGATTAGTCAGCAAATACAGTGAAGATAAGCCTTTTCCCATTAGCAGATATCAAAATAACAATGACACAATGGTTTTTAGTGAAAAGAGAAACCCTGCTAAAAATATTTTGCCAGTTAAGATGTAAAGGCTCTGGGTGTGACAGGTGTACTAATCCATTTGTAACATGAATACTGTTAATTACAATAATAAATTACCACACATTGGAAAAGTGATTGTAATGTCAGCCTTTGCATAAATTGCTAATAATATTCTCTCCTTTTTTTCCCTCATGGATTTCAAGAGACAATCTCTGTACTTTTTAGAGAGGTGTCTAAGATCTTGCTTTCCAAGGATTTTTAAAAGTTTCTCAGTCAACACACCCCTTTTCTCAGGGAGACGATCGCATGAAGCTGCCCAGCCCCAATGACAGCAAGTTTTTCCAGAGCCTCCTGGATGAGGAGGAGCTGGAGGACTTGATGGATGCTGAGGAGTACCTGGTGCCCCACTCCTTCAACATTCCACCACTGGCATACACTCCCCGCCCACGCGTGGACTCCAACAAGGTATTTTTTTTTGGAATCCCTCCTTATACCTCAAAGGACAGTTTGACACATTGGATTTGGAAGTTGTACATACATTGGGTACATATTAATGGTGATATTGAGTGGGCACACAGAGATGCCGTGCCATAATGTTTGTTGTTGCAGATGTTCATGGCGTTCACACACATATCCTGAGCGTATATTCAAATGCGTGCAGATGTATTTGAGAATTTGACATTTGTCAACAGTTATGCAGTAGTTCTCTTAGTAAGTTGTAGTTGCTAGTGACTTTTTCAGGTTTGCTTTCAAAACTTGCACACCGGGTGTGGCGGTGCTCACAAATGCTGCCTGCACTGCCCCAGAAAGTGGTCTTTCAAGGAGGCTTGAGCTAATATTGCCTATTTCAATCAAGGTTCAACTGAGCAGCTGCATAACAGGCAATTTGAGATAAATAAGGACTTTTAAACTGTGACTCATGCAAGCTTCTCTTGTAGAGTTCTAAAAATGTAGAGCAGCAAATGAGCATAATAGAAGAAAAACTGCAGTTTTAAAGTGGCAGCCTATGAATCATAAAGAAAAGATTTTTACAGCAACCAAATCGTGGATACTTAATTCTTTAGGTATCCATCAGATTTAAAAAAAAAAAAAAAACTTTAAAAGGCTCCTCAGAAGTATCCATACTTACACAAAATTAAGCCATTTTATTGTTTCATATTGAACTTGGTACTTTGTTGTATTTTCTTTGTAGAATAAAATCAAATTCACTTGCTTATCTTTCCATTTAACATAGTCTGCTACGATTACATACTGCATTACCATTTCTTTTTGAGTCTAGCAGCAGGGTGTCTGGCAGTGAACCATGATGGGAAGGAGACAATCTAAAGTCAGAGTAGTCATTCAGATAATTTAGACGGTTTCTAAAGAGATGTTGGAATGAGTTTTCTCAGCATGTGCTGCAGGACTGTCCTGTTCAAGCACAAAAAAAGTGAGATCTTGAAACTGAACTCACACAGCCTTCACAGCTTCACTCTCATCTTCCTCCTGCTATCTTTTTCTCTGTCTGTTTTCCTTGGTCTTTCTCCATTGTGAAGCAATGGTAATTGCCTTCTTCAAAACTGGGGTTTACAGCCAGATTCCCTCTGTTTTTCAACTGTTCAAATGTTCGCTGTCTTTCTTTGGACTTAAATCTATCGCAGAACCAGTCACACAGCCAGGCAACTCTGCCATTTTGTATTCCAATATCCCCCTGTGTTTGTGTCAGAATAAATATGCCTGCTGAATGCCAATGAGAGGGATAACTTCTGTTTCAGTTCTGTTTGGTAGATTTCACAAGGGTTAAAGATTGATTATTTGCCTAACATTTTATTTTCTTATTATTATTTTATAAATCATTAAACATAATTCATCAAATTCATCAGTATCCACTCAAATAAAAAACCCCAAAACAATGGATATTGTATATATATAATAATCTATAGTTACATTCATCCACATAAATAAATGTAGATGACAGCAATGAACTCAATATTGTAGCAAACAAACAATTATGATTTATACAAATTAAAAAAAACCAAACTTTACTTGCATAGATGATTAAAATGTAGCTGAAAGAGCTTTTTTTTCTGAATTCACATATACACATTGTTATCATGACAATGTGCATCCCAGAGCCTAACAATCAGAGTTAGAGAGCACTGAAGGAGTGTGATTTAGCAGATATAGTTACAGAGGAATGAGAAAATAGTGTGAGCTCTTGAGCTCTGACTAACACCTCCAGGCTTAAAGTAAAGACTGCTGCATGAGAAAGTGTGGGGAAAAAATCAATAGTGATAGACAGCCAGTGGGAAAAAAGATAATGATGCATCAAGTGGCATACAACCAGATTTCGACCAGGACATGTCTGTAGTCAAAATTTGGCTTGTAGCTGATATTTGCTGCTTGTTTGCGCTGGTATCCTTTTAAACTTTTACAATTTTATTGTCAAACAATACAAACTAAAAATAGGATTACTACCATTAGCAACTGATCCATCTCTAATTACTAATAAAAAGCTCTGATACTTGGTACTACATTTTTATGGTCTCTACATGATGATGAATAACTGGGGAAACCCTTAAATAAAAGAACGTAAAAAAATCACGCACTTTAATTCAAAAGCCAGATATCCAGGAACCTCTGTCCCTTTTGCAATTCTTTCAAACTGTGTGTTTCTGAAAAAAATGTGCCACAGGAAAATAACTTCTTTCTTATAAATAATTTCTGTCTTATTAGGAGTATTACTGGCTTCTCAGACACCATGTTAGGGAGAGTAAGTGATGGATGTAAAACAGAAAACAAACCTCTTGCTGGAAAATGGGGGAACAAAGACAAATCAAAATAAAGCCCCCAGCGAGGTTCTAAAAAAGCACTTTTTTGTTATGAGCACAGACACAAATGCACACAGCAGGGCAGGGCTGATATGGCTACTTTAAGACTTTGCTGCATGCAGTCTTTTAATTAAAAACCTTTTAATTAAATTGTCCTTGGCTGTCATGCTGCCATATCATTGTTTGGCTTTGCTGTTTGCCTCCCCTGCCTGTCACATTAAAATTATTATTAATAAAATTACAGATGGTACTTGAATTCCACATTTTATGATTCACAGTATTCTTCTATAGTACATGTTGGTTTTTTGTATGTGTACATTATACTAGTGACTCCAACTACTACACTGTGTAAAGACTGGACAACACACAGTTATCTCCTCACTTACCTGCACAACTAACTTTAGCCACTGATAAAGAAAAAGCTTTCCATAACTGTACCCGCTTGTATTTATCTCATGGGGTTTGTTTTGCTTTGTTAAACTGATCCAAACTCAACCCTCTCCCTCCTCCCCTTCTACCTAGAACCAGTTTGGCTACCAGGACCCCAGTTTCAGCATGGAGGACATGCTGGCCACTCTCCCCAGAGTGGTCTCCGTTCCACCCATGTCTGGAAGCTGCCTGCCTCCACAGGATGTGGCTACAGGGGGACAGATTGGTGGTGGATTTGGCCGTGGCAACCAGGACAACCCTCGCTGCAATGGCACCCTGAGGAAGCAGGCCTCCCCAAGGTCGAGCACCCTTGGGGCTGGCTCAGCTCTCACTACAGGACAAGGTCGAGCAGAGTGTTATCTGAAATTTGTGTAAACTGAGAAGAATATTAATCCAGTGTGTGTGTGTGTGTGTGTGTGCGCGCTAAATTAAACCAGCAGGTGAGCAAAAGAGATGTGTGACTGGTGGATAATGCGAGGGCAGCAGGGTCTATAAAACTGAAGTACCAGTTCATTACGGTGTTAATTTGTTGGCACTGTTATCAACCGTGTTTACTTTCTGCAAAAAAATATTGTATTGTAAAAACTGCCTTTTCTGTGAGTAAAGTGGTACTCTGATTAAGCCATTGTTTTTGAATTGAATTGTGATTTAAATTTTATCCTTAACTTCCTCAGACACAGATTTACTAAATACCACAAATAGGTATCCAGGATCCTCTTATCCACGGAGATAGGGTTTGTAACATAATATATTTTAAATTTCTTTCTGTCTTTTTGCTTCCCAAGGCGGAGGGGAGGACAGTAGTGGACAGCGGTACAGTGCCGATCCAACTGGGCTTTTAGCAGAACGAGGAACCAAAGCAGACAAAGACCAGGATGGCTACATGAATGCCATGAGAGATAAAAACATCTCAGGTTATTTTGACAGTTTATGTGTCAATAAAATTTGTTTCTTTACATACTTCACTTTGCAATATGCAAAATGCTAATCCAAATGTCACTTCAATGCACCATAATGTAAGCATTATTATAGTGTGGCAGTATATGACTTTTTTTGTGGCTTCAGTGGAGATGATAAGATCTCATCTTACTTACCCTTCTTCTTATCCCCTTTTTGTGTCCAGACTATCTCAACCCTGTTGAGGAAAACCCCTTTGTCACACGCCGGAGGAATGGTGACGCCCACGCAGTGATTGATGGAGCAGGCTGCCACACCCTGCACATGGCTGGAGCTGCTGCTGCTGTCCCTAAGAGCCAGTCCACCACCCACAGGGATGATGAATATGTCAACGAGCCATTGTACCTGAACACCTTCCTTAACCCGGGGGACAAGAACGGTTTGGCTGGCACTATCTCCATCTCTGGCTCTGGTTCCTCTGCTGCCCAGTCAGTATCGCAGACTGTCAACCCATCAACATCAAGCCACACCGTCTCATCCACTGGATATGTGGTACCTCCTGGCCACCTCCCCCACCCATCATATCCATCACACACCCTGCATCCAGGGCATTCTGGACACGCTCTGCACTCAGGCATCACCAGCAGCACCATCATGTTTGATAAGAAAAGCAAGAAGGCCACTTTTGACAATCCTGAATACTGGCAGCACAGTCTCCCCCCAAAGTCCTCACTGCACAACCCTGAGTACCTGCAGGATTGTAGCACACGCTTCTTCTACCGACAGAATGGACGCATTCGCCCTGCTGTGGCCGAAAACCAGGAATATTTGTCCGAGGCTGCTATGAAAGCCGGAAATGTGTTGCCACCCCCTCCATACAGACAGAGGAACACTGTAGTGTAGTGACCAAGCTGCAGCACAGTGGAGGGATGAATAAAGGGATATGGTTGGAGATAAATGGACTGTGAAAAGTCCTTTCGTTTCCTTGCAGTACTTCTCAACATGGGTTCTCCTGGCACCCTCCTTGAACACTTCACTCTGTTACATCTGATTGCAAGTCTTTTATTTTCACTCAAAGGTTCTGCCTTTTCTTGCCAGTCACTGACAGCATCACTTGACTCTCAAACCATCTTTTTTAGCTCCATCCTTGGCCCCTAAAGCAAGTTCATACATCTCTTCAAGGTTGGTCCTGTTCTGGAGCAACCTGTCCTGACTACATTAGTGCTAGTGAGGCAGAGGCACAGAAACAACACAATCAAAGACTAAAATTAGATGGTTAATAGAATAAAAGGGAGAAATAAACTGAGGTTAGCCCAAAGAGAGGATTATTGCCATTACATTACATGAACTATAATTGCTTTTCTTTTTACAGCCCTAGATTACTGTTCACCATTTCACCATGTTCTTTTACCTCATTTTCCACTTGGCTAAATACACACATTGCATTATGCACACATCGCTATTGCTTTTGTGCAATCTGTCAAATGACGCATGCACATGGAGTTATGTCGTGACCTACCAGCAAACCCTCAATCGTGCCGAAGAGCCCAGATGTGATTTTCATGCCTGCTCACATGCTTCTTTGACTTTTACATGTTTTTCATGTTGCTGGCCCAGTAATGGAATTCAAACATTTATCATGCACTGCTCACAGCGTACCTACCTAACATGCCTGCAGCTTTGACACACCAGTAATAACTTTACATTAATTCGTAAGTAAATACGCGCATACTGACAGATAACCCTGCTGCCACTGGAAATATATGCATTCTGGAGGAGAGGCTCAATTGACCTTGTGCAGGAAGACAGAGAATGTCAATAATGGCAGTGTCAGTGGTGCAGTGCAGGAAAAAAGGTTCATCAGAAAAGTAAATGTCACCACAGCTGTGTGGAAAGCTGTGGTATAACCCGCTACTTCAAGTGACTATTGGCATGGGGAGGGATTTAAAGGGTTGATTGCTCAGAAGATGACCCCTAACTTCCTGTGCTGAGATCCCTCCTGTTCTCCTTTCATCCACACCATTCCAATCCGAAGAGCCACCACATCATCCCGTTCAATATTACCTTCATAAGATGGTTGTTAGCAGCATCGTGACTGACATAACCAATGGCAGCTGCAACACTAGGACTGATGTTTTAGTGGAACTGGGGAATGAGGATGGACAACTCCTTCTAACAGAGCAAGGAACATGATTTTGGATAGCATTTATGAGGGAATGATGCAGGGGTTTAGGATCTGGATCAGAACATGTTTTTTGTTGTTTTTCTTTTTTTGTTGACATCAGGGATCTGATTACTTTGTCGCCTTTTCTTATAGTGGTTATGACTAATGAAGGGCATGGTAAACAGCACAGACAACCAGCCAGATTACTGTGGAGGTGGCAAAGAGGCTAACCCTGCAGAGCTGTAAATAAGTCAGTTACATGTCATTAACAGACAGACACAACCCCAGAGAAAGGCTCCCTGGACCGAGCTGTGTCTGGAAAGATGTTACAGTCCATCAAAAGATGAGGATAAAACTTTTTCTCCCACCTCTCTGTTTTCATACTATTGTATGTCATAAAAACAGAAAATTATGTTTGACCAAGCAGTCAAAACCACAGGGTCTTGCTTTTTCCCTTAGGGTTTAGTTGGTTCAGGAGGAGAGACTTCAAAACTGTCTGAAGAGGCCTCCGCAACATTTTTTACTGTGGAACACTATGAAAAAATGTGACACTTTCTTTTGTGTTGATGTTCGAAATTAATTCTGAGATGTTACAAGTTATATCAGAATCCATTGACCGCTGACGGCTAGCTTTCTGTACTCATACAATACTGCCAGATGCCACAGTATGCTCTGATTTTCATGACTAGCATCTGTCATCAAAAGACTCTGAAGGCTGATTTAGGCCGGGTTGATAATTTAATAGCACTTAATGCTCTGGCACAGCCAAATGACTTTGCTGTTATTCTCACTCAAAGTGGCAGTTCATCCATTTTTTCATTATGTTGCAACTACCATTTACAGTGAGAATATATTTTCCACTCCACCGAGGCCTTGTCTTATCTCTTTCATTAGGCCTTCACCAACAAAGGCATAGACCTACCCTCCAATGAAAATCATAATACAATAAGGATTGGGGGATGTGATGATGTACAGTGTAAGAGGATGGAAATATTCAATACCATTTATGCCAAATTAGCCATTCCTTAAAAATCATATGGGTCAAGCCCCACAAATACTGGATTCTACATTTCCCAAAATGCAGTCTGATCTGCATCTATTGATACAGTTCCTTGTTGCTTAAAAGTACAATTCTTTCAAGCCCTAAACCTCTGGTTTATAATGCAGGTTTTCTCTTAAAAAGTCTTGAGTCTAAACTGTAACAAAATAACCCCTGATGACATCATCATGTTTTGTTTTGTTTTTTCAAACTGTGAAGGCTCCCTCCAGAGATGTCATACAATTGTCTTTGCTCCTCATGACAAGAAAACTGAACTTCATGTGAGAAATAGGTGGTGTGTCCCTTTAATTAAAAACAGACATTCCTATCTGGTCCTTTTATCTACAGCTAAACACTTTCTCAATTGATTGTCCAGAGAATGTACTGTATCACTATATATAGTGATATTGCAATATAGACCCACAAACACCTTGATAGATTTACTCACCCACCCTAAATAATAGCTGATAATACCATGAAAGGTGGAGACCAACTAATGCCTGTGTATGTCTTGCTGCTGACATACCAATACACAACCACTGTTACACAATCTTGTGCCTCTACGTTGAAAAATACCAGTAAGAAGAAAGATTCACACAACCAGTGCTGATGATTTTCTGTAATAAACACAGACGTTGCCCTGGCACAGTATTTTCTCTCCCTCTCAGGTTTTATGGGGAATAATAATCTTTACAGTTGAGCTCCAGCTGAGGCACAAGTTGCCACATCATAAAGGGACATCCGACCTATTGAAATCAAAGTATAATGGAAGAAAGATTAGTGCCATAATACCGGAGCAGATGCAGTGCTGAAATTTGAAGAATGCAGGTTTTAAATGGTCAGTCTAGATGTTGGCACTGTGTGTTATCACCTTGGCATTACCATTGCTCTGTTACTAACTTTCATTTATCTGTGCTAGAACACACTGTATAAGAGCTTGACATTTCTGCTGATTTCAGATTTACTTGTTTTCAGCTTACACTTAACACATGTATATATTCCTTCTGCAAATTTGTGCATTGAAAGTGTCCTCTTTGTTTTTGGAGTTGAACGCCGGTCATGTATATCTTCTTTTGCCATCACCCATGAGGTTGGAGTGTGTGTGGACTACTGTGCGGCCGTGTGTTATGCAATGACAGCAGTGGAGAGTCACCAAAAGGATCTCTGTGGAAAAATAAAGCCAATCTACTGGAGGAGAAAACCTGCTGGTGCTGTCAGCCAGCAGGCATCACAAGGGGCTTTTAGCTTTCTGAATGCTAATTCATCCACTTTCACTTGTTGTTCTGTGGGGAAATCATGTTACCCAACATCTCACCGAGTGCACCATCTGAGAAACCCTGAACGACAGGCAATAGGCTGTAATCCTGCAGTGAGTTCAAACTAAGGTATTAGCATTCCAGAAGTGTTACTAGACCAATGCATCAATGTTACAAAAAGCTAGCAGGAGAGAAGGTGCAAGTAGCAGAGTTGACTGCCATTCTTTCTTTCTCCTCGGAGGTGACTGTAGAGTTGTATGTAGCAAACACTGTTCTGCAGCTGAAGCACTGAAACCGAAGAGCAGCTACGCTTGGAGTGAATACACGCAAAGACCAAAACAATCTGGCAGGGAAAGGGGACTGTGGTCAAATGTTAACGTGAGTCATGAGTTAACATGATTCATAGTCATAATAATCATCATGTGAAGATACGATGTTGAGGTGGGAAAGTAAGATTCATAGATGCAGCAGATATGTAAAGGAGAACAATAACTCTCAATACTGACTGCTCATCCAGAAAATTGGCCTTATAATAAGACTTCTATTTATTTTGTGCATTTACCTTTGTATTTTCAGTTTTCGTATTTTAAACATGTGTTGTTAATCCTATGTGAAGATATCTTTTCACTGTTGTTTTTGCTCTTCAGGGTCTCATTGTGAACTTTTTGATATACAGTTTGAAGGCTTTACATCCTTCATCTTCTCTGATCAACTGTAAAGCAATTGCTAGTGTCCCAAGGGCTGGATGTTTGCCCTTCAGAGGAGCTGAAGTCCAGGCTGAAGCAGAATAGAATAGCTAGCTAATCTAGCTAGATTAACAAAGACCAAAACTGATGTGTTCAGGCTTTCCTAATCAACTCCGTACCTAATGGCATGTTTCTCACCAGACAGCATATGTGTGTGGGACAGGTTTCACATTACATCACTTTACTGTACCATTTAGATATTCCCCATTGCAGATAATGAACAACTGGCAACTGCAAATACCCATATAACTTCAACTTTAACCCCCCTGTGATTAACATGCCCATGCTAAAAGGACAGTGGATTTCATAGCTGGCTTCCTTTATTTTACATCTTGCACTGACTTTTTCACTGGTTAGCAAATTTGATATGATTGTCAATGATAGATCAACTGAAAAGAAAGTATCTGGTGAATATGACGAGGCTAACCCAGTTTTATGAGTTGACAAGGACTGCCTGACCACTCAGGTTAAGGTCTGACTGGTACACAATTGATTGTGGGATAAGGCTGCAAATGATAA
The DNA here is from genome assembly GCA_016785225.1 of Psettodes erumei. Taxonomy (NCBI): domain Eukaryota; kingdom Metazoa; phylum Chordata; class Actinopteri; order Pleuronectiformes; family Psettodidae; genus Psettodes; species Psettodes erumei. The sequence continues at coordinate 2,737,341 of JAFBJZ010000861.1, forward strand.
ATTAGTTTTGACCTCAACAGGAGATGCAGACTTTATTCTTTAGTCACGTTCTGTGAGACCTTTGATGTGGGACAGACCCTGCCCTGTCGTACCATTAAGACATATTGTGCCAAGAAATGAGGACTTCGGAGAGTCCAGCCTCTGAACTGGTATATTTATGGTGTGAGTTCTATTTCTCCTTTTTATGACTTGATTATCATTATGATGAGGACGTTTTCATGGCATTAGTTAATTCCATCCACCTGTGGTCTTACTGTATTTGAAAAACACACGTCACATATAACAGAACTATATAAATTTCTCAACAAGAAATTGTTTCATTTAGTGCGTCATCACACAAATCACACATAAAGCAGCTGGCAAACACGTATTCAACCATTCTCAACCATAGAATGAGCTGTGTATGGCTGTCATGTTCTGTTTTTAATCTGATTCATATGTGTATATGCTATAATGTCGTGATGGGAAAAATGACAGTGGTTGAGTAAGCACAGTTTACTATGTATGGAAGTGATGGTAAAACTGTAAAATGGAATCAATAATTGTCTTTTAACCAAATGACAAAGACATTCAGATGGGGTCAGATAATGGGTTGCTCAACAGTTTTACCATTGTTAAAAAAAATAAAATAAAATAAAAACTGGATAGTATTTTTATAGGTAGGTAAAAAAAGTGGCCAAGTGCATCTGTAAATAGGACGATGATGCTTCTTTTATCCAGCTGAAGCTTTTTTCTGCTGTTGTTGTTGTTTGTTTTGTTATTATTTCTCCTTGCATCATTGCATTTTTAGTGGTCGACAATATTATTTTTTCTTTGGGGGAATATCTTTTCTCTATGTATATAAATATATATACAGTATATATATAGATATATATATATTCTGTAAATGTAATTTGAAGAGTGAACTCTGACTTTAAAAACGCTTGCAGGGTCTCTTGTCACCTCCATTTACCCTGTGACTGTGTGATTGTGTTTTCAGCACAACTTAGTGAAATTTGTGTTTTCGACCTCTGCTCTTGTTCACTTTGTAGGAGTGAATTTCTTTTTCTTTTCTTTTTTCCCCCTAGGTGTATTATGCCCACACAACCCTCCATGCTACTCTCAGTATTATCCCCCTCTTCAGATTTTTAAAAAAAAGATTTTGTACATTCCTAAGATGCTGTTGAAAAACTAATGAATATTCAATATTTAAATCCCCTTTCCCCCCAGTCTTTTCCTAACAAATGGTATTAATCCACCAGTGTCACTTTACACTCTGAGTTTTGAGGACCTATATTATATATCCTTGAGTAGTTTAATTTCTATTTCCACTGAGCTCAGTCTCTGTTAACTTTCACATGATATTCACCTCTTCATCCATTTGTGGCAATACTGATTGAATGTTGCAGCACTGAGAGTGATTTAGTAATGTTTGAGAAAAACAGTGAAAGACCGTTTGTATGGGCTGGACTGATCACTTAAATCACTGATATCTTCTTGAATAGAACGGTTGGTAGGCACGACTTTGGATTAATCAGAATTTAAATATTCACTCTTTTCTAGAAGTCACAGTTTGACAGGAAGCTACTATTTTACTTTCATGGCATCTAGACAGGACTTTTTGGGACTCTGGCCTCTCTGTCACCTTACCTATTACATGACATGAGGACTGACACCAAAATCATCACAGTGAGTTATTTTCATTGTGGCACTGTAGCAAATATGGAGGCACAAAACTGAAAATTGGAATATACTGTCAGTTGTATTACATTTTCACTTGTATAGCACTCAAGCACAACTTATGTTATTTATGCAGAAACTGAGCCAGACAACTAAATGTTTTGCTCTGTTTTCTGTACTGTAGACTTTACTAAGTTGTACTACATTTTTTCTTTCAAAAGTTATGTTTTTAACCAGTATCAACTTTGGATTAATTAAATGTTATCATGATTTCTCTGTCTTGCTTATCACATACAGAATAATGTCAGTCTATTGTACATTTAACCATTGTGAAGTGTTGCATTGCATTTCATGATTTTGGTGGCAATCCAGTCGTTTTACAATATCCAGCATTTACAGATACAGTGTAAAGTGGTCATTTTGGCAAGCTCCTCAAAAGTCACTGAATGGGTTTTAAATTACATTTGGTTTGGGGGAAAATATCTTCTGTCACAGAAATGATCATTTCTTCATATTGTCTCATCAGAAAAAATCACAACAGAGTTTTACAGACCATACTGTGTGTCATATTACCAGTTTTAAATGTTTCTTTTCACTGGTTAATTGACACATTTCCCAAACAAGAACATTTAAATACGTATTCCCTCTGTTTGTTACATGAATCTGTCAAAACTATATTTTTAATTCAGTATGAATAAAAATCTGTCAATATTTAAAGGTGAATTGTGCTAATTTTAGTAGGACTCTTCCTTGCTCTGTGTGTTGTGTTACTATGAGGCGGTAAAACTAACTATACTGAGGGGTATGTCCCATAGCGACCCTAATTGGCACTTCAGTGGACACACCCCAAGTTCCCAGTGGAAATTAGAACCCCAACAGATTTGGCTTGATTAGAGACTGTATTCCCATGGAATCTTGTTGGGTTACACAGGAGGCATACCCCAGATTTTTTTAAAAAAGGAATCCTAATGTCAGCAATTATGACCACCTCTTTTTATTAGCATAATTCCAATTATCAAAATAGCCCATCATGTTTTGACAAATTGTTTTTAGTTTTGAGAGAAATCCAAGGTGGTTTCTTTCAGTGTGATTGGCTTCATTGTGACCATCTGTCTTTATCCCCCTCTGGATGGGATCCAATGCCACTTCAATTTACCCCTTATAGTTTTGAGGGCCCTTTCCACCTCCTTACTTCAAAGGTCAGCCCATTCTCGAGCAGTTCAGCCAGAGACATGGGAGTGTTATGTAGCCTGTAGTCACAGCATGACATCTTCATTCTGCCCCGATCAGGTCGGGTTGGAGACATCTCTCACCATTCAGCAGCTTGTGCCTTTAGGTTAGAAAGAGCAAGGAGTCAGAAAGTATCCCCACTCTTACCTCCACAACCTCTATTCTTCAGGCCATTTTTTCTCATTTAAAGCTACACATACACACACACACACACACACACACACACACACACACACACACACACACACACACACAAACTTCACTCCACTTGCAGGAAAATCACATGAGAGCACCAATAGTAAAGTGTCATTACTTCTGACACTTTCTCTTACATGATAGATGCATCTCTTTTCCAGCTGATGACATTTTATGGCATTATCATAGGAAATCCAATAACAAGATCGGCTTCTTGGCGCCTTTGCCCCATGCAAAGTCAAATCACTTGCCTTAAGATGGTAATAGAATGTGATCAAAACAATCTGTCACTGCCTCTGCTCTCACTCTCACATGCCAACCCCCCTCCACCTTGACAAAGTGTATGGATTTTTACCTGATGATCAGCACAGTTGAAGGTAAGTGATCTTAAATGTCTTTAGGTGAATTGACTGAGTGACGCTTCTCAACAAATTAAAGTGAAGGCTCTATTTGACAGTGCATCAATCTAAACCATAACACCACAGCACAGCAAAACAATTTTACTGTCTACATGTTTCCATGTGCAGCTATTTTAATATGTGCTGATGTAAACACTTCCAGAAAACGGGATTTAAGAAGTGGCTGTGAGCCAGAACTGCAGTTTTGCTTGCTCCAGCAATAAGTCATTTTTCCACGGCGTGCCATTTTGTTGTCATGTAGCTGGTGTTCTCTGTTAGAGTTTCTGCTGTCTTCCCAGGTTTGTGAACCACTTGTCACAGCAACTAAGCTGTACAGCGAAGATGAGACATGCTGTGGATGTTTCACCAGAGCAGATGGTTACATGTTGTGCAACAGTTTCAGAAATCCCTTCCAATCACCTGATGTAATCACACTGTAACGTTATCATTTTAAATGACAGCAAAGTGTAACACCAAAGCTCTGAAATTTGTTCTGTCTTATTCCCATGGTTTTGACATTGCTATCTCTTTTTCTCAGAGAGCCAGTGGTGAGGGTGGCTGCCACTAAATCCCAGCATGATGGCAGGCTGTGATTGAATGAACTGTACAAAGCCCACTAAGCAGTGTTGCAAACCCCTTGAGAGTTTTTATTATGGAACAACAATATATTGGATTCTCTTCACAGGCTGTCTGTCTCCAGAGGCTACAATCTCTCCAGGAGTCCACACACACACAAAGCGTCAAATAAGACAACATGTGGGCAACTTGGTAATAAATACTGCCTGATTCTCAGTGAATCTGGTTTCTTACAATGCAGACATAGTAAATGCACTCTGATACTGTAGCGGAGATGCTGCCAGTAGTTCACATGACCTTTACAGTAACTGGTATGCCTATGTCCACAGATCAGAGCCAATGAGCATGGGTGCAGGTGCTCATACACACGCACATAGACAGTGGGACTGAATCACACAGGATTCTGCAAGAATGACCTTTCCTAGTTGTTGTTAATGAGTTTGAGAGCCTGGCAAAAGCAAGATTCAGAGCACAACATTTGAATAGGTTGATTAGTCAGTGGTGAACCACCAAAGACTTCCGTATTAAGATGGCCAACCCCTATCACTATCAGGATTATTTTTTGTCTCTTTATATGATTACAAAAGTGTGTTCTTGCAACAACTGTTGAACATGTTGTACTGTAAAACAGCCTGGTGCACTCTGTAACATGTTGAGTTGAACAGGTGATTGAGGGGTTAAAACCTTGCCATGAATGAAGGATATGTAGAGGAAATGTGCCACAAACATGGACAAGGGAAGCCATGTGATTACAAACAAGTTTTAGGCAGAGGACAGAGACGATACACACACGCCATTCTGGCAGTAGTTGGACTACATACTGTATTGCTCTAAAGCAAGGCAGACAGTATGCAGTACATTTTCAGTCATATTACATTCTCTTCTTTACTCTAATGATCCCAGAAGGAAAGTATACAACCAGTGCTGTACAATTATATCAAGACACAGAATGTTTAAGTAGTTTCATAACATAAATCAAACTCTTCCGAACCCATTTGAGTATAATGATTTATTAGGCACATTAGAATTTAATCAGTGGCCATGAAAGATTTGCACGAGCTACTTCATTTTGGCTATATTCAAATATTGTCATTTCAAGCTTGGGGACATCTAAAACTGTCTAACATTTCACTAAGTAGTGGTTGACAACACACACATTAAGATTAATAAGGCAATCTCAATGGTCATTTGCATACTGCATGTGAAATACAGCTCATCTGATTACTGGTGAATATGAGCTGCTCAGCATTTAGTGTTTATCACTTGCTTTGTTAGGCAAGGCACTCGAGATGAGCCTATTGAAAGTACATTGGCATTTTAATGAGAGAGTGGTCATTACAACTCATTTATCTATCCTTTCACTTCCAATAATTAAAGTTATTTTCTGATGACTGAATATATTGACTGGAAATATATACTATGTTTTTTTATGCTAATTGCTGGGAAAGTGTTGTTTTTTTTGTCAGAATTCTCTTCCGCTTATTTGTCTCTTTAATAGTTTCTGAGTTAGACCAAGAGCCACCTCTGGTTAAAAACAATAAACACAAATCTTGAAAATCCCACAAACAAACAAACCAACAAAGCCCCTTCCTCCTTGCTGGAAGCAAAACTACTTTTCAAGTTCTATGGATCACGTGACCACGGAAACATTTTATGTGTGTGGGTCTTGTTCTGTATGAACGACCACAGCAACATTTCTGAAAACTGTCATGGCGTCGACTTCCCATGATCCTCCTCTGTCACCGAGTAAAGTTGCCAACGCGGAGGACTGGAGGATCTGATGGAGCTGGCTGGATTTAGTCGAAGTGGAATTAAAGACCTTCCAGACAACGCACATTGCTTCAGTGTGGCGCAGGACGCCGCCGCGAAGAGCCGGGAGAATTCAGGGTGGCCGTTTTGCTCGACGGAGTCACTCAGGTCCACCTGGACACTGCAGAGCGGCCCACTTTCCCCAGCGGTGGACAAATGGAGATGGATGGGTTCACTGGACTGGGATTTGAGTCATGCTTCGGTGACATACGTGCAGTGGTATCACGTTTTTGTCATCGGATTGGCACCAGGACGTCTGCGTCGGTACGAACACACAACTTTCCTGACGCTTTCCTGACGCGTCCTGCACTCACCACTAGTGGTGTGCGATACTGCATATTTTGGTATCGATCCGATACCAAGTAAATACGGGCCAGTATCGCCGATACAGATACCGATATCGATACTTATCAATAAATAAGGTAGATGCATCATTGAATTGCTAAATCTCAATTAATTTTCATGACCTTAAGTGTTTTTTGTGATGTTCTCTTTTTTATTGTTAAATAGTTAAAACTCAGGTCATTGTAGGGCAAAGTTTATAATTAAATAGAAAATGCTTTATTATCAAATGTTTTAAGAAAAATCTTTTTTGCTTTGTGCATCTAAGTCACGTCACGTGACTCGTGATGGCGCAACATCTAAACACAAGAGGTGGGAGGGGGAGCAAAGTGTACCTGCTATGCGCTGACACAGGAGTGGCGAGTCCGGCGACCTGGCTGTTTCCTCTTTGCCGAAATCGCAGCATTGCAAACAAGAACGGAACTTAAAGTGAAGAATCGATCGCACCATGCTAGTATCGATCCAATACCGATACCGACTTGGTATCGATACTATCGATATTTGGATCGATCCGCCCACCACTATTCACCACTCACTGCGTCCTCTCGCCCGGGAACTTTATTCCAGGGGAAGGAAGTTAGTCAATAAGTACCAGGATAGAAGACGTAACTACGGCATAAGGTTAACATTTTATTTTAGAGGCATGGAAGATGAGTATGGAGTCAGCACTGAGGCTTTGATCCATCCACTTTAAGAGTTGGAGAGACGAAGCCCTGAACTAAGGAAATCATAAGTTCTTATACATCTTGACTCCTCCTGGGACCAGGGAGCACATCCTTGAGCGTTATCCTCCTGGCGCCAGGGAGTGCGACCCTGAGTGTTATTAGTGTCTTGCTATGTGTAGCCAACCGGCTCTAGCTGGGCCCGAGCGAGTGTTAAAATCAGACGTGGTGCATTCTGTTCTGATGAGCAAGCAGCAGCGAAGCAGTGATTAACATATCATAAGGCTATGGCATGACATGGTGTGATTAGAACTAAGAACACTTAGTTTCATAATAATCCAACACAGGTGAGACATTTACTTTATGTCCGCTGTGTTGCCTGTTTTAATTTCTTCCGCACGGCCTGTTGCATGGATGTGAATATCATGCTGCTGTCAGTGAGAGTGGGCCCGCAAGCAGATGTCAGATTATAGTAGACTGTGAGGTTGTTTGGACCGCCATGCCAAATTTTTCAACTGCTAGTTATACCGCCGTGTTGAACTGATTTTACGCAATTAGTTCAGTGATCTCCAAGCTGTTATGGATCATCCTCAGATTTCCACTTCTGATCAGAAATGGTTTTCCTCATGTCTGTCATATGGCTTTGTCTCCAGTTGTTTATTTTTTCTCCACTGGTGGCTGATGATCACAAAGTTTGATCGGCAAGGCTGAGCATCTGTGCCTGATCAGTGAAAGTGAATGTAACTGTCGTGAACATTTTGTTGTAACAAAAAGAACAAGTAAACAAATGAATATTCCAGGTCAATTCTGTTTGTCCCTCAGCCAATCCCATTCTGCTGAATGGGAATTTCTCCTGATTTGGGTACAAATGTTGGACTCCAGGATGGACTGATTAGAGTCCAGCGCTCAGAGGCAAAGGTGTGTTTTGGTTGTGCCAAACTTCTGTGCTGCTGGGTAGAACATGTGTGCATGTGTGTGTCTGTGTGACGCATTGTCTGCTGTCGGTAACTTTGTGTTTCATCAGAATCATCTTTATTGGCCTCATAGCGGGAACTCATACAATGAATTTGACTTTTTGTTTCTCTCAGTGAACTCTCATGCTAATACAGTAGACATACAGCAGAACAACAACGACGCTTACAAAGTCAGCAAATCACTTTTATCTATAGATCCTAGCAAGACGGCATGTTTCTCACTGGAAATTATTCACAGGAATCATACAAGTTATTGCAGTGATAACTTAGATTTTTTTCAAAGAAATGCAGTTTGTTTTTGTTGGGGGTTTGGGCATTGGGCATCATTTTAGACTTTTATCTTTTGACAATATCTATACACAACACAGCTTAATGTTTTTCACAGTACACACAGATATTAGCAATAGGAACAGTGAAACAAACATGCACACTGACAGATTGAGCGCTATGTCCTGAGGTAGTGCTTCATATTTTTGTGGTATCACACTGTGTGCCGCGCAGTAACATTTTTAAAATAACATTTTTAAAATAAGACAAATAAAACAAATGGATTTGTACTGCAATTTTCTCATTCTGCTGTAGCTCTCTGACAGGGTAACAGTGTTTGGCTGCTTACCAAAAGTCGGGACGTTACACAGCTCTCTTTCCCAGTTGCCACTCGTCAGCCGACTTGGTTGCTGCAGTGAGTCGTCCTCTTATGGCTTTATTTTTTCTGACAGTTAACTTTCAGACTGTCTTTTGGAGCTCATCATCTGGCGCTCACGTGTCTTCTACGGCAAAGACCCTGGGAAAGTTTTCCCTTGCACTTAGGACTTTATTTCCTCTGTGGCAGTGGGACATGTTACACAAGCCCTCAGAAACTTCAGCAGCTTAAACTGGACTATCCAAGGTTGATCATTTCTGAAAGACTCAATATAGATGTACTTGAAAACACCCATAATGCAACCTTCTCTCTATGTTTTTTTTTTTTTTTTTTTTACTCATTCTGGTTAGGCACTGTGCCATGGTCTAATAATAGTATAGAAAACAGACTGATGACCTGATATGATAAATATTTTTTTAACTTTGAGATCTCAGACTTAAATTTTTCACTGAGGCCGAAACAAATCTGTTGTTCTTTTCTAAAATGATTCATTACAACATGTCGTCGAGGCTTCAGGGGCAGCGTGTGGCAGCTTCTCCTCTGTTCCCTTCGGGTGTGCAACTCGGCAGCAACTTCTCTGTCATCTCCATTCATCAAGGTGTGCCGCGGCTTATTTCAAACTACCTTCATTTGCACTATTTGCTCCCATCGTCTTCAGGCTCCTCATTATAACCCTGTACATATTATTGTGCTTTTTCATCCTTACTTAGCAGAGGATACTCATTTTGCTATTATTTTTTTCTTTTGTGGGGCTTTTAGGCAGTAAGGACTGAAATTAAACTTATTTTCAGCATGGCATTAGATCAATGACCTTATTGCTGATTGCATAGTCACGCATAGAATTTTCCAAATACTGAGATAAGTGGCCATATTTGGATGCTAAATAAACTGCATATACGAATAACCCTTACTCACGTTAAAGATTAATCAAGGACACAGCAGGCAAACTAGCATTTCCTCATTTCTGTAAAGTTAATAGAAATGAAGTAAGGTTTTTAAATGACTTCCACTCATAGAATATACTAATAACATGTGAGCAGTGTGATAAATGAGACCAATTCTGGGAAACGCTGCATTTTAATTAAGGAACAGTCTTAAGTGAGGAGATGTCATTGTTAAAGTCAACTCTCCATTGCAATTATGCTGCTCTATTCATGTGTAACATAATGGCTTGATGACAGTTCTTTGTTGGCTTACAGTGGAGGCATAATTGTGTTCTTTCACATATAAAAAAAATAGCACATCTCAATTTTCTATTATTCTAACACTCTTTCAGTGAGAAGAGAGAGGTTACATCTTTAAGACTTGTGCCAGGAGCATTGCTACTGTATTTAAACTGTATGATGCTGGTCAAACTTTACAAGTTTAGGATTGACTTTGTTGTTCTGAGAGCCCTCAAGTGAGGGATGAGGACAAAATGTGCTTGTTGTGTGAGGTTATTTATGCTGTTTATCTACAAGCATTGAATCTTTTCTAAATTGTGTTTTTTTTAATCTCTTAATTAGAATATCTAACCTGGAAGTTGAATTTTTCTGCTTTCCACATTCATGCACCCAACAAGGGGGGAAATCTCTCGCTTTTGGAGACCTTGTGACCGCTCCTTTAGTGATATCCTCGAACCAAGTTTTGGCTTATTCTGCCATCTACATGGCAAAATGTTTTTCTGTCAAAGAAACGTGTAACGAGGGCGGTTATTTGGCCTTGATGAAGCTCTCTACTACCTTTCCTCTGTTCACTTAGTGTTGTGTGTTTCTGCCTCAAAGCGGATGTTTCGTTTTTCCTTCACCCCAACTTTACAATCCTGCAATTATACAAGGACAAGAAAACAACAAATGCACGGTGTCTGACAGGAATGCACAAGACATGATCAAAGCGAGGATGATTGCAGCCATTATGTTTCTACTGCGATAAGTGTGTTCATTGGAAACTAAATCTGCTTTTAAATGACAATATGGCAATCAGTGCATGGCCATTTGCACAAACTAGAGCTCCCGCAATGAGTGCACCATCATTGTGTTCACTTTGATTGGGGGCATACAGTTATACAGTAGAATACAGCTTGAAAGTGGACAGCCTGTATGCATCGGTCATGTAGGATATCCACGTTTCATCAACAAGATGAAAGAAAAGCTGGTGATTGCTCCCACACATTTTCTCTTACAAGTTATTGTGTTGGGTTTTTTGCTGCTGGAGGCAGAAACTTATTACGTCTTGATACAGTATAATGCATAGTGTCATTATCCTTGTCACCATCTTTCTTCATGATGCAATTTAATTTTATTTCAGCGTAAAAGGATGATTTGTCTTTTCCTTTGGGGTTCACAGATCCAAGCAGCTGCGAAAATAAAGCCTTTCCTGACCCCGTCTTCACAGCTTTTTTGCCTTACATTAGACCAGTAGCATTTGAAACACTTTGAGATCCTTCCACACAGTATCCTCACATTCATTCAGCCCTTCACTTACTCAAAACGCAAGGGCCACTTGAGGTTGAAAATGCATAGGGGATGGTTGCAGAGAAGCTTCGTGGAATTCAAGTCCAGCAAAAAGGGATTGCGAGGTCACCTGGGCAGGTTATGCCAGGATCAGCTGCCCGCCACAGGGTCTCAGGAAAGTTCAGAGAACAAAAGTGATATTCATGAAACTGGAATGAATTCAGAGGGACGCAGACACTTTTAAAGGTTTCTGTAAGGTTACGTCCACTCTAGCAGGCTGAATGTATAAATCCTCATTGTGTTGGGTCCAACGAGGAATAAGAATAGTTAATATTAGCTCCTTCATTGCGTGAGATCAGAAACTGAACAAAGAAATGAGCTTATTTTGTTTTGAACTAAAACCAACAGAGTCAAAATGGTTGGAAAAATTAGAAAATTTGCATTATGATAAGGCCTCTGGTCACTTTAGATGCACTGTATGTACTACAGAAAAACATTGACATACTGTAACCAGTTCATGTACTTTATAGAGTTTTGTCAGGACCGATAAAGAAAGTGAGACTTTGTACCACTGCAAACGGCTTTAGGGAAGAGGTTGGGGTGGATGGCTATGTGTATAAAATACCCTTTAATATCAGACACCATGGTTTGCATCCTATCTCCTCTATTCACCAAACGCTGTTGTATATTACCTTATCCAAGTTTTTTAAGATGCCTAAATCAAACCAAACCTTTATTCAGGCCTTTTAAAGGTTCATATTTTAGTTTTTGCAGGCACTGACTAATAACCTGTTTTGTTTTTATGGCGTTAGGGCTTGTTGATTTGTTGCTGTCCGTGTGCCTCATGTCATTAGAGGAGAAGGCATTAAATTAAGATATATAATCCTTGCAAATAATGCTGATGCACCAGCTGATGTACTTACTGCACATAAGGTAGCTGTAGCTATCTAGCAGCAGCTGTGTGTGAGTTTGTTTGACAGTACAGGCTGTGACTGACTGCAAAACTCCCCAGGAAATTATTTTTTCCTCTGTCATCTCCCACTCTCTATCCTTTCCTTTCTGGTCTCTTCTCTTTTCTTTTCTCAGTGAATTAGAAAGTGGCGCGGCAGCGGTTGCCGGCAGCGTTGCCTGCCCAGGTTACATTCACGTGTTCACCTCAAGTAATATACTTTCCAAGGTTCTGTGTTGGTAAATTAACAGAAATATTTAAATAAAAGAATTCAAAAGTGACATTGGTAAGAAGATATAAAAGATAATAGTAGAAAGCGGTCAGAGGATGGTATGTATTGCTTTAAAATCTGAAGTAGAGCTATAGCTAATTGTACTGTATGTCCTTCCTCCTGAACGATTCAGCTGACACATCCTAGTCACATACAATGCAGAGAAGGTGCCCCACTGGCACAAAGCAATTACAAAGCCAACACGCACACACATAGCCGTAGTATGTAGGCAGCCAGTGAGAGAGAGGAATTACTTTCCTGTCAAGTAAAATCAGACTCATCATCATTTCATTAATTTCTGTATATATTAGCATTTTTTATTGTGATTTTTTTTTTGTCTCTTTTTTTGCTGCATCTCTTTTCCTCCTCCCAACATTGTCCTCAGTTAGAAAAATGAGCCACCTTCTTTTCTTTTGTCTCTACTTCGAGGTACTTCTATATTGAGGTACCATTTAGGTCCTTAAATAATCCACTTGGCATGGTTATGTGTACTGAGAGATGTGAAGCTACTGCTACAACACAGGTGGTGTGTCCCTGTATGATGTGGAGGTGACCTTCTGTTTTCTGCCACATACAGCTTACACTGGAATGTAGTGTGTCGCACTAACACCAATTTCTAATTTGAATACAAAACTATTCTCCATTGTAGATAATCATGTATCAAAAATCAAAATGCAGTTTGAATTCTTTTTTTTGACAACTCTTTTTCACCTGGTATGAGAGTGATATATTTCCAGGAAATTATCATTTTAAAACCACAGGAGAATATGCAGCCCAAATATCAAGTGTTTCCTTCACTGGAAGCCAACAAACATCACCATTTCTTTGAAAGTACAAGACCAAATTTAGAGTCACATTTTTCCATAATGGTTACAGTATAATACACCTATGTGACCTACAGTATTCTGACTTATCTCAGAGAAGTTCAGATACTTAGAAGTGATGCCACAGTTTCAGAAATTTGTCTGTTGATACAAAACCACTAAAACTCCGTGATTCTCGCTATGTGACACTCATACACCCAGTTGCAAGCAGTGGATTAAATTAACTAACATGGGGACAGTGTGAAAATGTTCATTTAAAAAGTCAGCAATGGCTGTAGCCCTTTAATGTTATGAGCCCCCATCTCGCTAAAGAGCTATTGCTACATAAGCATAGAGAAGATGACATTAGCCTCTGTGACAGTTGTGTGTGAAGCATTGCTACATCAGCTGCCAGCTGTCACAGTCTCCAAACAACAATGTTGAGGATATGAGCATTTTGACGACATGTTGTAGATAGAAGTTATTAACTGAAACTCACTCACCCAGAATCCTGTGAAGAGATCCACATGTCTGTGTTTGAAGTGTTTCTTTCTGTCACTCAGAATGCTCTGTGGCACTGGTTTTCTATGACTTGTCCTTGATGGTCTGCCTCGAAGCATCTTGGTGTGTTTTTTTTTCCCAAGTTGTGGCAGATGTGTTGATACGCAGTAGCCATGGCTGTTCCACGTGTTTTCATCTTTTCTGTGCTGACCTTCCTTCTTTTTCTCCCCTTTGACGTCAGACTCTTGTGGAGCTATTATGCAACCCTCTTTCCTCTCAGAAGAATACTTAAAACAATTACGGTATCTTTGGTAACTAGGGTAATGCAAAAAAAAAGGACAAAAAAAGGAATTAAGACCCCACAAGACCCCCACACAACAAGAAGCCATTCTGGAAGATGTAGCAAAATGCAAAGCATGGTGGCCTAAACTTCAGCATGAAAGTCGCTGTGTTTAATTGTACCTTCACTGGAAGATCTGAATACAAAATGAACAAATTTTTACTATTACTGCTACTATAAACTGTTACTCAAGCAAAAACAAAGTCACAGACAGGGGCGCAGATGACAGATCCGTGCTTTCCAAAAGGGAATCAGCAAGGTAATGAGCTGTAATCACTCTGAATCTTACAAAGAATTGAGAGGCACTGAGCCTCCAATACTTTCTTATGAGGAATGGAAAAGTAGGCTGTTTGTACAAAAAACATCAGGTCAGTAAACCTGCGAAGCCTGAGCTGAAGATCTGGTCCAGCGTGAAATGACCGCTAATTATGTACAGAGAATAACCATTAATTGCAGTGTTTTTGTTAAAGTCAAGTATCGTGGATAATTCCTGTGAGTGTTATTCATGTATTTTATGTATTACTCAAATGATGCAAATAACTACTCAGGGTGCTTTGTTAATCCTTGTCCTGCATGTCAATTTAACAAATGTGGTCATGGTTATGTTTATTCCTTCAGATGTGAGGCATAGCCTACATCCTACTTCTGTATATTTTATGTTTCTCCGCTTTTCTCCTCTACTCTCTTCTTGGTTAATCCCCACCTGTGCACACAGAGTCACGACCAGACACTCTCCCATCCACTCAACACCACCCAGGGATGACACTATCTGATATCTCCCTAGCAGATTAAAGCCTTAGATTGCAGCACCATAAACAAGTACCTGATCAAAGCGCCGTGTCACGGATTATCTCCTTCAGAAACGTTGTACGGTAGAATTGACACAGGTAAAGCTGCAAAATGTCAAGGAAGCTTGGTTCCTTATTGGTTTTCAGCTCAGCTGTAGTACCAACCTGTGAGAGACTTTGTCTGATATTTGAAAGAAAGCATCCACAGCCATGGTAGAAGAACGTGATGGGATTTTGGAAAATGTTGTCCATCGTTACTAGCAGGTTTGCATATAAAAACTGTACAAGCTTTTTGCCATTCTGCTGGTCAACAAACCAGCAAACCTCTGCTTGCAAAGACAGAGAGACGACAGGTTGCAGAGCTTTACTGGCTTTATAGAGTGAATGACAGACTTCATATCAACAAGTAAAACCAATACTCAAAAAATACTAGTATACAGTGTTCATTACTGTTATCACAAGCAGCATGAATAGACAAATAAAAGAGTGGTACTGAGTAGCTAACACTTTATCAACAGAAAATCAAGGGAGAGAACATGAAAAGAATATGATGAACGTGTTAATGACAAGTTTTCATGTATCTGGGAAGTACAGTAAACAGACAACAGCAAGGAGCAAATTCTCACATTTAAGAAACCACCCAAAGAAAATGTTGACATTTTTGTAGAAAAGGGCAATCAATTATGAAAATGATCGTTGTTGAGTTTGGACTGGAGCTTGGACTGTATTTTTTTTGTTAAGTTTGTGTTTTCAAAATTACGAAAAGAAACTGGAAAATAGATTCTGAAGGATGTGCATGTAAAGCTGACAGCAGAGGGTCGTATTAGTATTGCCGCCAGTTTATTTTAGGTGTTTTTTTTTTTATGTTTACAGCCTTCTCCTCTGTGAAAACAACTGAAACAGGGTTGCCACTTTCTCCTTCAATTAAAAGTAGCCATTGAGTTCTTATCCCTCCATCCACAGAAAGGAAGCTCTGTGCTACCTTTTTTTTCCTCCTCTCTTTGGACGGGGGTGTTTCAGCATCTAATTGATGAATAGCAGTCGTAACTCAGCGCCACAACCTTCAATTGAACTCTAATTCATATGTGCATCAATCATTTTTCCCCTTTTCATAACGTGCGTTTTGTCCTTGTGATGTGCCTGTGTGTGCCTGTATGGATGTATGTGTGTATCTAACAGAGAGAGAAAACAAGGATTTTTCATCGGAAATTGTAAACAAGGGGCAAGGAAATCTCCTCCCGGTGAAAGCAAGTCCCTCTGTCTGCCTCTCCCTCCCTCAGTCTCCATTATGTAGTAAACAGGGCCTCAGCTGTGCTCTTTGCACGCCCCACCACTCATATTGAATTTTTTGTTGTTCATACAGACAAATCCAAGCAATGTGAAAGGGACTGCAACAGTCTTGGAGAGTATTTGAGTGTGTGTGTGTACTTTTATTGATCAAGTTCACGCAGTGACATTATTGGAATTTACCTCCTATTTGTAGTCAAAAACCTGGTCCTCATGGTAGACGTTAAAATTTTAGGGGTACGCGATTCTTGGTTAAGGTGGTTAGGGTCAGGTTAAAGGTCAGGGCTAGTCATGCAGTGGTTGGGTTAGTTTAATTTGATCTCCATGAAATTAATGCAGTAGTACAATATACTATTAAGTGACAGAAAGAAGTTTGTTTTTCTCAGACACCCTGTTGTTTGCTCATGGTGATATTGAAAGTAGTACAGTCCAGTATAAGTACAACTGTGTGAAAAAGGAACATTGGTGTTATGTTCCAAACGTAAAGGTTGGAAGTAGATCTTTAGTAGATCTTAGTAGATGTAGGTAGATCTTTTTCAATGGATATTTAGTAACTGTGCAGTCAAAATTTTAATTTCACATGAATTATGATAGATCAGTTCACTATAAATGCCTCATTACCATTCTTATAATCTAGAAGGTAGCTATCCTTGTCTTTCTTTGTCCTCAAAAATTTAATCTATGAATTTAAACAATGTCCCTCTTGAATTTTGACTTTGGTCTTTCTGTTTGTTTTTTACATGTAATTAGAATCTGAGCTGCAGATCTGTCTAAATTCTAATTTGGACCTAATTCCTTCCTCAAAGCACTTAGATTTAAAAAGTAAAGAAATTGCAGGAAAAAAACTCAATTATATAAGGGGAATATTGGTCTGTGTGCAAACTTTGTTCAATGGACTAAAACAAGTGTAACAAATATCCATCCATTTCTATTCATTTCGCCTTATTCAGTGCAGTGCAAGTCTTTTCATTGTCCTCTTTTATTCACAATTTTATGAACTCTGCTACCAGTTTTACCAGCAGTCCCGATCAGATGTATGAAAATTTCTTCATTCCCATGCCTTGTGTAAAACCTTCAAAGGTGAGCAGCATAACAACCTCCCAGTGAAACACACCTTCCTATTCCAATAACATCCTCATCAGTGTTGAACCCAGTGAAGGCACTTGCTCTTCAAATGAGTTTGCCTATCACCCAACTGCTGGCTAATGAGCTACCTAATTTAATTCATTATGGTGCCGTACAAGGGTTTGACTAATGAGAGTGACCCTTTGCTGAATACAAAACCAGCAGCATAGTAGGGGGGGGGGGTCTATGTGATACAAAAAAAGAATTGAGTAGTTTAATATGTGAAACACAAATAAAAAAGCAAAATGAGCAGCAATTCCCAGATTTCCTTGCTTCGGACCCCTTAAAGTGAAACATGCTTGTGAGCTAATTACTCATTAAATATTACTCTTTGAAAAAAGTAATTACCTTACTAATTAACCTTGTGTGAATGTAATTAATTACATCTCCAACTGCTATACAGACAAACAACAAACTGACTTCTGAAAAAAGTAAAGTAATTACTAATTTTGAAATTGTAAACATTACATTACTTTTTACCCACAAAAGTATTTATTAAAGTACTTTAATTTCTTAGTAATGTGTTACTGCACAACACTACTTGTGACCTATCATCAACAGTGGCCTCTATTATGACCAAGTCAACTAAAAAATGAATTAAGACCTACAGACACATTGTTCAATAATTCACTATTACAGGAATGTCTTAAAATTAAATTTAAGTTTTTATCTTTTGCTTTTCTAATTTTGTCGTGACTCCACGTCGGAGGGTGCCGTCTTTGAGGACAGCTGGACATGCA
This sequence comes from Psettodes erumei, assembly GCA_016785225.1. Lineage (NCBI taxonomy): Eukaryota > Metazoa > Chordata > Actinopteri > Pleuronectiformes > Psettodidae > Psettodes > Psettodes erumei. The sequence goes on from JAFBJZ010000861.1 coordinate 2,755,065, forward strand.
ATGGCAGATTTAGCAGAGGAGCAGAAGAAAAATTACAATATCGAGTAATATATAATTATGCAAAGTGTGAGTGGAGTGATTTAAAAAAACTCAAGGTAAAATGTAATACTTGAACTAATAGAGTTTGGATCAGAGGAAATTCGCTGAGAGCAAATAGGCCCTTGCCCCCAAAACCTCCTCTTTGTACCACAGAGACCTGCAAAGAAGGGAGCATCTGCACACAAGGCCGAACTTGTGTACTGTTTAAACAGAGAGGGAAAGAGACAAGAGATGCTAAAAGAAGATACCACAGTTAATTTCAGGCAACATATGATGCATGAGCAGTTATGAGCAACTCCAGCAAACAGCGGCTGAGTCTCCTGGAGGATAAGAACCCAGATCAGACATCTCGATGAAGCACCTACAGGAGCTATAAACCAGACTGACAGACCCCTCAAAGAAGAAGTAAGATGAGAAAGGGGTGGTAATAAAATAAGGGGGAGGAAACAGAGCAGAAAAACAGACTTGGAACGTTATTTCACTGACATATGTATACAGGAAAGACTGTTGAAATGTATTGTTTCAAATATATTTAACATGTTTGGAGTTGGTTATGAGTTTACTGTGGCTCAGTTCTCAAACAGGAATAACTTCACAATACAAAAATGGTCGGGTTGCTGGCCCACATCGCCACCCTCAATACAAAGACCCCTGAAAAGAGAGGAACGACCCACCTCCCTTTTTTCCTATCTTTTCATTTCATTCTCTGTGAGACCAAATATTGAAAGAGAGCCCTTTCTTTCCTGAAAGAGACCTTTTTTTTAGTTTGTTGAACCTGTTGTGTAGGTGACAAAAGAAGGGGAACACATTCATCCACAGCCTTGTGTGCCCTTTTACGTCTCCCTAGTCTCTGTCTCCCTCTGCAAGCACAGAGCACAAAGGAAAAAGTCCATTAAGGCCTATCTTAATGAAGAGGGACAGGACACAATACCACCATCAGAGAGGAGAGTGGTGATCAGAGAGGTAGTCCAACTCGTCCACTCACTCCTGAGTGGACAAGACAAGGCTTTGGGCTTCAGCCTGTCCTGATAGAGCAGGACAGAGTAATGAATGGAAAGGCACTAGTCCTGGAGCCATCAACTCACCAATCTCTCATCAGCAAAGGTCCCGTTGGTGTTTCATTAATATACCCCCCCCCTTCTCTTCCCATGGCTTTTGTCTGAGGTGTCTGTCTGCACCAAAATAGCTATTGTTCACTCCGACACAAAGAGTTAAAGCTTCTTGAAGGGGAAAATCATGAGTAATTGTGTGGTTTTACTGACCTCCACTCAAGGCGAGGTTTTCCCCAAGTATTTCTCACTGACAACAAGCCTGTCAGTGAGATAAAAGGCCTGCACCATCAAACATATATTTTGGTGCTTGCTTCTATAAAAAAGAATGTAGTGTGGATGCAGTAATATATGTCAATTATAAAGGTTTCTAGAAGTGTAGAAGACTCACCATAATAAATATGTTATGGATTGAAGCTGTGTTCCAACTTGATGGCTATCCAGGTCAATAAAAGTTCATCCAGTTACACACACCCATACCACCACCGCCATTATGTTGAAACAGACACTGCCAGCCCATGATATCATTCCTCTAGAGAATATGACCAATGTGGTTTTATATAATGGAATAGGTTAGCTGGTCTCCCAAATTCATGGTAAAGATGTTCCTTAGCAGAACTGCATGGCTCGTCCACAGTGCGTGAAGTTTCAAGGGCGGCTGCAATTCAAAACACCATGCAGCTTTTTTCCAAAGACGTGCAGGTTTCCAGTATTAGATCACTATCACATCATTAAACATCTTCCGATCTGTCACAAAACTACCTTCACACATTTTGGGAATTACACATTTCCCTTTTTTTAACTTCCTCTTTTTAGCAGTCAGACCTCATTTCCCCTTGCAGCCCACCCCAGTGCATTGTGGGCATGAATGGCCCTGTGATAAGAAACGTTGACAGATGGGACATCCTGCCCCCCCTTGGCATCATGCCTAGGAGGAGTGCCACCTCCCTCCCAAGACACTGTGCCAGGATTGTAAGCCTGCTCAGAGAAAAGAGAAGTTATTTAGTGAAGGGGGATGTTCCCATTAGGGTGATGAATGGCCTAATTACTGGAAGTAAACAGTCCCTGGGAGATAAAAGACGAACCGGGGTCTACCAGGAGGGATGAGTCGCTGTATTACAGGCCCCATCCAGCCTGGATTAGGGAGGGATGCACAGCTTGATTATGTGTGTGTGTGTGTGTGTGTGTGTGTGTCAGTGTCTGTGTTCACATATTCTTCAGGGTCTCTTAATCCTTGTTGCTTTTCATGTATCACCTTGTTGGTTAGTTTAGGTGATAACATCTGAGCAAAACTTTTCCGTTATCCTCTGTGCACTATGTGAATGTTTGACATTCAATCAAGACATTTGAATGTCACTAACAGCTGTTCTCGAGAAGTGTTACCATATTATGAGCGCTGCTGTTGAAATGCTGTTTAGCATTACAACACAATATATGAATAAAACCATTTAACTTGGTTGTGCATGTTTGTGATTTTGGAGAAAATAAATATTAAATAATATTAATGAAATAATAATAATAATACTAATATATACAATTAAATATTAATATTTTATGCAAAGCCCTACCAGTGCATAAAAAAATATAATATTGTTTAAAAAGTTCAATATTTACCTTCAGTTATTTAAGAATTGTTGATGCAGTAATTTGTGGTAAAGGAGCCCCAACAAAGTACTATATTTATAAATTAATGCACTTTTCAGAAGCTAGATATTTCTACATTGTAAATCCTTTTTTGATTAATTTTAGAAAATATCTCAGATATAGTATTCCAGATTTTTAGGTTTAATAAATATAAAATATAGAAATTTTACCTTTTTGAACTAATGAATGCAAAAATACATTTTCACAATATTCTAATTTTTTGAGATGTGCAAGTATTACAGTGACAAGAAAAAGTATGAGAACCCTTTGCTATATTGTTTATCTGCAGTAATTATTGTCGATCAAATGTGATCTGATCTTCACCTAAGTCAGTATAGACAATTATAACATGCCTAAGCTAATACAAAAACAATTATAAGCTTTCATCACTTTATTGAACACCACCATCAAACATTCACAGTGCCGAGGGAAAAAGTATAGATAAATGACTTCAGCAAAATCTGATTGGAGTCAGTAGTTAGCAAACCTGGAGTCCAATCACTGAAATGAATTTGGAGGTGTGAGTTAGAGCTACTTTGACTAACAAAAACCATGTAAACATTTTGAGCTTGTTATTCACAAGAAGCATCTGCTCATGTGATTCATTTTTACACCGTTTCTGCACATCTGTGCAACCCAAACAAACATCTGTGCTTCATTATTTCTCAAGTTTTCAGAGTTTATCTGCCATGTAATGCTCATAACTCGCTAATTAATGAAGCAGAAACATTTGTTTTGCTTTCAGAAACGTGAACGGGCAAAGGAATGAGTCATCACTTTGGACTTTAATGGGGTGCTGAAGCCTGTGCTGAAAATAGAATGTGGAGTGTAATTTCTCAAAAGCAGCACAAGTACACATTTTTTTATTTTGCCTGCAAAGGGGGCAAAGGAAACAAAATGGTTTTTATTAATATCCTGATCATATGGGGTGCCAAATTCAAAAGATGTACAGACTTTGACTAACCTGGTGCAACTTGGTCCTGTGCACTTATATTTTTAGTCAAATTATATTTGAAATTGTTGCAGACTGTTGCAGGTTTCATGTTGTCCATTTTAATGAAGGCTAACTGCTATGTTTCCAGTCTTTGGACCAGACCTCAATTGCAGAGCGATGAAATTTGGATGTACTCATCATCATCAGACATTAGGAAAAGCTGACATCTCAAGTTGTCAGGGTGCTCCTTTCATAGAAGCCAAAAAAAGCCAAAACTCTGGTATGTAACTTTGACAAGAGTTTCATGTTTTGAGAAATACTCATTCACATACTTTTTTTTGACAAAATAAGAATCATATCCTGAAAAAGACCCCAGTGCGGCAGAGTTCATTCCAGCATCCATAAAGACACCTACACACAGGCCATCGCACAAACCACCATTATCTCAGTCAATGTCCCTTGTACGCTGCTGCCTCCCTGTCTCTTGTCCAGACTGAACTATTCAGCATTTTTCATGATCGATTACACAGTTAGTCAGGGGGAACCACTGGGCCTATGGGGACTGGAAGACACACACGGACCCTTGCACGCACACACGCCTACTCTGCAGCACATGTTTAAAAGCCTCCTTTAACCTTGATCATGAACGATGAAGAACATGACACCTAATAAGTGTTTTTCATTGTTCACTGTCCCTGTAAATTCATAAATCAACCCTCCCCCCGCATGTACAGTCAAGGGTATGGTGGACAGTACAAAGCAGCGTGCTTGTGTATGTGAATGGGCAGTGATGAAGCACTGCATCAGTGAGACAGACCTACTGCTCACTATATGTCAACAGCAGTGACACATAATGAAACAAACCAAGGCAGTTCCAAAGCAGAAAAGTAAGTCCAGTTGATTTTGATCAAAATTTCCTTGAGACTAGACTTATATTGTTTTTCCTTCCTTTGGCTCCCACAGCGGGATGTTGCAGAGGTGGCATTCATATTTGTGAATATATCAGCAGATATGGATACATGCACATACAGTATGTGTATGTAAATGTGCGTGCATCAGCATAGCATGTCCTCAGGTGAAAACGACCAGAAAAGCGAAAAGGTGACAGGAGAGCACAACCCTGGAAGTGAGAGGTGGAGCTCATCTCTGACACCGGCCCGCCGATCCGCTGTTGCCATACTTGGAAGAGAGCGACAGGGAGAAGGAATGCCAGCTGCCGTGCGACGCAGTGCCAGGGCAGACGGGAAATCAGCAGGTGGCATTCTGGGATAGTGCCGGGAAAGTACAAACACTGCGAGGTGGGCAAGACTCAGTATCCCCCTCCCCCCTTCTTCCACTGCAACCCAGCTCCCTCACCTTCTCCAGTCTCACCCACCTCCTCACAGTATGGACTGTTTTATCTCGTAGGAGGGTCTACATTTTTTTTTCTTTAGTCTATCCCCATTTATCAGCCTTTTTTCCCTCCAGCTAGCTCCTTTATCACCCGCACGAGAGAACAGGATTCCTATTACAGTTTTATGGCAGTTTTTATTCCTGTATGCTTAAAATGCATGCACAGTGGTGCCATTCAGCTCCTAATAGTTAGAGCACTGTAGGGAAAATCAACATCAGGGACAGAAATGGTGACAGTAAGAAAGTGACTGTGAGATAGTTCCATTGAGCATTTTCCTCATTGCATATTTCTTTTGACAGAGTTCCCTTTGGGTGGGAAATTAGTTCTACACTCTGAGGCAAAAGTATTGAGACGACACGAGCCCGAGGGGACAGTTCACATGAGTATACAACACAATGCTTGCACAGACAGCACCCACTCCATTTACACTGTCGGATTGGCTTGGCTGCACCTTCTGTAACAGACTTTATCTGTTTCCTTGTTCTCTCCTCCTTCCTTTCAGCGTGAAGAAGAGACTCTCCTTCCTCATCTTCTCCCTCTGAGGAATCTGTTTATTTCGACGACCCCCCCCTTCACTCGAACCCTGGAGTGTGGATCACAGGAGATGAAAGGGCTTAGGCAAGTAAAGCTCTCCTCTTCCCCTTGCCGCACATTTCTGGTAGTTATTCATTCATGACAAAACCCATTCACGCTCTGACAGCCTATGTCCCCACTGATGTATGGTGTCGTCTCCCGCCACGATCCCGGCAATGTGCACCGGGGTCCCTGCTGCCGCGCACCCCTCTCTCCCCCTCCTGATTCTGTCCCGTATATCGCTTTTGCTCAGGCAGGATGTGACGTTGGGTTTAGGGGGTTTATTCATATGTGTGACGGCTTTGATACATGACAAAGAAAATACGCTGATGGGGGCGAGCGCAGAGAAATCTGTTAGATCACACGTCTGAGAGCGATAGCCCAGTCGTGTGAATATGAATGAAGAAGAGAAATTAATGCTATTGCCTCTTCTCCAGTCCCCCCACCCTCTCTCTCTCTCTCTCTCTTTCTCTCTCTCTCCCTCTCTCTGTTATTTATTCACATTTCATTCAGTGAGCACACAACCCCTGCGGTTTCTCTGTCAGACCTAGCAAGTGCAGCGTGAGGGTGGCTACAGATGAATATGATTGCCCCCTCTGTCTTCTCCGATGCCACTATGCAAGGAAATCAAATCTGTTTGTAATGCTGTTTGGGATGGTAAGGGTCAACTTGTAAATCAACCTGTTTTTTTGCCCTTAGAATTCATTAGCATACAGAGCAGCGCAGAGAAACATAAGTCTGTTCCCTTCAGAGAATAAACTGCTCCCAGTACTGCTGTGATAGTGTGTAAATCTTCACACGCCGTAACCAGGCCACACGATTGCTCTGTGTAAAGCACACTTCTATAATAGAGCTAAGAAATGCTAAACCGCTAGAGTTGCAAATCTAATGTGTAAGTGGATGTAACAAGCACTTGACTGAGCGTGTGCCCTGCATCTGCAACAGTCTCATCAACTTTGACAAAATTAACAGGAATTGTATTGAGTAAATATAGGCATGCCAAACCACTTGAGTTAAACTGGCACTATTCTTCTTCAGAAGTGTTTGTCAGATGGTTGAGCAGCCTCAGGACCCCCCCCCCCCCCACACACACACACATATACACATACACCTTTCTAACATCAGATTAGGAGGGTTGTCCAACGTTCACACACCCACTTAATGCCATGATTGGCTTGGCTGCACCTTCTGTTACAGACTTTATCTGTTTCCTTGTTCTCTCCTCCTTTCTTTCAGTGTGAAGAATTGACTCTCCTTCCTCATCTTCTCCCTCTGAGGAGTCTGTTTATTTTGATGACCCCCCCTCCCCAACTCGGAGCCAGGGTTTGAGTTATCAATGTCCTGAACAAAACTGTCTAAAAATATGTACCATTTCTTGTTTCGAGAAGGCATCAGTGCCCATTTCATTGATGAGACAAATAAGGCTAAATTCATCCTCTCTGTAGTCATTACTTCCTGTTTCCTGTGGTATATCCATTATGCAATGAGAAAATAACATTTTCACAAGAGCAGTGCTTAAAGCTCCCCCAATCAAGCATTCCCCTGATCTTTTCATCCTCTGTCAGCTCAATGCTTTGGTTTTTATGGCCCACAACTGTCCTGCCTTGGTTCACTCTCTGTTCTCCACAGTTGGTTTTCAGCAAAAAATCCCTGATAAACCCACTGCATGCTTCCTAGCAGGCAAAGGATGGTGAATATTGGACTCACATTCAGCAGATGGCTAAACACACGCCTCCAGATAAATGCTAATTACACTCTGTATCTCCTGGATGCACATTTTATCAGCATCTCTGTGTTATATTCACAGCTGGTTTCCACTGCCCCAAGTGGCCAGAAAATCTATTACTGCAGGTCAAACTGAATGTTGAGTCAGGTTGTGGTTAAGGTTTAACTTTTTAAGTGAGAGCTTACTTTCTTACTTTCACTCACAGTGGTACATTTTTTGGTTTTAGTAGTGCATGGTGACAGGGAAGGAAAATGTATCCCCCTATCTTTTAAACCCATACTATTCACTGCTCCACACAGTTATTGCTGGTTTGCACTCATATCATGGTTTCTCACTTTTTGTACACTGAGCAGATTATTCACGTTTAAGACTCTTTGTTTGAATTTCAGAAAACTGTCTCAGAGTTTATTTTATCATGCCATGTACTAGATTATTTTGGGTAGTTTAATTAGTTTAGTCCTTTGTAAAAAATCAAATCACTTTTCCAGTCTCGGTGTCAAGCCTACTTGTGTGTAGGAAAGAAAGTGTTTTTGAAAGGAACAGAGTTTGCACATGTCAGTCTATTCTAAGCTTTGCATCTCAGATCAAGAATTGGCAGGTACCCCTCTCTTTCACACTCCCACTGACTCCATTGTGCAGCTTCTGTTGACTTCTGTTGCAATACCCCATTGGTTTGGTTGAAATAGATTACAGATCATTTAGTCTGTATTTCAAAGTATCATCAAACCAAAGTGTCTAAAAACTTAAATTCTGGCATTTTTGTCGACAGTCAGGAGCCAACAATGAAGAGTATTCAAAACTATTAACAACTATTACAAGTATCTACAAGTACAGCATGGGCACCTTGCTCTAATATATGTGTGAAAAAATCATTCCACACTGAATCTTCCTGCCAAATAAGTATTAATAAATATTTCAATGGGAAACAAAACCATTGGTATGAACCTGACAATTATTAGAACCATCAAAATTATTTTCATAAGGAAGTATAAAATCAGAAAATAGAAAATGTCTTCAGTGCAAGCAATTACAGTAAAATAAAGAGAAAAATGATCTATTACTTCTTCTATCTATATCCTCTTTGGTAGCCACTGTAAATTCTTAGCAATGAAGCATTAACACTTCAAATACGAAGGAAATATTATATTATGCTCTGACAATAATATGCTACAATAATTATCAAATCATTGAATTTAATTGTCTATACTTACACAATAAACTACAGGGGAAAAGTTAGTTTGCTAGAAATGAATCACACTCTCCTTTGAAGCTAGAAACTATAGGTTTAAAATTGTCTGTTTCATCAGTGCATGCTAAATATGTCTCTCATCTTGAGTCACTTTCACCTTGCACTCAAAAAACCCCCTCAGTTCTTCAGTCATATTAGTGCCACAGAGGCAGTCGCTCACTGAGCCCTCACAAAATAGTTTGGCTAAGAGGATTTGGCCAATATCTCATTAGCTTAAAGGCAACAGCTCATTCTGCCCTTGCTTTTATTTGGGCAGCATTGCTCTGGATTAACACCCTCTAAATAGCAAATGCCACCAAGCCAATTTATCTGGCTTTGTTCAATTTAATTCAATTTTCAATCACTCAAAACGTCATCAATTTTTTTTTTTATTAGGACCCTGAAAACCTGTCAGGTTCAGGATTAGGATAGAGGTCTGTGGAGATTTTCCTTCATGCAGTTATCTAAAAGGCATTGAATCAGGAGCAACTGACAGTAGTGGAAGTCTTCACTTAGTTCAGTTGCTCCAGATTCAATGCCAAAAATTTGACAGCACTTAAGTGAAAAAATCAGCGAGCAAAATGGAGAAAACATGAAGAGCTAACATGCCAGTATCAGTCCAGTACCAGCTCCTGCTGCAGTAATGTGCTGCATGCCACGCTGAGACACAAGCTAGCAAATGCTGTCAACACCGGTTGTTAAGCTTCGCCAAAAAAGGGTACTCCATGCTCCATGCTGGATGTTTCTTTAAATCATCACAATATGACATAACACGAAAAGGAACGGGAAAGCTCTTTTGGCTTTCAGTCGCTGTGAAACTGTATGTGTCAAAGTCTTTACTATTCACAGTCATGTCTTGTCTGCTGATTTGTGTGGGGAGTTACTGTCCGCTCTGCTTTGCTCCGCTGACTTTTCAGCTTCTCAGCTCAAGTGGCTGTCTTGTCCTCGTTCCCCACATCTGTTCCTCTATTTTTAACTACAGTAAGTTTGCACTAATGAAGCTCCTGTGTGAACTTCATATTTTAGACATTTAAAAAAAACAACTGAAAGAGTTTGTGCATGTAAATTTGCTTTTGTCTGTTTGTCCAAAGTGAGTTCTGTGATAGCCAGATTCTAATTAAATACTATAATTGTTGCTAGCTGAAACTTCAGAATGACCTATAAAACTGTTAGGATTTTGTCCAAACAAAGGATACATTACTAAATCATTCAGATTGCATAATGATCTCAGCTTCTTGGCTGCCTAGTTGATCAGCTGACTTCATTCCTTGTGTGTGCACATACTGTATATTTGTATATGTCCTACAGCTGTTACTTTTTGCCTTGTGATCCAGGGTTAAATACATTAGAACAAACTGCAGGTCATTTGGACTTTCTTCGAACTTGGTTTTTGGAAAAAGTGATAGTCCTAGTACCTCCTCCTAGGGATCTGCATGTCACTTTGGAGTTAAGCATCCAACATGATTATCTGTCTGTATCACTGTGCCTGACAGGCAAAGTGAACCGAAGTTAAGATTTCAGAGCATTTCAGCATACAGTACTTAAACCCCGGGGGGAGCTGCAAGAGCTCACGCCAGCACATTGTCATCCCCCTTAGCCCTTTTTCTAGTCGGAGACATTTGCTACGCTGCCACTTTTTCCCCCTCGCTGCTTTTTGCTTGTGTCTGACACATCCTTGTTGTTCATTTCTTATATATGCCATCTTCCCCCAGTTGCTGCAGCTCTTCCCAGCCAGTCAGGCCCATTAAATTGGTGTTTACCAGCAGCAGAGATTGTGTCCCGGTCTCAAGCTGGGCCACCCAAACACTCCATCTACATGAATAAAATATGGCTGTGACATTACACACGCAGCACTCCTGGGGCCTCAACACCAATGAGAGGGTGGTAGAGTTGTTGGTGTGGTGTTGGGAGAGAGTAGATGTTCAGTGAGGTAACTCACTGTAAGGTAACACCACAAGAGTGTTGACTCATCCTACTGAAGTCTGAAAAGTAGTGAGATGTATGCTTGATGAAACTTGATTCAGCAGTTCACAAGACAGGAGAACCACTGGTTTTATTCCAGAAACACTGTGTCTCTTATAGCACTGTTTCTGTTTGGCACATGCCACTTATGCTGACTTGTGTTAACTGTGGTAAGTTAATGAAACAACACACATACCAGCAGCACAGTAATCAGTGCAAACTCATAAACACATGTTTCTCATGGCTTTTTTGAGCTCGATTCAAAAGGGAAAGGTGATGTATGATGTCTGCTATGAAAAGATTTGACTTTACCACATAATTGCCTCTACCTGCTGCTCAGACTTAGGCAGTATTTAGCAATCCCCAAGGTATGATTCCATTAAAAACACAGTGATGCCACTAAAGCATCCATCATGTATACAAACAGGCAGCTGAGGTTAAAAAACAGTGAGCACCATTTGGGATATACCCATTTTGGGAATACATTGGGTATGATGGTAGTGTTACAGTTGAGTTGTTTTCTACCTGGAAGTAGTGGGACAAGTCAAACCATTGTTCTGTGCAAGTGGGAACATTGATCCATTACTTTATGGTTGGTTAATAAGGATTTAATTAGACTCAATTATTCAGCCTTTTTTGTATAAGTATGTTTATTCCTACCTTGATCAGATACAACTACAACAATTGCTTTTAGCAGGCTGAGAATAAATTAGTTGTATTCATTTGCACTTTTTAATGAAAAGGGTTGCATAGGGCCAACTGCTTAGATTAAGACTTAACTAACCCTAACCCTAAAACCTTTAAATTAACTTGTTATAATTTTGCTCATAAGAGAATGTCTATTTCCTCAGCCTGTTTTTATTTAGTGCATTTGGCACGGAATATTTTGTGAACAACGTTCTGCAGTAGAGTTTAGAGAAAGAAAAGGAAGATGGAAATAATTTTTAAAAAAATTAAAACAGGAAACGGCCAGCAGAAGAGTTATTTTGAGGTAGAAATGATGGCATGGCACTTTGGCCATTTTGTGCTGACATTGGCAAAATCACTGCAAGATTTGTCTAAATAATTGGTATCAGACAGCATTGAAGGCTACTACAGTGTCATATATGTGTTACAATGACTTCTTTCAAGATTGTTATTTTTCACTACCATCATATGCCACTTGGCAACAAACAGCTCTTCAGTGTGGTTTCATGTACTTACAACCACCTGTTGAGAGAAACATGTTTTTTGCATTACATTTTTTCTTCCGTCACTTTCCATCAAACATCCAGCAGAACATGTGAACAATGCTCTGTCTTTTCTTTCGACAGCACACAGGACCTGTTACCAGGGCTGTGTTCCTTTTGTTGGGTTGTTTGATTTCAGCTAATTAGCAAGTGCCTCGACTTGACTGGCTGTTAGCACGTCAAGGTACTGCATTTACATGTGCGCCTACATGAAAACATCCCATTACGTCTGTATAAGCCTGCCAGCAACCCAGTACAGCAGGTCCCCAGAGGAGCTGAGGTGCACTCCACGAGCTAATGGGTCTTTTTTGCTTACCCTATTTGGTTGGCAAGCCTTTCCTGGGTAATTGCCCCTGCTAATCATTTATTGGCAACGTGGCAGTAGAGGGCTTTTAAAGCATATGAATTCAAAATGCTGCTGCTGTAGCAAAGCAAGAGAGCAACAAGACTTCATCCAAATGCTCCTGTAGTTTATCTGTTGGTGCATTAAATACACGTGTCCTTTACATTTTTAACTGACACTTTTTAAGCACATTTTTAATCATTAAGAAGAGGCTGGGCATCTCAAAATCTAAGCATCTCCTTAGACTACTGTCAGAGAAATCTCATCAGAATATTCTCCCTTTTGCTGTTACTGATGATATACATTTGAGTTTATATCATTACAGCAAAATGGCATGCTCATTTTCTATTTCTTTCCTGCATCACACATTCTGCACCAAAAATGCTTGCACATCCAACTTAAAGACATACCTTTCCTCCACACATGAGCTCTTCTCCAAAAGTACATGTATCTGTAATATCTATACCCAAGTGTCAACTACTGAAATTAGTTTTGCACTTCCACAATAAAAAATTGTCAAAAGGCAAAGATCTTTTTTCAAGGTGGAGTGAGAGGAGCTTTAATGTGCCTGCAAATGAGCTCACCAATCTCTCAGACCACAGTACTGCATCTGTGCGCTCGAAGAGAAATGGTTTCTATTTGAGAATATGTCTGTTTGTGTGTGTACGTGCATGAATGCGCTGCGTACATATACAGTGTGGGTTTCCATACGTGGAGATGTAAAATGTGACTAACGATCTGTGTGATGTATTATAAGTAGAATCCTTTGGGCTTTTTGCCGATTACTTATAACAACCAGCCGCATCTTTGACCATATTTTACAAAATGATATCCTTTAATTTGGCTTTTTCTTTACAGTTCTCTGAAAAAGCAGCACCAGCCTCTGCAGGTTTGCTTTTAAATGTATGTCATAGTGGAGGGCAACAAGGGAAATTAAGTAATGGGCTTGGCTGTGTGAAAAGTGAAGGGGTAATGACAGTGACACTAGCAGGAGTACCATCCTCTAGCAGGTCTTTTAACCACTCTATGTGCTCTCCTGCCTTTCCTCAGTGCGCCCAAAAATTCTCCTGAGCTCTATTTTTGTATGAAATATAGCTTCCGTTCTTGCCATTTTTTTCATTCTCTTGTTCAATTCCCTTTTTTGCCGTAGCTCCCGATCATGGTCCCTCTTTTCCACTAGCAAATGACTGGGAAAAGGCTGCTCATTTCTTCAAAGCCACATGCATATCCAACATTTTGAAATATTAATAAGGGTTCATTTCAAATAGAGGATGAGGTCGTTTTTTGCTTTTCTTGCAGCAGCTCCCACAATCCCCTTCCTTTTGCGCTCTTGCATGAAGCAGCAAAAGGGATATCTTCAGAGATTGGATCAAGGTCCAATTGCAGATTTAGCTAATTATCTTCTCCACTTGGTTAATGTGATAGCTGTGGACAGGCGGGCCTTGTGTGCCAAGTTGGAAGAGACAAGCTGAGGTGACTCCTGCATTTCTCTTCAGAAAGACAAAAAAAGGTGAGGCAGAGAGGACATCCGCCCTGTTCTAACTCATTCCCATTTTCCCTCTCTTCATCTTTTCATCTTTTTTCGGCGTGACAGGTGGTTGAAAGTGAAACGAGTGATTCTAACAGAGCATTCACGGAACAACCAGTGCAGCAGAAAGTGGCTAATTAACATAAAAATACCCTCTTCAGCTGAGCCTAGAAAAAGAGACTCAGCAGCACAACTATGCTGGCTATCATCTTGAGTTGATGTGTGTGCATGCCTGTGTGCGCGCAAGCATGTTTACTAACAATGTTCATTATGTCTCTTGTTTGATGGGGACAGATTTCTTCAGCCTCATCCTGCATCTTCCTCTCCACTTCCACCTTATCTTAGTTTTGCACTCCACAGTGCTGAGAAAACTTTGCATCTTTTAAGTGTCAGCTTTTAAGGAAGTAAGAAACAAACTTCAGCATTGTTTTTTGCAACACGCCTCCTGTGTTATCGAATTACCTTTCGAAAGGGTGACCTCAAGTGGGCATAAGTTACTTGCTCATTTATGAAAGCATGTCATTATTTCTATATTTTGCATAAATTGTTGATGACTTTAAAGGTTTTAATGCAGCAATTTAGCATCTACTTTCCCTGGACTTTTGGCTTCCCATTACTGTTGTTGCTTACACCATTAAGCTCAAATCTCATTCAAAAATAAAGATAAGTGGTTTCTCATTGTCTAATAAGCCCACAAAGGAACTTCTTTCACAGTCACAGGCTCCATATTTTTTTTGTCTTGCATACAAGCTTCTTCCATTAGCTACGTTCCCATGTCAGAAGAGCTGTTCTGCACTATAGGCACGAATGTGCTTTGTGTGAGGTTTTCATCCAAACCTGTTAATCTAGCACTCTTTTCAGTGTGATCATTTCATGGTCTTGTCTCTCATTTACCCCAGATGAGGGGGAAAAAATGTAAGAGCGGCTGAAATTTATTCCCAGCTCATTCATTTGTTAATATTTATTAACACAGTGTTTCTTTCATGTAGTGCTTCTGGCAATGGATTATTGCTAACCCTGGTCACCTGTCATAAAAGTCAATCACGTCTGATCTGGAAATGAAATGAAAATATGATGAGCTCCAGTAGGGTGCCAATTCATTAAACCTTCAGCTATGACGAAGTCGTAAATTGTAGTGGCCTGTCAACCTGACATGTGAAGAGTAAACTCCTGTTGAAAATTACTAAATATATTAGTAATTTTACCATTTGGAATACTAATTTAAAAAAAGAAAAATCTCATTTGGAAGAGATTAAATTGTCACACTTTGCCTTATCCAGCTGATACTCATATACAGTAAATAAGGTTTATGCTTATTAAACTCTAAGGAGAAATCCTTTGTAAATATATACACATATATATCCATTGCACAAAATACAAGTTGTTGTGCTGTTAATGACTACAAAGCTAAGTTGATGGAATTTGTTTCCATCACAGCCTCTATAAGCACACACACATTATATACACAGTATACACACACAGGACCAGACCGGGTTTGGCTGCTGTCAGTTGTCATTGTTGATAGCTCTGTCAAGGAGAATAGACAGACTATGGAGTCTGATTGACAAGCATCTTCAATGCAGCTCTATTTATCCAAAGTTTTTTGTTAATGATTGACTCTGAACTGCCTTTTTCTCCTTTTTTTGTTTGCTGAAAATGCATGCATGAGGACAAACTTATCAAACAGCCTTGGGCTATTACTTGTTGAATTGCATTCCAAGTAAGGGTACTGCAAATTGTAAATTACTTTCTGTTCTGTTCCTTTTTGTAGAACCTTAAATGAGTGTGGAAATGTGAACTTCAAACCAAAATCATCTGCGGCTGATTTAACGAACGCTGTGCTGTGGAGCAAAAATGATCTATGGGCCTCTTTGGGCTGTAGGGGTCAACAAAATTAGTTGTTGTTACACTGTATGCTTCTGAATCAGGAAGTATTGCCATGTCTAAAGTGAGCAAGTCCTCCAAACTTCCTACCAAAGAGTTCCATGAGAACTCATTCTACCTGCACTTCCGTTACACCTTCCACCACTACAGACAGGTTTTCTTTAGCAAGGACTGTTTGTTCCTGTTGGAAAATGGAAAAAATTAAACACAAATGGAAAATAATATTCACAATCCTGTTTTCACCTGAAACTAAGAATCATGGTGTTTTCAAAAGATTGGAATGAGCCTTAAATATCTAAATTGAGAGCGGGTCCTCTTCCAAGTAGCCACCATGTCACACCATCATGTTTCTCTGTTCACAGCAAGGTCGTGGTTTGAAACAGAAGTTGCACACACAGTGTACATTAGTAGTAAGAGAATATTGCAGCTCGTGCTATAAGGTTCTCTTTTTAAATCTATTTTGAACACTGCTTGATTTTTTTAATTGTCCTAAAACTTTTTGCTCAGTCTTGATTCAATCATCATGTCAACCGGTCAACACTAGCGCTGAGTCCAGGCAGGCAAGTGACACCAACCCTGGGTGTAGAAGATGGCCTCCTGTAGTCTCCACGACAGGGGGAACTCACAGGAACTGCCACAGGCTGTCACACATTCATGGAACATGAGAGGGCTCTAATTCATGCTTGACTGTAGACATGCTTTGACTGCTGGGCTTTAGCAGTATCTGCTGGTAGTAGTCATAAAATTACAGGAAGAGGGAAAGATTTAACACTTAACAGCACATTAAGTGTTCAGAGAAAACCCTCATTAAGTCTAAAGCTAAATGAGACATGCTACTTATAAGGCGCAGCTAAGTCAACAGATAGATATAAATATAGGTATTTCTGCAGACTGAAGTGATGATGGTGAGTAAGAGATGGCAGAAGTCGACGCAACAGAGAATGTGTTTCTACATTTCAGTCATTGTTTATAATGAGGAAGTGATTATGTGAAGACAAAAATGAATGAGCTATCAGGTGTTGGTAGTGCAGGTGTAATGATTGGGATGGTGGCAAACTGTATAATGCAGAAAAATATCATAGTTTGATTGGAGCAGTTTGCTTCTTTAGGTTTGTTTTCTAAATGTGACTGTGGGTAGTAGCATTATCCCCTGCTCATCGCAGTCACAGCAGGTAGATGGATGATGAGGAGCGCTCATAATTGTGAATTAATTCAATCATCTGTGTCGGACACCCGGAGCTGATTTGTGGAACAAAGCACAGAGAGACAACAGAGTCTGATGTTTTTAGATGCTTTGTCGTCTTCTCTTTTTTGTTTTTCTTCCCTTTGAATCACTTTTTTCAGATGCCATTGATACATATGTATATGTCAGTGTGGAGGATCTGGTTGTTGCTGACAGTTTTCCTTTACATGTTGATATGCACCTGTAGAAATTCCACCACATAAATCTACATATTTAGAAATCCTTCAACCATCATCAGCTCTGCAGAAGTAATTGGAACACCAACATCTAGTGTACATTTATGCTCACAGCACATTGAATTCTAATCTATGATGCTGGTATAATGACTTTTTTAAAAGTAGCCTGAAAAATTTAAAGACCAGAAACTTGAAACTCACCTCATCTTCAGATGAGACTTCTGGAGAAGTCATCTTATTCAAAATTCAAGGAAAGACTGTGGACCACAAAGAGAAAATACCAGTTT
This sequence comes from Psettodes erumei, assembly GCA_016785225.1. Taxonomy (NCBI): domain Eukaryota; kingdom Metazoa; phylum Chordata; class Actinopteri; order Pleuronectiformes; family Psettodidae; genus Psettodes; species Psettodes erumei. The sequence continues at coordinate 2,772,303 of JAFBJZ010000861.1, forward strand.
CAATTATATGTTTGCTGCTGAGTCAGAGCACTTTTGTGGGGCAGGTTGACATTTCTCTGTGGGTATTTTTTTTAACTCGGGTGTGGCAGTAGCAACTGTTACTCAACTCCTGGACCAACGGGTTCCCTCTATCAAGATAAGCTACAATACCTCCCCCTGCTGGATTTAGGGCACATTGAACACTGTTCCTTATTAATTTCATTAATTCTCCTGATGAAAAAATTTGATAGGTAGGTATTGTTTAAAAAACAAAAACACTGTTGCCACCAGTAAAAACACAGATAAGTTAGATAAATTACAAATACTATATCATTCTCAAAACTAATTATGATGAGAGAACATGGAAATGTTCAGCCCCCAGATGTTACCAGACAGCAAGTGCATGTAGCCCAAGGACCTAAACTGCTGAACAAGAAACAAAGCCATTGAATGTTTGAGTGGTTATGAAGAGATCAGCATCTGTCCTCTCACTCAGCTCTGGAGACTTGAATGACCTGCCTGACTGCTACTAGTGGTGGTTTCCCTGCCAGCGGAGGTGGGAAATAGTAGGTGTACAGGGAGCTTCATGATAACGCTCAGCAGTGATCAGCTCCATTGAGCATTCCATTGAGCATCTGGCGGTCCGTCATTATGCACAGTGTCTGAAGTGCTACTATTTCACATACTCTGCCGTGACTCCCACACAAGGGACGACGGATGAGTTTTATGATTACAGAACCACAGCCATGCATCATTTGGTTAGGCTCCCAGTACTATGGTACACAATCTGCCTGCTTTTATGCATCTGATTGTGAAAGTATACAGAACATTTGTGTGGCCTGCACACCAGCATCTGTTTGTTGTTAAGTGACCTGCTATACTTGATGTGTCTGGGCTTGTGTTTGGATGGGTTTCCTTGTGTGTGACTAAGTGTGCGTGCACCATGGTGATTTGCAGGTGTGTGTTATCATTTTGTGCATGTAGGAATGGGGGTTGGAGACACAGGTAGACAGAGGGACACTCTGCTGCGTTCACGCTATGTGTGGCAGGGGTGCGGAAATACCGTTCTTGGCAACATGGATGTAACATGTGTGCCTGGTGGGAGGTTTGCGACCCAGGGATGGTGTGTGCCAGTTAGTAGCACCAGGCACCAGAGTGGAGCCGTGCCAATCTCCTGCCAACGCCGCAGGGCTCATTTAGAGCAGAGAAACAGCCAGTAGTAGGTAGGAGTAACTGTCCTTTATAAAGTACACTCAACCAAACTAAATAGCAAACAAGAACATAATGCAGACATTATATTTAGGTTCTATATATCAAATCTTCATCTCTACAATGCTGTGTGTGTGTGTGTTGTGTGAGTCAGTTGAATGCTAAATGTTTAGTGAGGTACTACTCCTCAATGTTATGCCAGTGTGTGCTTGTCCTTGTATCAGGATCTGTATGGGTCTCAATCTGTGTGTTTGTATTTCCAGGCCTCAGCTTGTGCATTGGGAGGCAAAGCACTGTCTGGCTCTATGCACGTACTGTGTTCTCATTACCACTAACAGCCTTGAGCCGGCCTCGTCATTAGAGGGAATTATTCTCAATCCAATCACCTCATCGGTTACTCTACGCTACAGAGGCGCACAATCTGCCCTCATCCAATAGCTGAGATTTCTTTGTGATGTCTCCTGAATTGCAAAGGATGAACAGTGAGACTAGGAGAGGATCGAGCAGAGAGAAAAGAGCATGAGACAGACTCACATAAGAATGCAAGTTTCCAATAGAGCTGATCAGATTACAGCACAGGTTTCATTCAATCTAGTCATTCCCTAAAGACAAAAGTTTTAATTTTAAGTTTATTCCATAACAATGACTTGATCCAGAAGACACATATCACTTTTTTGTGGTCTAACTATTAACAGGCTGACATAATTTGTCAGTGCCTTCCAAAACAGCCCTAGTCTAAATGCAGTAAACCAACAGGCTGCAATGTAATGGCAAAATTGTATTTGCCTTGAGCATCAGTCTCACTACTGAGTGGCTTCAGCAAATCTTGTGTTGCGTACAATGTAATACAGAAAAATTCTTTTCTCATTTTTTTTCATGTTTTGCATGAAATGAGTATATGCTTGCATACTTTGTTTCAGCAGCCTATAGGGTTTTCAAGCAGATAGTTAATGGATTTTAGCTGACTACACACAACACACATGCTGTGACCATTCTACACACATAAAATAAAATAATAAAACAAAATAACAAATAAACCTTCACTTTTCAAATGCTGTTGAAGGGAAAAAACTTGTTAAGACAGTGTTGCCCAATACTACAACACAGTGGTGCACTTGAGTATCTCTTGATTTGACTTCACTTTTACTGACCAAAAAACACAGTTATTTTCAGTATTGCATGGTAACAAGATTCAATTTCACAGCAACATCAGTCAGGCATTAATATAACATGTCACATCATTAATAATAATTCACAGTATGCCTAGGTAGACTGGAGAATGCATTTTCATAACATGTTGCACAAATGTAGGGATGGATGAGTTGTGTGGCAGAATTCAAAATCATATTGTCGAAGAGAAAAAATATATTCTTGATACAGGATGTTTTCAGAGACCTGTAGCGCCTCCCAGGGAGCAAAATTGAGGTGGATCTCTTTTCCCCGCTCTGATTTTACCTCAGTATAGCTGGCATTCAGCTATAAAACCCTGCATAAAAATTTGTATGATTAAAAAATACTTAAATAATGACTATTCAACATTTTCCCTATTGCATGTTGCCACCCAAACTGATCTCTTTTCCTCTTCTGTCTCCCTCATTTTGTATCATGCTTTTCAATGCTTTTCTGTTCTCTGTCTCTCCTCGTGTCGGTGGTGGTGGCTGTGCAGGTAGGGAATATGAATTACCTGGCAAGCAGGCAGTGTTCTGCTTGGAAGGCTGCTGTCGGCACGGGGAGGATGGATGAGGAGAGACAGGAGAGAGACGAGACTGACAGCTCCAGCCAACCTTCATCCATCCATTCATCCATCCATCCACCCCTCCCTCCTTCTCCTTCTTTTACACACCCTCTGTGTCCCCCCTAAAATCCTTGGTCTTTTTTTCCCTTAGAGCAGGTACAAAAGGATCCTTGCCACCGCTTTCTGCCTAAAAATAGGTTACTTTTGTTAAAAGATGATGCTCAAAGATGGATCTGAACAAACTGATTAACTGGGTGTGGCTTTGTTGCCAATGAAGACCAATCAGTTCATCTGTAACATTAAATATCCTCAGTGCAAAAATACCCTGCGTTTATTTAATTGTTTTTCTCTTGACATCAGCAACATATTTATATTTTATATTTCAATATATGTGATGAAGACGAGAGGACGATAAGAACTTAGTGATGGAAATGTTTTCCAATATTTGTCATTGATGCATCATTGTAGACATCAGCTTGTAATTGCATTGCATCTGCAAACATTTTTTATCATCATTGTCCCTGCTCTTGTTGGTCTATCATTTTCCACAGACCCCAGAATAGAATGAGGACTCAAAGTGAGGGGGTTACATGCTCAGTTCAGTAACATATTCAGGAGGGTTTGGAGGAAATTGCTGTGGAATACAACAGTTTACAACAGCGGCCATGACATGAGTTGTGCAACACTGACTCATAACGTTAAAAAAAAGAGGCCAGTATCTAGTTACTAAAACACTGTGATCCAACCCCTTATTCATACTACAGGATTTCCCCATTCTGAGGTGCTTGTTGACTTAACAATGCTGAAATCCCTCTATTTCATGTTTAATGATGCACAGCTTTGTAGAAGGAGGTGCAGGTTCATCCGGCTGTTCATGGCTCTTTCTTTTCTCCCTTAATCTGGCTTTCAGTGTCACACTGCGTTAAACAACCTCAGCCTCGTTAGCTATCTGATGGGTCCTCACACGAGACAGCTAGAGAAGAATGTAGTGGAGTCTGTGGAGGTTCATGAAGGGAGAACTGAGTCCTTCACATTTCCCCTATTGTCCTGTTTCCATTAGATGTTCTGTGTTACCACTTTGATGTAATTGGAGAAGTGTGCTAGACTGCACTCATTTAATATGCTCCTGACACATCTGAAACAGTGAAACAAATACAGCAATGTAAAGCAAATAATCCTTTCATGTACTATAACAGCAATGATGCGATGAGTTCTGCTCTAAAAATTAGAGGTAAAAATAATGCTCCTAAGGTGTAAAAAAACTCATAGTGTTTCATTTTTTTTCTTTCAGTGATCAGTAATTCTCGCTTACATGCCCTTTCATTTTTTTTTTTTTTTGGCCCTTTTTTCTAGTTGTGTTCCTTTTTTATTTGTCCCTCATCCTCTTCTGTCTCTCTGTCCTCAGTTTGACTCCAGGGCCGATAAGCTGAGGCAGAGATATCAGGCGGAGCACCCATGCAGGGATCCATTAGGCAAAAACCAATTTCACACAGAGCCAATTTCATAAATATGGAGTATGGGCCCACCTTTAGCTGTGCTTGACTAGCTTTTAGAGGGATATACAAAACCATAAACAACAAGCCTGTGCCTGAGCACTCCTTTTAAATGATAGCTGGAGTGTGTGGCATGGACCTAAACACATTAAACTGTAATTTTAACAGTTTAATGAGGAAGTCAATGAATAAGTATTTCATTGAAAATCCTAACAACCCTAATGGAGGATTTCAGATTAGTTAGAAAAAATTTGAAAAGCAAAATAATAATGCTGTTCACTAATGTTAGTGAAAAGTATTTTATTTCACCCTCGGTTAGTCTGTTTACTACAGTCTGTATCACATTTAACTGGGCTTGATTTGGTCTCTGATTTTCTGTGAAGTACTTTGAATTTGACGCTATACCAGTTCACCCCGTTCACACAAACCACCAGACCGTTAATTCTGTCGGTGTGGGTGTAGGTTTTAAGTTCTGATGTACCGGGCACCGGAACAGATCTAAATTTCATCTAGGAGGAAGTTAGCCAGATCACAAAATACCCAAATTTTGGATTGGATTTGGATTGAGCAACAACTATTTTATTTGAATACTTAATAGGGTGAACCCACAAAGACTCACAAGGGATACACTTATAATTGCACATACATGTGGTACTGACTCAGATGTTCAAATTATTACCTTTGGATAGCACTGAAACTGAACATAAACTACATCAGTGTAAGTTTAGATTGTGGTCTGGTTCCTTACTGGTGAACATGTTGCTTATTTTGCAGCATTTAGCTGTGCCTGTGGCAAGGGCCTTCCTCATTTTTATTCTCTCCCTCTCTGCTCTACCATTTTCTTTCTTCCAACCATGACGACTGTCGATTTTGCAGGTAGACGGTGCGTCACAGAGAGACGGGTGGTCACAGGGCTGCCATGCTGCTTAGCAGCCAGTATTGCTCATTGTTCAGCCTCTTGCCCAGGTAAATCACAGAGAGAGGTGTGCTTGGCCATTACTTTACTTCCCCTCCATAAAGGCAAGACTCATTTTAAAACTGTGGCTCAATGAAAAAGGTGACAATCTCATTGTGATTTTTAGAAAGTAGCAGAACAATATATGACTGTGTTTGCAGGTTATTTCTTTCTTTCATACATATTGTAAATGATTATTTATTATTACATCAGTAGTCAAGTTATGAATTGAAAATCAGAACTCACATTAACAGTGACAAAGTCCTTTTCCACTTATTAGTCATTGTTCTCTCTGTTGTTACACTGGAGGGAAAATCCAAATTTTACAGCCAATGAATGAGTCTTTGCAACAGTCTGCTGACTTCTTCAGGTACAACAGTTAGATGAATGAGTGTTGGCTAATTACCCATAGGACAGGAAATCAATACTCTGTGTTGCTACGCTATCAAGATCAGCGTTTCCTCCCTGCAAGTTGTTATTTTAAACACATGCACACCTTACACTGTGTTACAATGGGTTTTACTGAATGCTACTTATAACTATTTAATGTGTTTGATAATTGACATAATATCGAGGGAAACAAACATAATCCCTGCCATTACCTCCACCTGCAAACTTCAGAACACAACTGGATTTAATCAGCAGTTATCCTGAAGGCCACTGCAGGGGACCAAACCCAAGTGAAGGAGGCTATAACTCATTATTTTCCTGTTTTGCTTACTCAAAGGAACAGATTGGAAACTAATAAAAATTAAGGCTGATAGAGGATGAGACAGCCCAAATGGCATACACCATTTCCCCCATTGTTCACCAATCCAGCTAATAAACCTAAAGCTAATCCTAAATAGGGAGGTATTATTACTGTGACAATTGCCTAACTTTGGTATCATTATTTGTCTTTAAATGTAATACAACTTAATAAACCCCATGCACACCATGGTGATTGCTTTATCCCTAAATATACTGTAATCTCATCACTGTGTACAACTTTTTCTCTTGTTGACCTTTGGGATGGTGGCAGTTATGGCTCCTAAGAGTCAATGTAAAGTAAGGCTGGCAAAGGAATAAGGAAGGCTGTTCACATGTCCACTCATTAACAGCAAGCAGAGGGTCTCTGCAAGAAAAAACAGCAGGAGGAAGTGGATGTGGACAGGGGGCACTGAGCAGTGGAGAGAATAACAGAATATTAGGTATTTAGGTAACATTAACAGTGGCTTTTATCAAGTGTACTACTTTGATGTGGTGTGTTTGAAATGTTAAGATTAAGATGTATACATGTATTTATATAGATATTTGAAGTGCTTTGTAATTTGGATTAGGGCAAAGTAAAGACAACATTAGAAATTGTAAGATGCAAAATCTGTCTTTATTTCAAGTATTACATGTGAGGATGTCTTGGAGTTTGCATGTTGGTTTGACTGGAGTGTGACTGAAAGAATTTTAATTTCAAATGATATTGGTGTGAAACTTTTGTCTCTGGGTCATGTTATCGTTGGTGCATTCCCAACAGTTGTGTCAGGTTGTGTTTCCTTTAACCATTCCTCCCTAGGCCCAGGGACACAGGATACATCCCTCAAAAGGAAAAGGAAAAAAGGAAAGACTGATGAGCAAAATAGGGCAGCAAAACAGAAAAAGCTGTAGAACATGATGGAATTATATTTACAGAGATTTTTCATTTTTTTAAAAATCTAGTAATAATTTGTCTGATTCTAAGGCCAAAGTTTTGTTTTTCTTCTAGAACTAGGTATAATTAAAGGGAGTAATCTACTGATAATGAGATTTTTTTCCACTGGCAGTAGCTGTAAAGAGTTATAACCAGGCACAACTTGGTGCTTAATACCTCCATAGATGGCTAATGTGATTGCATAGTGTATTGTGATTATATTATAAGGGAAACTAGTATTTTAGAAGATTTTAATTGATAATATACTCTTGTATTGTGTTAACCTGTAGGCATAAGCACAGTTTAAAAAGAGAATTTGTCTGTCTGTCAGCACCTATGTTCTGCTCTCAAACAAGTTTTGGAGGCCGGAACATCGTTTAGAGGAGAGAAAAAAAGTCTTTTTAATCCTCATCAAGTGAAATTTGCTTCAGGCCATTAATTCTGTCATTGACCCTTGCCATCAAAGAATCGACCAGTAATGTTGAGTATAGGAGTCCAAGGTTCAGTATTAAGTTCAACTTAAGAGTACACCAACCCACAAACTGGATATTGTCCCTTGAAGCACGTTCATGACACATGACTGCAAATGCGAAAAAAATGACATTTTCCCCTGTAAATGAAATGAATATATATTTGGCATGGGAATTAAAAAACCTAAATTATCCTATGGAATGTCATTTTGCTGAACACCATGCATACAAAGCTCTTGAGGAAGGATAGATGTTTTTTAACTATCCATTAGAGGGAGTGATTGACCAAAAACAGCGGTGAAGAGAAGTCTATTAGATTTCGAAATTTGATGCCCTCATTTACAATATCCCATTTTGAAGGACATATTTTGGCCAATATGATTTTAAATGTCATTATATCTTTATCTCTTGTGATGCTAATGTCTTGACATCATTGTGATGATTATTTCATTATATTTGCTATTGTTGTTGCTGTATTTTCAGTTTGTAGTCTATACAGGGAGCCAGGTGTCATTCTGCTTTTTCCACCTTAATAAAGAACCGATGAAGTTGAAACCGGTTAGTGTTTCAGCCAATATAGCCAACTAAATACAGGATTTTAGTACATCTCCTCTTCTTGCTCTGCCTAAGAGTGCCTGAAGAATGTTCTCTTTTCTGCAGTGTTACATAACTGTCTGGTCCAAATCACACGAACAAACTTCAAGGAGAGAATTTCCTAAATGAACTCCACAATTCGTTCATTAGATGTGGTTCTTGCCAAGTATCATTTTAAATTGTTAGTGGCTCTGTATCTTACAGGGTTTTTTTCCTTTTGTTTTAAAAATTCAGCAATTACACTAACCCTGAACAAACGCTAGATTGAACTTCCTGACATAAAACATGACCAACGACGTCAGCAATCTTCTCCTTTTTAGAAGTCAAGTCCTTTTATTGCTAGGAATTTCATTTCGATACAACTCTGTGCAATTTTGTTCAGGAGCTCACGGGCAGATGTACAGAGAGAGGGAGAGTGCAGCATAAACAGCAACTTGGCAGGTCCGCAGAAAGGGCTTGCTGTTCTTTTCATTTTATTTTGGATGAAACGAATTTGATGATCGTGTGATCTGCACATAACACCACCCTCTAACCGTAATTTGTGGCACCCTGTTTAAAAAAATGGAAAACCTTGTGAAAAAAGTATATTATTATTACCAGACCAAGTCTTGCCAGCTTATCATGAGAGAGAAAAAATATATAGTTGAGGCTAATTATCTATGAAAGTAAAGTAGTTTCTAATGACATCTTGTTTACTCAGTTGTCATAACAGATGTTTATTCAGCTACCTCCATGACTAGGTCTATGTCACTGTAAATGTGATATAGGAGACAAGAGTATTTAACAGCTGTTCTGAATTAGCAAAACTAAACGAGGGGGGAGAACAGTCCACACTGAAAATCTTGTCTCACCTGAAAAGGCATTTATGGTGTTTCACTTGTTTGCTGAAAAAAGTAGATTTATGAGTTTTGTACTTTTTTCACCTTCACACACCTCGGGCAATCTCTGCATACAGTGAGAGTACTTGTTTGATTCTTGGTTTTAAAAAGCTACAGAAATTGTCGACACCCCCCCTCCACACACACACACACAACCCACACCCCCGGCCAAGGCTACATTTCAGCAGCCTTATTCTTCTACAGTCTGGAATGAATGCATGCATCACACAAATAACACATAACTAGTTTGGAGAGATATAAAATAGAGGGAGGGAGTGGTGCCACCTCCACTGAGTGTTAAAGATGGGCATCATCTGTATTGTAATAAGGGGTAATCAATGAGCACTCCTGTCTCATTATGGTTTTTGTTCCCTTACCCAAGCAGCCATTACCCAGTGGGCACTGCTGTCGCTGTGCTGCTAACCTGTCATACCTGGTGTGCTCTCCCACTCCCCCACTTTGCCACACATAATAAATGTTATTGTTCTCCTTTGCCAGGGAGTGTTAAATTGAAAATGGCTGACACAAGCTGCCTGGTGTTGCATCACAGAACAGACTGTCCTCTCTCGCTGTTTAGCCTTTAAGCTGTTATAATCAAGTGGCAGACACTGGAAAGCCAAGAGAAGATTGCAATTCTGCTTCTTTGTTACAAGAGAGGCAAATTAAAGCAATAACTCAACTATAATAATCTATACAGATGTTTGACATGGTCTGGTTTAGAAATGGCAGAGCATCCTGGGTTTTTTAGATTGTGGGGGTAGTTTTCAGTATGGAGGACGAGCAAGGGATCAGATTTAACAGTGGCCTATGGTGAAATATTTACTTGGCCTAGATTCATATCTAATATGCTTAAAGAAACCCAGTTACGCAACAAAAGCGATGCTAAATGTTTAATGGCGTGTTGTTGTGAAGGCATTGGAGAAACCTGCGCCTGTCTTTAAATGAGTTTGTCTTGCTTCTCTCATACAAAGCATGAGAAGTGTTTAAACTGAGCTACTTAAACTTTCTTTTTTGTCTAATCTGAGTCCAAACTGACTGAATCAATCAATCCTGTCACATCATGCTTGTCCTCCAATATACCATCTGCTGAATGACCTCAGATATTTTACAATGTTGTTGCTATTATTAATTATGCAGTGTTAGGCAAACTTCCATGGCCGCCTGATAAGTTAGAATTTTTCTTCCATATGTTGATGAGGCCTGTCTCAGAGGGAGCTGTTTGGTGATATGAGCAACACTGAACTATTGTTTCTACACATCTCTAATTAGCTGCAAGTATGCCAGCTCTATTCGTGTAGCTTGTCTTAAAGTCCCACACTTTAAGGAACCCACTCAGCACTCATCTGTGTAGATCTGTACCCCAGGGCCATGGAAGGAAAGCAGGGATAAAATACAGAGACTCTGCTTGGTCGGAGAGCTTTTGATGAGACTAATAATCCAACAAAATCTCATTTTCATGAAAGGCTTTTTGATTCTGGTTTTGAGGCCCTTTTTGCCTGGGCCCTGTGACTGTGTCACTAAGGGCAAACTGGCAGCAGAAGAGTTGCTTTGAGACTAATAAAGCCCCCATGGTTCCTCAGAAAAAATGGATGAAGTGACTCTGCATTGTTGTGCCAGCCTGTTCAGAGTTTGACTTTACTCAATTTCACCAACAGTCAACCACTAGCCCTGCACTATATGAAACAAAAGAGCCTGCATTTGCCACAGGTGCTGAAGGAGAAATCCTCAATAAATGCTGTAGCAGTTGAGCCCACTTTTACCGTTGATCTGATTATGTTTCAAACCTATCTTAGTGTTTTTATGTCCCAAAACCAAATTGAACAAAAATAGTTTTATTGTGTTTCGAAAATAATGTATACCTGAGTATCAAAAGTGCATCACTTTTATATTTTGTATGAAAATATCAAATTATTGGAATTTTACTGTGCACCAGAAAGGAAGCTTTAATGTGTGCATCATTTTGTTGTTGTATCTGACAGCAATTCTAAGAACTTTTAATACTTTGTAGTAGTTATGCATCATGCAGGTAGCACTATTGTCAAATAAATGTAGTGAAGAAAGAAGTAGCCAGGAAATGAGTGGAGTATAAACTAACAAGAAATAGAGATACTCAAGTTAAGTACTAGTCTCTCAAAATCTAGTTGAGAGTTGACAGTATTTGAGTTAGTGTAATTATATTCTTTAAACACCAGTGACAAGCTTATCAAGCTGAGTCAGACAGCAGCAGAAATTAGGGTAAATTCAGACTCTCACTTATGACCATTTAAAAAAAATCTGTTATAGTCAGTCTGGCTATAAACAACAACATTTGGTCTTTGCAAACAGCAATAATGAACGTGTTTATTTGCATACAGAGCAGGGAAGTGAGATTTGATCACAAGTGCTCATTCGAGGCACATGTGGAAATGCATTCTAATGCCAAGAGTGAACTGTGCGCACTTAAAGCTGTCCACTTGTGATTGGATCCCCTAAGATCCATGGTAATGTCAGGCACAAACTGGGCCTATGACTAATCCTAGTCCCATTTTAGTTTAAGGAACCTCTTGCTGTTCATGTTAATAGAAAGATTAAAAGTTTCTGACTTTGCTATTTCTGTGGGTTCTTTTTCTCTATTTGGGCACCTCGTTATGTCTCAAGGGGGATCCCTTGATATATTTAATTAAGAAATAATAAAGGAAAAGTTGGACAGAATAATGGTAACAAAACAGTTCTTTACTCAGAATATCAAGCTACAGCTTTTATTTATAGAAATGCATTATCATAACTGTCCTTTGTTTTAGCTGCAAACCCCCTCCCTACTCCATGGATTAGTACTGATCTACTCGAATTGTTAAATGTATTAGAAACTTATATTGGAGTGCAGAATGGATATAGGCCTTAAAACATAAAACTATAATACTGTGAGTTGGGCTTTCCCTAGGGTATGTTCAGGGGCTTTTCTGTAAGTTTGTGCATTTTAGCAGAGATTTCTGAGGCTGCACAGCTGTGTTTGTTGTGTGTGTGTGTGTGTGTGTGTGTATGTTGCAGTACACCTTATCTTTGCCATTCTAGACAGAATGTGACTTACAACCTTCACGGACTGTGGAGGGAAAGCTCTTCCACACCACCAACAACATCTAATTACCACCCTCTCTTGCTAAACAAGGGGTGTGATTGAGCTTAGTGAAAGTTTTCTCAAAGTCCCCCCATGAAACCTGGGAGGTAAAATCATAACAAAAGGAAATGTTCCATCACAGCCATTTCTCTTGCAAAGTGTTCCTAATTGTATGTTAACAAGGAAGTAATTCAAAAGGTGCAATTTAAGTTGGCACATCAAGCTAGCTTGCATACTATATGAGGGATGTAATGTGAATCAGGAGAACAGCAATTAGTGTTTGAAGCTGAGATGCTTCATTGTTAAGAGATGCACAGGTATCCTACCATTTAGACCAGCCAACTTCTGATAGTTAAGTTTTAAGAGACACTCATGGTCAATTAACTTAGAACACCATCGGTCCTTTGTATTTGAGATAAACCACAACTGGATGCAGTGACAATTAATTAATTTATTCATTCATTCATTTAAACAAACAAGAAAAATAGTTAAAAAATAAAGTGTGTGTGTGTATATATGTATATGTATATGTAAAACTAGCAATGTAGCCATATTAAAATACTAATATTATCACAAGTTAAGGTATTATAAAAATGTACTCAACTCAGCAAATGGCAAATATAAAGTAATCCCTCAAAATTGTAATTGTACCTGAGTATGAGTACATATGTGTTTTTTTCAGCACTATACATATATATGTATATATATAAATCTACTAAATGTGCAATTCAATTACTTGAGAAACTGTTCAAAATTAATTTTCAATCAGTTACATAATGGAATTTCACACCCACTTTATTAAGAACACATTTATTGTTTCTGCATTCCATTAAATGAAGTGGTGCATCATGTACCAAACTGACCGGTGGAATTTTCAGTGGTAATGCACCATAATGTTGATTAGTGAGATAAACCACATACACAACCAAATTCTATGAAATTATTTTTTCCACATAATCATTACAATAATATTCATTTTCACGTGTAGCTAACAAAGGCTATATACTAGTATTTAGTATAACCATATGCCGATTATTATTTCTATGCCAGGCACTTTTTGTTTTGTTATTAACAGGACCTGGGCCCTTGTAAAACTTGGCACTTGAAACATTGCATAACACTGAGGCAATGCCTTGAGCCTTTGTTCCCCCTTAGCTTTATCAGCAGGTGTACATTTATGGGTGAAGTCTATCAAATATTGGCAGCGGGATAACTCACTGCAAGTGATTCTAAAACTCATGAGGTGAATAGGGGCCATCAAACAATAGGTGATTGTGTTGTAGCAGCATGGGAACACATTATGGCAATCGCTTCTGTACAGATGGCAACGCAAACCGGTTGATGGCCGGGGAAACAATTAAGCCCCACAATCACTTCTGGAAAGAGGAACCATTACAGCTAATGGAGTAGTGTCTTGTTTAACACATACCAGAACAGGGCAGGCAAAAGGCTGAGGCTTTGTAAAATGCCCGCTGATGATACTGTATAAACCTTCAGTGTGTGTTTGTCTTAACCCAACTAAGATGCTGTGAAATGAACTCAGAGTGCCTTTCACACCAAAAATCTTAAAAATATGTCTGAGCCTAAGCAGTTCTGTGAGAAAAGATACAACCAAAATCCCTCCCGAAGCTTGTGCAAGTCTGATCCACAGCCACAGAAAGAACTTGTTTGACTTTATTGCTGCTAAAGGAAGTTCAACCAGCTATTAAACACAAGGGTTCACTTATCTTTTCCAGCAGCACTGTGAAAGTTTAATGGGTGTGTTCCGTAAAGACACAAATGATTGTTATTGTTTGTGTGCCGCATTGTCGTTGTCTATACATTTGACTTAGATCAAGATAAGATCATATTTTATGAACGATTAATGCTGGAAACCAGGAAATTCCAAAAGGCTTTTCATACTTTTTCTTGCTACTGTAAAATTTAGTGTGTGTGTGTGTGTGTGTGTGGGCCCTGCTCACAGGCCCTGTATTACAATCCACTATAGGTTCACTTTTTTCCATAAGTCAACCTCATTTACTTTTTTGAAACTAACTGTTACTTACTGTACATGGGGAAAAAAGGGGCATTTTTTTAATACCCTTTTACACACTTACATGCATAGTGATTGGCCTCCAAGTACTATGTGACTCATCCCACAGGGATGCATAGTCTTCTCAGTCCTGCCTGCTCATCACCCTCATTAATAATTCCTTTAGCACAGCAAGAAAAACATATGTCAATTAGTCCAGTTAATTTTTTTCCTCCAATGGAAAACAGCGGGTGTCTCTTTTCAGACCAAACTCACAGACATCAAAACCTTGAATGCGATACCTCAAATATGAAGGATTAGTAAAATGCAGTCCAGTCTAATCTAATTTAATTCTTATTAAATCAGTGATTCCTCACTTCCAGTTAGGTTTCCATATCAAGTAGTCAGCACATTGAGTTTCTCTGAGTAAATGTGCAGTCTTATTGCAGAAAAAACGTGTTGTGTATTTCAAACAAGAGCTTGACAGTAACCTACTACTGAAATTGCAGATGAAAGTGAAGTCTAATTTAGTTTTAATTTGCCTGCTACCAACTTTTCTCTGATACCCAGCAAGGCTTCCAGGAGTCCTGGACCAGGACTGAAAGTGAACTCTCATTGGACTTCTTTGTTCTTTAGGATCTGGAGTGGTCAGGTCTGGAACAATTACAGTTACAAGTGTTTCTTTACTTGACAATGGCATTTTTTATGGTGAAACATTAGTTGTTGCACCTTTCTTTCTATTGATATACATTTTGTGCTCCATCTGTAAATGTTTATGTTGAAGCACCGTTTTTAAGAATAATGCTTGAGTTTCCCTAAATTTGAGTTTCCCAGTAATGTGCTGTAGCTGGTAATGATATTTTTTTTTTATTACCAAATTTGTTAAGTGTATATTTGAGATGACATGTGAGTTTTCAAAAAACATATGGACTTTGAAGTTCTTCAAGGTTAATTTCTATATGATCTAGCAAATATTGATATGTATCTGTCAGTGGTACAGTTAAGCCCTGGTGAAACAAGTCAGCATACTGTCTTAATCACTTAATTTCCCAACATCAAGACAATCCTGTCCTAAACACTGGCTAAACCTCAGTGGTAGCTGCCTTGAATTCTAAAACCCAGGGCCCCCCATTGTTTTGGCCCAAACTGAAAGAAATCTTTTATAACTCCAGAACTTGACAGAGAATCATCACCTTTTCATTTCTTCCATGAGTAGAATGCAAACATGAACTTTGCACTGTAACTGATGCCTTTTTTCTAAAATCTATCCCATAGAAGGAACCAGCTAAAAAAAAAGACTGACAACTCTTTGTTTAAATTCGACCCCTATGTCCTGTGTGTGTGTGTGTGTGTGTGTGTGTGTGTGTGTGTGTGTGTGTGTGTGTGTGTGTGTGTGTGTGTGTGTGTGAGAGAGAGAGAGAGAGAGTGAAATAGATCTGTAACAATAATTTCAGATCTAACCAGGAACTCTTGATTCTATTTTCTTCAAGATCCTCTCCTTGTTCTTCCTGTCTGGAGCCATACAACTTCAATGAAGTGCAAGTGTTTCACTAGATGAAGGCATTTTAAATTTAACCTTACCAAAAATAGAGATGTTTTTCTGGTTTGTGGACATATTTTTCAGTTTGCACTCATATAGGAACCAAGACACACGTGTGCTCTTGGATGGCTCAAGGCCAGCAGACCTTAAAACACAAGATCAGTTTTTCATAATAACAGAATAAGTTAAAATTTAACAACACTGCACTTTAATCAAAGCAGGATTTACAGATATACTGCTCAAGACATAGGGTCTACCCTGGAGTTATTGTCAGCAATGAACTTCACAAGCAGCCCTGTTGCTTGGTTACTGTGCCTGCAGTGAATCGTGACTCTCATGGCCCTGGGCTGCTGAGGTAGAATTAGCAGAACTGAACAGAACTGGAGACTATGCTTATACAGAACTTGATATTCTCTGTGTGTGACAGCCAGGCGAAAGAAAGCAACAAACAAATTAAAAAAAAACATTGAACTTTTCCATGGAATTGTACATATGTTTAGATTTCTCACTAGCTGTTTCTTCTTTCACTTTTTATCGTCACATCCATGTCCAATATTAAAGCCAAGAAAAGTACAGTTATAGCATAGAAGTTAAACTCAACTAAAAACTGTTGTTATTCACTGTAGGGGTAAACTAACTTAGCATGGCTTGTGTGTAATTTCATAAATTTACTAAATAATAATGAATCCCCCTGTGGTTTTGACAAGTTCACAGCACTCGCATCTTCACTGGCTGCTTCAAACATCATCACTCTTATGACATTTGCCAGTCAGAAGCCAGCGTCAGTCCACTGGTTTAAATGTCACACTTTCTGAATAATGAAACAGCCACCAGTGCTCTGGAATCAGACTTGACATCACTGGTGGAGAGGTGAACTTACAGTTACAGAGACCTAACTTTCTGCATGTTACTGCTGTGGCCAGAGTCACATTGTGCTATTTGTGGATTTTACGTTGCTATAGTCAGTTCATTGGTGATTGTCTTTTAAATCAAATTGTATTTTGCATCCTTGTTGAATATTGTGCCAGCCCTCAGGACAGTCTCATTCACTATATGGATGATCAGGGTGGTCAGGGAAGCAGCTGTATGCTACTTATGTCTGGGTGATATGACTTCAAATCAATGCCGTGATTATTTCAAACTTCAATTTTGATTGTTTTTTTGTTGTTGTTGTTAGGGTTAGGGTTAGACAAATATCTTTGTGAATTTCAAGAAGTACACACAGTTGAACTATTTTCTTTTTTTCTGGAATCCTTTGCATACCTTGTGGTAAATGATTGTGCCAGTGAGAGCTGCTTTGTGGAAGAACTTTGGCATTTGTTGATCTCTCTCATTTCTTGGAGCCATGCACTCTTCATATGTGGTAATGGGACTGTATTCCAATTGATAAAGGAAATTGATTTCGTGGATTGTTTCCAATTTATTTCTTTTTTGTTCTCTGTCTGAAGCTGAAATATGTCCAAACAGTGGACACAGCATTCTTTTTAGGTAAAAGCTGCTTTGGTTGATTAGATTGTTAGCTCAAGACTAGCACTTCTATAATTTGTATTGACCTATTGTTCTTTGATTTGGTGCATGCAGTTCACCATCTCAGGTTCTACAGTACATATGTACTGTACATATTGTATTGTATGTAGTTTGACTCACCAGAAATAGGCTTCAGGTATAAGTCTATCATTGACTGTGTCTCACACTGTATTCTGCTCCCCTAATGCTTCCGGCCCGTTACTGTTCTCAAAATCCCTTTCACGACTGAAACAGTAACCTCCAAGCTAGTAACTGAAATGCTGAAAGTGACTATTTTTGATGAAAATTTGGATCATGCTATCACACAATCAACATGCATCTTCTACTATTTTTGTGTGGAAATAGCCACATTAATGACAGTTATTGTTTCCCTGTGTGCAAATCTTTCAGTTAAACAAGGGTTCTCCCCCTGCATCCTGGGCTGGTGGTTGCAACCAGAACATTCTGCAGTGTTGACACAGCACTATGGATCTATATCCAAGAGGCTTTTTGTGGCTATTGTTTTTAGAGTGGAAGACACCCTGATTGTAGTGTATGTTTAGTGCAAACACATGCAGAGCAGTCATAAAAGAGATGACTTTATTTTATTTCAGTAGATTCTGACAGAACAAAAACTTTAACAAAATGACTGCAAAATAAGGGGTGGTGGATTATTGCCGTACATAGCTAAATGTATTTGTAGTGTGATCTTTGAAAATGCAGAGCAGGTTCAAATGCAGAGTCAGTTTAAAACTTATATTTATACATATCAGATCAGTTGTCCTCAGTTTCAAAGTTTAAAGACAGGGTATGAGGCTAGGGGTGTTGAAAAATAAAAGTTTCTTATCAGAAAATGCATGAGGCTTATTTTAAGTATAGATACCTTTATGTATATCTTTAAAAGTCATTCATATTGTACATGTTAACTATATAGTACATTTTCAACACCATCTGAAGTATAAAACAAAAATATATGTAGAATCAAATTAGTTAAAAGGGTTCGGCCTGCTCATCATATGAAACGGCAAAAAACAAAAGCAACACCACCCAACCACTGTATCACCACACCAGCAAAATCGTTCTTCGGGATTTATGTCTGACCCCCCCCCCCCGCCAGTATAATTAAACTCTTGGGTTCACTTTATTATGAAGTCAACTTTTATGGGAGTTACACTTCATGTTGTAACTAAAGGTTTGTATTTACTAATAATTAATTCACTAAATACAAATATTAAGCCATTAATAAGAACAGCTTTTGCACTGCCAAGTTGTAAAAATCTTTTTTGCTCTTGTTTATCAACTCTTTCGGTGTGATATGTATTTATTGATGACCTCAGTCCATTTTTGAAACTGCAAACTTAAATTGTAATTGTAACCTAAATTATTAACATTTACAAGCAAGTGTCCTGCATGAACACCAAGCAGAGATTGTTCATAACTTGGCAACACAAAAGTTGTTTACAACTGATTAATAATAGTAGTAATTTACAGACACCACCAACAACATCAATCCCAACTTACAGACCTTTTTAAAAGGTGCCTTATCACATTAGATACTGGTATGAAATTTTTCACGAGGGTTGGCTCCCAACAGACTGCAATTCCTTCCACTAAAATAACTAAAGCAATCTCTCCTTGAAATCATGGGATGGGAACAACAGATACAAGGAATTTTTAATAAACTATATTACAAATGTTTCCCCCCCACTCAATACTGCTGATTTACAAAGGAAACCAATGGGCAGCGAAGGACAGGGGAGACACTCTAGCTCTGCTGCCTGGCCCCTCTCTGTTGGCTTTCTTTTTGTCGATAGTGGAAGAGGCTTTTTGTGTCGAGCTCACCTGCATAATGAATAGCTTCTGCAAACAGCTTCACCACCTAATACAAACAAGGAAAAACATTAAGCTGAAGTTCATCGGGTGAGAGAGACAGTGTGCAAATGTAAACTGAGCATGTAATCACTATTCCCAAGTCACGTGGCATTTACATACCTGGTAATTGGTGATGAGGGGAACACCGTAGTCAATAGCCATTCTGCGGATAAGGAAGTTATCCTTCAGGTGGCGAGTGTTGTTATTGGGCAAGTTGACCACCAGGTCAATATGACCCTCGCTGAGTAGTCTATAACAACAGGCAAAAAACTGTGTCAGCAATCTTCCTCGCTCCAGTAAATGTAAACCACTTGAAAACAACAGATGCAACATCCAAAGCCAAATAGTGAATGATGGAAGAAAATGTTCTGATGATACAGCAGTTCAGATTTATCACTAAATTTTGTATGATCATACTCTTCTCTTCCTGCTGGATGTAGAGGTAGGTGGTCCGTTGCAAATGTTTGCTAAATGACCTTGCAAAGCAAATGGTATAAATGCTGTGAGTATGTTTTACAGTTTGTTTTCGTTTTATTGTAGAAAGAATGTTTCTACATTGCAAAAGAAAGCATTGTACAAAAGTACTACAAAATTAATATTATCCAGTATTGTAGATGTGCTTCTTAATTTTGTTTGCTTCTTTTTTTTACTTTCATACTTCCATCTTCCATCCATTTCATACCATCTTTTGCTCCTTCTCTGGCACTCTGTCAAACACACAAAGTTGCGTCTCCATGATTTCAGAGGACAAGGAGTTATTTTCTGCAGATTAACTCTAATCTTAACCACGACTAACATAACTAACATAACACCTAACATAATCCTAACCTTAAAACTTGTTTTAACCTTACAATTTTAGGATTTCTCTTTTGGAGACATGCTTTTTGTTCCCGTAAGGAAGACATGCCTCAATAGTATGAGGTCCTCACAACATGAGTTATACCTGACATACACATACACAGAGTGTGTGTGTGTGTGAGAGAGAGAGAGAGAGAGAGAGAATGTAAAGCCCTGACTTCTGTACAGCCTTTTTTATTTGAAGGCCTTTGACAGACAGCATTGAATTAGGGGCGAACTAATAGAAAATATGGAGGGCAGACAACAGTGACAACAAAGGTCATGTTCTTCTTTATAAAGGGTTCGCCTCTATGCCACCTCACACAGCTGATGCCTTTGAGTCTTATGTGTGTGTGTGTGTGGATGTGGTGGGGGGGTGTTTTGGTCTAACCCTGGTAAATTCCCTTTACATCCTCTTCTTCATCAGTTGATGTTTTCCGAACATATGGTCCAGATGGTTCCACTGTACCATGAGCATGACTTGTTTATGGAATCATTACCTGTAACAATTATTACTTGCTACAGTTACTTTGTGTTGCTTGAAATTCTGTAAAAAATGACTGAACAAGTTCTACATCAAAACTGACCAGCGACAGATGGCCTTTGTTTAATTTTGACAATAACTGCAACAATATAGTCAACTTCACTTACTGTGCAAATAACTATCTCAATTACAGCTCAAGTCATAATTCCTTTTGTTTTGTTCTGTGTTTAGGCTCAAAACTGTTACATTTTTGCTTCATTGTTGACCAAGGCCAAATGAAGGCTAAGAAACATCAGCTGCTTTTTTTATTTCCCCAAACTTAACTTGGCATTGCTCTGATATAATAATTTCTTCATGCTCCCTATTTAAGTCTGGTTAAAGTAGTAACTGTGGACTTCAGAGTCTGCTGCATCTTCTTTGATCTTGTCAGCATATTAAGGTGATAATGAAGGGGGTATGCCCTTAGATCTTATGGCAGTATCTTGTGCTGATTAGATATCTCAGTTTTGGATCTAATGAAACACAGTTTATGTATTACTTAAGCACTGTCTCAGGAAACCCATGAGAAAGTTATAGCCTCAAAGTTTTGACGGAGTCACATTAGTTGGCTTTGTTTCCCATGTTTGTGTCAGAATAATTAAAACATGAATTTAGCATTAAAATTCACATTCCCCAACCTCTTGATACTTGGCAGACTCTTGTCTTCCCTCTTCTCAGTTGGCCAGGCTACTGGAGTGGCAGGCACGTCATTGGCGCACAGCCAGGCAGATGTGGCTTCAGTGGCATAGAGCTAGAAGACAACAACAGCATAAACAATATTAAGGTGAGTCCTTTTTAAATTTCTTAACAAGGGCAGAAACAGTAGTACCGGGACGTGCCATCATACAGAGTTGAAAATCCTACCAAAAATATGTCACCTTTTCAATGAGAAGTCTGGTCTTTAGTGTTTAAGGTGACAAGCTTTCAGTACTCACCTTGAAGCCCTCCTCTTTCAGTTGGTGTGCTGTGGCCAGGAAATTGGGTCGAAATGAATGCTGGAGAGAACAACAGATTTTTGGAAAAGAAAAAGATAGGACAACATATTAATACCAGCATATGGTGTGTTTGATATAGGTTTCTGTTCAAACTTACTTTAAGTCCATTAGGAATGTACACCATTGCAAGTCTGTGCTAACTCTGCCCGAGTCTTGTGGTCTCAAGCCGCGGATTGAACCAATGGCTCTCGGAGGTTGTATGTTGTGTGTTGTAACACACACCTCTTAAATAGTAGATTGCAGGTTTATCTCCCTGAAAATACTGAACATCATCAAAAAAATGTGTGCATGTGCAAAAAACAAAAGGGATCTGATTGTTTTGCAGAAGATACTATACCTGACACAGAAGGGCAGTCTTCACTGGATCTGTTAGAGTTTTAAGGTACTAAGGAATTTCAATTTCATGCTTGTCCCACAAACACTGTGAGGATGTAAAGGGAGAGTAAAAAATTATTTTGTAATGTGTAAAGCTTTAAATGACCTACTTAATTGATTCCTTCAGGCATACTGAAAGTGCTGAAAACTTGTTTGTGAGCTTTTGCTGCTGATTTGCAACTGATTATTCTCAAAGTGCATGCCCTTCAGCTCGGTAAACAATATGCTTATTAGAATTACTGCTGTCCCACCAAAATCATTATGATGTGGTTTAGTTGTTGGTTAGTTTTGGTATATTCTGGAGCCCCTAAATGACATATGAGTTTCTAATTTGGTGTGCAATTTTCACAGCTGCATAATAGGCACAAAAGAGGTGGAGCTACTTAGAAAGACAGAGGCAGACAGTAAGAATTCAGCAGTGTGACAGAGAGAGACAATGACAGACAGCAATGACAACTAAAGAGATTAGTCATCTTCTAATACTAATGCCAAAAAATATACCCTATGCACTCTATTTCATACAATATTGTTCTCACTGTAGAGAAAGATAATTCTTTGGGATTCACTGTCTTGTTTTTCTGTATTGATACACATCAGCTTTTCAGAACAGCAGCAGTTTTCTCTCATTCACTATTTGGGTCACTGTTCTTGTCCTACTTCGACTGTCTGTTTGTCACATTTAATGTATGTTACTAGTTTAAATGTCGCAAAGCAACTAATATGTGTTGCAGTAAAAGCAGTAAACAGATTTTTTTTGCTTAACAGGGCAGTGAAAATGAGCTAAAAACACATCACTGACTCATAATTATTACTTTTTAAGTTGAGATGGTTAACTTAACAGTTGCTTATTCACAACTTTACCATTAATTACATCCGCCAAGGAGGTTATGCTTTTTGGATTGTTTAAGGTGGTCTAGCTTAATGACATGATAAAAAAATGACCTTTTATTGCATTTTTATCACCTTTTATCCTATGGAGTGTTTATAGAACACTATTATTTCATGTTTTGAGGCATTTCTGGGGTAAACATTTTTGGGACATTTTTTGAAAAAAAAAACGACATAGTATAGTATGTCGTTTATTTCACGTTTAAATGACATGATAAAAAAATGACCTTTTATTGCATTTTATCACCTTTTATCCTTTTTATCCTATGGAGTGTTTATAGAACACTATTATTTCATGTTTTGAGGCTTTTTTAGAACAAAAATTTTTGGGACATTTTTTGCAAAAAAAACGACATAGTATAGTATGTCGTTTATTTCACGTTTTCATGACATGATAAAAAAATGACCTTTTATTGCATTTTTATCACCTTTTATCCTATGGAGTGTTTATAGAACACTATTATTTCATGTTTTGAGGCTTTTTTAGAACAAAATTTTTTGGGACATTTTTTGCAAAAAAAAACGACATAGTATAGTATGTCGTTTATTTCA